>OX438751.1:1864412-2464412 GCA_949316235.1 Oegoconia quadripuncta
CAGTCTGCGTGCACCGCTCCGCGCACCAGCTCTCCAGAGATCTCCAGACAGGTGAGTACTACATCTCAGTAAATACACGTATGTCTTAAGAAATAAATAGACATTCAGATCTAGGTACCTATAAATATATAAAGAAAATATAGAAAGAGTCATCGCATCGTCGAAATTATTTTTTTTTTATCATGATATCATAAACGAGCGGGTAGCTAACATCCTAGCGATAATGTTAGCTTAAGTTCGACCTCTATATACAGGGTGAATTTGAATTCGTGTAATTCCCATGAACTGGTGACTTCACTCTTGGTTACGAACAACTTTCCCGAAGGTACCATAGTCGAATTTGATCAAAAAAGGTTCAATTACCTATACAAAGTAAACCATTCTGAAACCACATTTCTTATGAAAGTCCAACAATTTTCGGCTGGAGACTACAATCCTGATTATGAACAACGTTCCACTAAGGAACCATAACTGAATTCAGCCGAAAATTTTTGGACTTCCATACTTTGTATGGGTATTCAAAGTTCGGCTATGGTTTATTGGGGAAAATTGTTCGTAATCAAGAGTGGCGTCACCAGTGAATGGGAATTACACGAATTAAAATTCACCCTGTATACGAGTAGATTTTCGATACTTTGTTTTGTCACCTTGATGTCTGTAATTTCTCTAGCCATCCAGTACTCCTTGCAGAAAACAGACACCTAATTAAAATCAAGTGATATATAGACTAAAGCCCAACTAAAGCAAGAACTCTATCCCATAAAACTACTCTTCATATCCTGCAAATACTCCATAAAATAGAAATATTTCACTAATCATTTTTGATCAGAATGAGAGGAAAAGGCTACGTCGACAAGTGCTTCTTATTTTTTTATTTTGGATTATTTTTAAACCCCGACGTTAAGACGTGTGTTGTTAGTCTGTCTGTGGCAATGACCTAAACGGCTGATCCGATTTGGAAACAGCTTCCTGTTTTGATAATCAGTTAAGACAACTCCAAGATATCTTTTAACACAGTTGGTTTGTTGCGTAGGTGATATTTTAATAGTCTTCCGAGGGATTTATCAGAGAAATTACCACCTTTTTCATTTTCCTGGAGAAGAGAGGCGTATGTCTTTCTCTGACACTTCAACAATCCTAATGCAAAAAGTTTTTTCACTACAACGGATCAGCTTTTGACCTCAATCATACCTGATGTTAAGTGACAATGAGGCCGAAGATGGAAGCACGCCCGCCCGGAACCCTCAATTTTGTTGGACTGGCTATCTTATCTCAAACAGCCGGAATGCAACAATGCTATCAACATTCTTAGATAAGATGGTGGTAACTGGCCAGGCCATGTGTAAGAATGGCAAACGAGCACACTTCAGCATTTTAATAATAGTATTGATATCATTTCAGTTGTAAATACTATTCGCAATCAAGATGACTGTGAAGAAGCGACCCTCGGATCTGACCAGCCTGGAGCGGTTCAACCTATACTACAAGGAGAAGGAGGAACCGATGACATCAGGAGAGAAATTCCAGAGGTTCGTTTGGAATCCGAAGACGAGGCAGGTGTGCGGCAGAACTGGGTCAAGCTGGTGTGAGTTATTTTATGTAACAAATAAGTTGAAATGTAGATAGATAACAAAGCCGGTTCTGGTTCTCCTCTTCGTGTCAATGTCCAATTATATCCAACCAGAATTTGGTCATGGCTACGGCGTTGTCTGAACCCACGCAAAGGTCCTCTTTATATTTGTAGGGTTCCCTGGGTCAAGCTGGTGTGAGTTATTTTATGTAACAAATAAGTTGAAATGCAGATAGATAACAAAGCCGGTTCTGGTTCTCCTCTTCGTGTCAATGTCCAATTATATCCAACCAGAATTTGGTCATGGCTACGGCGTTGTCTGAACCCACGCAAAGGTCCTCTTTATATTTGTAGGGTTCCTATCGTGTGAAATTTATTTTGAACTCATATTGTCTCCAAGTTTTCTTTATTTATTTAATTTAATGATGTAATTATGTGGATTAAGTTACAATCGCGACCGTCAAATGACAAAATTAACGCTTTATTCCATGACGGTGTTTTTTTTAAATTAAACTACCTATGCCAATTTGCCAAATATTTTTCATTACGCTAAAAAAAACTTATCCGCGTGTATAGATTAGAATTTTATTTTATTAGGTATAGTTATTACGTTCCATGTATATACTTCAGTTCTGCAAATAAAGTTTAATCATTGAAATTTTCAAATAACTTTCGCAGTATGATCCATTTATCAGATCTATGCTGGCATTAGTGCATGGCTCATTGCATACAGTTTTGACAGTTTTGTCAGCCTGGTAGCCACGATACCTGGCTGCAGTGATTTCAAGTCCAGTAGACTTGAAAACAACCAGAACCAACTGTAGGCCAAGCAGCAATGTTAATAGCATTGTTGTGTGTTGTCAGAGAGAAGATCGCCATCCCCCAAATGCGTTGAGGTTTCCGGGTCAGTTACGCTTCCACCTTTGACCTCATCTTCACTTAACATCAGGTGTGATTAAGGTCAAGTACCAACCCGTTGTGTATAAAAAAAACCCTTTCGAAACAGAGAAATACACTCTAACCGCCTCTGTGCTTATGTGAGCCACATACAGATCTTTCGCATGCCAGGCTATTTCACAAATGATAAAGAAATATAAAAACCTTTATGTAAAATTAAAGCCTGATTTTAAAAGAGCAACCCTTCGAGCTTCTTGCTTGTTCTTCTCGAGGGAAAATTGCATTTTGAACAAGCAGTAACTTAAAAAATGTAAAATGGACTATTTTAAGTGTACTCTGTGTCCTACAAAATAAAGCATCTTTGACTTTTGACTACATTGGTAAACAACATAAAGTTTACAAAATGGGGGTCGCGGGTTTGATTTCCAACGGGGTTCATGATTAGAACTCGGTTTGGTGGTAGGGAATTTTTAGAAGCTTTTATTTTACTTGCAATGTTCGTATCGAAGTTGATTGCTCATTTGCAAACCACTTTTCAGCCACTTGCTGATTTCTGATTGAGCTAATGTTATGGAATCATCCAGCTGATCTGATGATGGAGCAGGGATTTCGGGATTGGAACTCCCTGATGGCAAATAAATAAATATCCTTAATACACACAGCGCCATCTAGTTCCACAGTAAGCAACTATAGGCTTGTGTTGTGGATACCAGATGGTTGATATACTACATAAATACATTTTTTTTTGTAAATACTTATTATAAATGAAAACATCCATAACTCGGGTACACATGTCCGCATTCATCACACAAACATATGCCCCTAGCGGGATTCGAACCCGCAACTTTTTGGTATAGTGGTCAGAGTTGCTAACCACTACACTAAACAGGTCGTCAAACCACCACCACCACAAACACCGAAAGTCAAATTTTCGCTAGTCTGTTTTGTTGTCTGATCACTTTTCATTAGTCAATAACGAGGGTTTGCAGAAGGAGCTGACTAGAACTCCTTGATAGACTTTATGTTACTGGAATATTTAAAGCTTGTTTTTAAAAGCATTTTTAATATAGAACTTATTAAATATATGCCTGGCCAGCTACCACCATCAAGTCTTCAAACTTCAAGCATTTATTTCCACGTAAGATACATGATATCATTTGTTGAATGTCAATTTAAATCTACTGGAAATAAAAAAAGTTTTTTGCATTTATCTGTCAGTCGGTATGTCCAAGCTACTACCGCTTCGGAAAGGGAAATCATCTGTGGGAAAAGAAGCGGCGCAAGAAACCCACAGGATCATTATTGTTCTTTCTTTTAAAAAAAAAAGTATATAACTAATACAATTTTATAATTTTGAGGAGCTGGTCGAAGTACACCAAGCGTGTTTGCCATTCAGGTAGTCACTAATTTTATAATAACCCTTTTTTGCTAATGTTATTTTGACATCTCTGTCGCCCATCAAATCCAGCTGTTTGAGATAAGATAGCCAGCAATTGTGGGTTCCGTGTGAGCGCGCTTTCACCTTCGGCCTCATCTTCTTTTAACAGCAAGTGTGATTGAGGTCAAGCACTAAACAGCCGTACATAAAAAATTTTCGCATGGTGCATCTCACCCATTACCCACAGAAAACGAACTAGAATTTCCTAACGTCTCAGAGTTATCAAGACGACCGTGGCCTAGCGGAAGCCGCGACGGTCTTTGAATTGACGTAATGCGCGATCATTGCCACATCCTGCGCGCGCGCCGCCGCCGGTGTAGCGGCGGGTGTAACTGGACCACTCCAGGAGTGCTCACTGGATTTTTGTTCAATTTGATAATTTCATTGTTCATAAAAGTCAACAAAGTTGATTCAGACTGATGATATAATTAATTTGGCGTCTGAATAAGTCCTTGGTTTTATTTGTGAGTTGTCATACGATGATACTTAGGCTCCTCGGAAAACCAGCGTTGTAATCGTTTTTTCCTCTCGACTACAACATAATGCTGAGATGGGGACCATTTGATAGCACTTTGCGACACCGAAATCTAGTACCTACTGATTTTTTTAATGCACTACGGGTTCGTACTTGACCTCAATCACACCTGATGTTAAGGAAGATGAGGACGAAGGTGGAAGTGTACTGATGAGGAGGAGCGCGGGTAGCGGTACCGCAATTAGACGTGTTTATTTTGTTCTCCGACTGTTAATTAAATATTATGTGTTAAAACTGTGATTAACGATATTAAACCACAATCAACACGTACCTTAACCTTCATACTTTGAAATAGTGTTTCTAGTGATACTGACATAGTGTAGTTTTGGAGAAAATAGGATATTTATTTCTGGATTCTACCGCGAATGCATCGTAAGTGACTGTGACTGTGCATCGATGACCTTGAACGGTCACGGCAACTACAAGTGCAATATGTCATTGCGGTTGAATGCGTTGACTATATTCGCCCGTTGTAAACGTGTACCGATAGCTGAGTGGTTGTACTCGTTGCGCACTTACCTTGCGCTCGATGGATGTGTGATCGAATCCGGGACTAACACACATATTATGTTATACTAGTTTTGTTTTTTTTTTGTTTTTCTTTTTTAAATTTTATTTTTATAAAATCATGTCGAACGTTACTATCACATGTGCCGGATGTAGTGAAATTATAGATAGCAAAAGATTTATGCGCTGTAGCGTCTGCAAGGACGCGTATGACCTCCAGTGCGCAAATATATCTGAAAAGCGTTTTTATAACACCCTAACCACGGAGCGTAAAAAGAACTGGATATGTGTGGCATGCACAAGTAAAAAACCTAAGCAGGGCAATATTAACACTCCAGTGCGCGGTGATGTCGATCACGTTAATACTCGTCGTGGAGTGATTAACGCTAGTCAGATTTCTACGGATAATGAGGCGGATGGGGTGGCTGATAATCCACTCCTAGACGACTCTGGATGCAAAGCTGTTATCGAAACGTCTGATGTGCGGGCCTTAATCCACGAATTTCGTCTATTCAGAGAGGAGATGCGTGCCACGCGTATACAGATGCAGAACCTCGAGGCGGCTATGACTAGTCTTTCGTCGAGGGTGGATGTCTGCGATAAACGCATTGATGAACTTTGCACTCGTATGACTAATATAGAGCATCATTTTGCGGATGATGGACCTGCGCACAGTGACCCATCATTGTTGGAATCAATTAATCAACTAAAACTAGAGTTGAACGATCGTGATCAGGAACTCCTGCTCAATGATATAGAAATTTCTTGTGTCCCTGAACAGAAAGGTGAAGGTGTGCCACACCTTGTAATGACCTTGGCAAATAAACTGGGTGTTAAGCTGACTGAACAAGACATTGTTAGTGCAACGAGGGTTGGTATTTACGCGGCGTCTGTTGCAACGGGCCCTTCGCCTCGGCCACGGCCCATAGTCGCTCGTCTCGCCCGCCGAGCCGTGCGCGACCAGCTCTTGCAGGCTGCTCGGGTAAGACGCGGAGCTACTACCGAGGATACGGGCTTACCCGGTCCGGCTCGACGTTTCTACGTCAACGAGAGATTGACCCGTATGAATCGCCAGCTTTTTGGAAGGGCTCGTGAACTTGGAAGCCGTCTAGACTGGCGATTTATTTGGTCCAGAGACGGCAAAATCTACGCACGTCAACGTCACGGGAGAGATGATCCACGTTATCGTTTGCGATCGGAGGCGGATTTTGTTCGGGTTTTTGGTCCGCTCGCGGTTGGGTCATCTGAAGTTAAAAACTAATAATATGATAAAACATTTAATTCCCACCAGACTGTTTGTATTCCATTTTTATTTGTATTTGTGTTTTTTCGGTATCGTACTTGCTTTGTTTCTTGCTAAACTTGAATGGCTTGTTATGTTGTGCACGTGCGCCATGTTAATTGTATTTTATTTCGGCGTGTCACTTAATAATGAATCTGTGATTCAATGTAAAATCTGGCAAACCGTCGATAAGAAGTTAGCCGTAAAATTTCTTAAATTACTTACATTTCATCACTTTACATTGTATGCCTTAGAGTATTATTTTTGCATTTTACTTGTTTTGTATAACTACGACCATCTACGCTATTTTGTTAAAATTAAACCTGATATTGAATTTGTTTTTACTTACTTCGTTTTGTGTGCTGCAGCAGTAATCTATTTTGAAATAGTTTATAAATTACATCTTAATTTCATATTTACATTATTCATTACACTACATGTATCGCATAAATATTATGTTACTCATAAGGTGCAGAGTGCAGAGATGTCCCTTAGTAGGGTTGAACTTTCGGTCAAGGTGCCATTCATTCTACTAAGGACCAGAATGAATAATTTTAAGGTCACTTATATGATCCAAATTACAATATTTATATTAATTAACACAATCACTTGGATAAATATTTTTATACGTGTATTTTCTAATATTATTACATGTTTAATTATTGCTATTCCCAAATTTATATACATTTATCAAAATTGTTACACGTGTTATGACTATTATAATTATGATACATATTATTTACTAGGCAGGTTGCTTGTCGTTTGCATATTAAATATAATTAACAATGCCTACCAATAAAAATGTTTTTTTGAAGTTGGGACTAGTTAATGCGGGATCACTGAACACAGGACATGATGACTTTGTCTTAGCAATGGATCGTTTTAGGGCCGACATTGTCGCAGTTAACGAAACATGGCTGAAGCAAGGACAGGAGACTCGCGCGCCAGCCGTGCCCGGCTATCAATTGCGCTGCACTCCGCGTCCGCTGCACATGCGTCGGGGACGGGGAGGCGGTCTCGCATTTTATGTTAAACGAGATGTTCGTGCGCGCCTTGTTAGACATCCAGACGGCGATATAGAGCAAATGTGGCTTTCATTGCGATTGAATGGGTACAGTCTTGTTGTGGGAACGGCATATAGACCTCAGTGGATGAATATAGATTTTTTCATTGATGCATTGACGTCATCGATTACACACTTTTCGAACTATAGCTACGTTGTTCTAATGGGTGACTTTAATGTGGACTTACTGGACACCTCTGGTAAGAATACTAGAAAAATTACTCAGTTTTTGGAATGTATGGACTTGGAGCAGGTAGTGACGGAACCCACTAATTTTACGGTCAATTCCGCAACCCTTATTGATGTTGTATGTACCAATGCTAGGGTGAGTGAAGTAACGGTGTCTAACGTCGGAGGCATACACGGACATGCAATGATTAATGTCGGGGTAACGTTGAAAAAAGTAAAAATTCCTTCAAAAATCTTTACTTACAGACCATTAAGAAATATTGTTTTAGATAGTCTCAATCACGATTTAAGCCTAATTGACTGGAAAGAAGTTACAAAATTATCTTCAGTTAATGCTATGGTTGACAAATTTAATTCTTTAGTAATTCAGATTTTTGATAAACACGCTCCTTTAAAGAAAATTAAACTAAAAAATAAACATTCATTGCCTTGGATTACGGACATTATTCGAAAAATGATAGATCTCAGAAACGATGCATTAAAAAAGTATAGAATTACCAAGTCGGATGTACATAAATGTTATTATAAGGAGCTTAAAAGATTAGTTGTAACTAGCATTGCCAACGAGAAAAAGGCTTACTTTAATCATTATGTTAACTCCCAATATAAGAATAACAAACAACTTTGGAAAAATATTAAACAAAAAATATTAGTTGATCCTGCTAAACAGGATAGTTTACCATATTATTTTAATAACCCCAATGACATCAATGATCATTTTTTGAATATACCCGGTTCTAGTTCGATATCTGACTCAAGTTTGACTTACTTTGAAACTCATCGGTTTGCAGATGCAATGTTTCGAATGCAGTGTATTGAAGAGAACGAGGTGGCTAAATACATAACATCTATTACGTCTAACGCTATTGGTCATGATGGAATTAGTAGAGATATGATTATACTGACTCTACCTTGCACGTTGTCTATAATCACTTTCATTATAAATAAATCTTTACAAACCGGTATTGTCCCGAGTCAGTGGAAGAAGGCTCTAGTCAGGCCATTGCCCAAGGTTACTAATCCAAAAGAACTTAAAGACCTAAGACCTATCAGTGTATTGCCTTTCCTTTCCAAACTACTTGAAAAATCGGTATACACGCAATTAAGTAACTATGTGGAAACAAATAATATTTTACCAACCTATCAATCAGGGTTTCGAAAGGGTAGGGGTACCAGTACTGCTTTGTTAGATGTCGCAGACAATATACTTGCAGAGCAGGATGTCGGGCGTGGTACTATCTTAACTTTATTAGATTTCTCTCGTGCGTTCGACAGTATTAGTATTCCATTACTGTTGGCGAAACTGACATATTATGGGATAGACTCTCAGTCAATCAAATGGTTTGACAGTTATCTCAACAGTCGTTCGCAAACTGTAAAACTTATATTGGAAGACGGCAGTTGTGCCCTCTCTGATCCTCGGTTGTTGAGACGTGGAGTACCTCAAGGGTCAATCTTGGGTCCTCTTCTGTTTATAATATACAGTACTGATCTTTCTGGTGTTATTAAACATAGTAAATACCATAGCTATGCGGACGATATTCAGTTGTCTAAATCTGTGGACCCACAAAACATTGATGCTGCACTGAGGGGATTGAATAAGGATTTGGCGGGTATTGCTAGCTGGTCCAATAGTAACACTCTTGTGCTTAATCCTAACAAATCTAAATTCATAATCTGTGGTGCAGCAACGTTGATAAATAAAATCAAAGCAAATAATCCAATTGTAAGCATTGAGGGTCAGAATATAGAACGCGTTGAGGAGGCTAGGAATTTGGGAGTCACTTTTGATGGCCAGTTACGTTTTAAATCACATATAGTAAACCTGGTAAAGAACTGTTTTTATCGTATAAAAATTTTATACAAAGTTCGTAATTTACTCAGCGAGAAGGTACGCATAATGCTCTGTGAATCCCTAATTTTATCTAGACTCAACTATGGTAATATGGTTTATGGCCCGCGTCTACAGTCTGAGACAGAGCGATTAATTCAACGAGTGCAAAATGCGTGCTGCCGTTTCTGTTTCAAAATACCGCCACGTACTCACATTTCACCGTACCTCAATAGCGCGTCTATGTTGAATATGGACTCACGTAGGCGATTTCACCTTGCGTGTCTCTTGTTCGACATAAATAAATTTAAGAAACCCGAGTATCTTTTTGCAAAATTGAAATTTCCATCACATTATGATACCCGCAATATCAGGTCTATACGTCCGCCTCTAGTGGTGCACAAGCATAAGACTGTCGCATTTACTGGCAGCTTCCGTTATCAAGCGACCAAGTGCTGGAACAATATACCTCCTCCTATCCGAACATTAACTTCAAAGTACACATTTAGAAAACTAATGAAGTCGAATATTCTAGAATTCCAGAAAATAAATGTTCCGAAACAGGATCGCGAGGCGGTCGCTGCTGCTGTTAGATGTTAGACTGTTTATTTTGTTTTGTCGACACTATTATTATTAATTATCTATGCTTTACATTATAACATATATATTTTTATGTTATAAATTAACCAACTATGATAAAGTTACGTATATACTAACTATGTTCTTGAGCCCCACAACTTAGAAACATTACGTCTCTTTATATTCACTCGCACCTATACTATCACTCATTAATCACTATTTCAAGAGTCTGAAAATTGCTATTTATTTAATACTTTCTGTTTCCTCTGGTTTAGGTTCCAAGTTGCTCTGCTCCTTAGGGGATAGCTGAAAATCAGTGTTTTGCTCAATGAGCAATCTAATACACTGAGCTATGACCCATTTGTACTGCTGCAGCACACACATGCGTTAGTGTTACAATATTATGTTATTGTTGTAAATGTGTTACCTTATCTGTGTATCAATATGTATAAGCTAAATGTATGTGTGTGACTGTGGAAACAAATAAAGGCTTTATCTATCTATCTATCTATCTATCTACTGACCCGGAAACCCACTTGGAAACACATTTGGGGGACTGGCTATCTTATCTCTGACAACCGGAACACAACAATGCTATTAACATTGCTGCTTGGCGGCAGATTTAGATAAGATGGTGGTAGCTAGCCAGTCGGACATTTAAAATGCCCTACCACCAACCAAACCGAGTACTTAAACATGTACCCCGCTGGGGATCGAACCCGCGACCTCCGAATCGTAAACCCAATGTTGTTTACATTGAGCCACAGGCGGTTACCTAGGGATTGATGATCCATATATTTTTATGTTGAGTTATGTTGTATTACATAACTTAACATGAAGACGATCGACCTGATCAATTAACTTGAATGCATAAGTATCGCTAAATGGATCAATAAAGTTTTCTTATTCATGTTTATGATTATTTATATTTATGATTATTTGGCGGGAATTCCGCGAGTGACGTTGTATTTTTGAACACCGACGGAAAAGGACAGATGTTACGTGTTTGACGGCGATCTGTGTGTGTGTGCTTTTGGTGCCGTTTTTTTTTTCTATTTAAGATTAAAGTACCTATGCGAAAGTTTTAGCAGCCATGTTTTATGAAATTCAATTGAACCGTTTTGTAAATATTTAACACGAGCTTTCCATTCTCGGCTTCGCCTGCGTGGAGTAACTTTATCGTGAAAATTTGTTTATCCAGCAGGAACTACTCACCTTATCGGGATAAAAAATATCCTGTATTAATCCAGATTATGTTCTACCTTTGTACCAAATTTCATCCAAATGCGTTCATCCGTTCGCCGTGAAAAATCCTCAAGCAACAAACAAATTTAAATAGATTAGATAAATCAAACCTACATTTTAGATAAGATTTTTACCTTAAAAATGCAATACGATACGATATTTGCTACCTAAATCGATACAATCTCGATACAAAGCAACATTACCGGGCATCGCTAGCACGGATACGAAATTTTGTATACACGGCTACATTAAAATAATACATGATAATCATGAAGGAGTACTAAAAAAATGTTTTTATAAGTATTTAAGTCGGTAAGTGTGGAACTTATTTAACTACATATCAACAAATTATCGACTATTTTCTATGGCGGCCACGGACCGGTTGTGCACAATCAAGACATCAATCCTCGAAAGTGCAACTTCAAAAATTAAACACATTGTCCATTCGTTTGACATTTCTTCATTTTGTTAGATTATATCTAGGTATTATATGTTCGTGAGGAACGAATCGATATCGTGATTTAAAAGACTAGTGACGCCATCTACTGACAAGAACCTATAAGCTTGTCAGGTCCGCATTTTTTTGCAATATATCGTTCCCAATGTTCCCACTGTCCATGGGTACCAATTTTTCAGGGCTTCGTACTAAAAGGGTACGGCTACAAAAGCACAAGAGTCCTTATTACTAAGCCTAACCCATCCGTCCGTCTGTTAGGAAAAAAACTAGGGCCTAAAATTTAAATTGTACTTTTTTAACTACAAGTCTGGATTTCGGCCACCATTTTGTGCAATGAAATGTATTTGTATTGTATTGTATTGTATTGTATTGTATTTGCGAAAACGATACTAGGAACTAAGGCCCTTATTAATAAACCAATCTCAATACAAGTCTTGAGGCTGTATCAACCGAGATGCGTCTTAAGAAGTTGACGCTATCTCAAGCTCCGTACTAATTTATAAACCAATCTTAAAGTTTACTCAGCTGAGATCCCTTCTGAAGTATACGCCTCAGCGGCGAATAAATGATAGTCTTGAGTTTCGTTTATTAATATCGCACCTGTTAAGTGAGTACTGCTTGAGAGTGCACGTGCTTGTCAGGTCTAGTTAGGTTTATTAATCAACACGTTTACTTGAGACCGGTCACAAGACTGTTCTCAATCTTGAGAACGGTTTATTAATACGGGCCTAAGACTCATATCTTAATAAAACGATTTCAAAATTGAGATCGAACTTGCGAGGTGATTTATAAGACTTTTGGGGCTTTTTGGCGGGAACTCGGCGAGTGAAGTAGCATTTTTCTTTATAGGTCTTAAAATTTGTGCATTCTAACTTTTGAAGCTTAATAATGGCAGAATATTGTGCAGCAAACGTTAGTGTTGGTGTACAGGTGAAGGGAAGTGTAAATTAAAGTGCGTAACGGAGTTTTCGGGTTCCCACAAGAAGCCGCCAAAATCTTTTGTAAAGCATTCTGCCACTTTACTGAAGAATGACTTGACCGTGACTAGACTCTGTATACGACGAATTACTTGTTTTGATTGAGACTGACCTATAAACTGAAGAAATAAGATAAATAAAAATTTTCACTCGAAACTGGCAGTAATGTCCCTCGACAATGAGGTTGACTGGTTGCCATCCTCAAAAATAAGAAGAAGAAGAAGACTTTTCATACAAAATATTGTCCCAAGTGTGAACTGAAGTAAAGGTGGGATAGATGAATAGACACCGAGGTAATTCCATAAGTATTCCGTTTTGCCATAAGTAATCCGTTTCGGTCCGGAACACTAAAATATTAGGTCTTTACCTAAGAAATTGGCGTTTTGTATGAAGAATTTCATTAAGACTGTTTTCTCCATACAAACATTTTTCTTTTTTTTTTTTTGGGAACGGCAAATCCAAATTTAGCTAAACTTTGTGTGTATTATCGGATAACATTAAGTTAAGTATAGGCAGCGTTAATTTTTAAAAGTAACCGCTTTATAAAAGTTTGAGCGAATCTAAGAAATGATTATGGGAAGCACATAAAAGAGCTCTGTTCAAATTTTTTTTATTATGTGATTTAGCCCAGAAATTAAAAAATATTTCACGTGAAATTTTTCAAATAAAAAACAAATTTGGATATAGCTTTGAAAATCGCAGAAATTGGTACATATGGTTAACGAAGAAAAAAACTCCAATTTCCTCCAAACTCCAAATATCATATGCCACACACAATCCAAGTTACCTACACATAAGTTTTTTGTTTATGGCAAGAATCGAGTGTTATTCTAATGTAGTTTTTACTGCACAAGAATAAAAAATGATTAAAAACAAACAGAGAAGCCGGGGCTGTGGTTGTTCGTGCGCTTTTGGGATCCATTGCACATTATTATTATTATTAGACGATCTGTTCGGTGTAGTGGTTAGCAACTCTGACCACTATACCAAAAGGTTGCGGGTTCGAATCCTGCTAGGGGCATATTGTTTGTGTGATGAATACGGACATGTGTACCCGAGTTATGGATGTTTTCATTTATAATAAGTATTTATTTACAAAAAAAATGTATTTATGTAGTATATCAACCATCTGGTATCCACAACACAAGCCTATAGTAGCTTACTGTGGAACTAGATGGCGCTGTGTGTATGTCTAAGGATATTTATTATTATTATTATTATTATTAGGAGCCCATACTGTCCCACTGCTGGGCAAAGGCCTCCCTCCTCTCTCTCCACGGCTCTCTATCCCAGGCCTCCTCCGACCAGTTGGTTAGGAACTTATCCAACTCATCCCTCCATCTCCTTTTCGGTCTGCCGCAACGCCTTCTTTCTAATGGTGGGCTCCAGGTGGTGGCGATTTTGGCCCACATGTCGTCTGGCATGCGACAAACATGGCCCGCCCAGTCCCACTTCAGCTTGGCGGCCGTTGTGGCTATGTCAGCAACAAGGGTCTTAGAGCGAAGTGTAGTGTTTCGGACGCGATCGGTCAGTTTAACATTTAGTACACTGCGCTCCATGGCTCGTTGGCAAACCTTGAGGCTGGACCTTTGGGCTTCTGTCAAAGACCAAGTCTGAGCGTCATATGTGAGGATCGGGAGAATGCACACGTCCATGAGTTTGCGCTTTAGTGACAGTGGAAGGTCGCCCTCATGTGTTCCTTCATGGACCAAAAGCTCCTCCAGGCATTGCACATGGTACATAAAAATATTTTTTTTGGGCATGTCGATGTATTTGTCTGTTATATGTTCTGGTGGTGTTAAGCAACAAAGAAACATCCATACTATATCTTACTAATATTATAAATGCGAAAGTTTGAATGTTTGTTGGTCATTACTCCACCGACAAGAGCATGCTCTTAAATGGAAGAAGTAAGTTCTTCCACGCAGGCAAAGCCGCGGGTGGAACGCTAGGTTATAATATTAGTTAGAACTTTGATTAGATTTTAATTGTAAATATTCGTTGTTGAAAATTGTTGGACTTCCATAGTAAAGGTAAATTTACTGTCCAGGCTGTACGATTGTGGAACCAACTGCCGCTGCATGTGAGAAAGTCTCCATCACTAAATGCTTTTAAAACTAACATCAAAAAGCTCTCTGGTTCTAACGCGTTTTGAGCGGTAGCTACTTTTGATGAATGACAACTCCGTGTTAAATCCTCTCTTTAAGTATTTCCTTATTTATATACATATTTATATACGAATACTCAGCATACGAATACTCAGCATTATTTGCAGCGTTGTTTCGATGTCCGTAAAGCTACCCATTACGTGGTTCCTAAATAACTACTTAGCTTAAAATTAAAAAAAAAAAAAAAAAAAAAAAAACTATAATAGTTTATATGATGAAACCTGTAATTTGCCTTATTTTTTGTATTCGTACTTGGTAATATTTATACACAACTGTAACGCTGTTGGTTTCTTTAATAAATAAAAAATAAAAAAATAAAATAAAATATTTATTTATATGTATTATTAGTATGTAGGTATATATTTTATTAAGGTATAGTTATGTATTATTATATATTATTCTTATTACTAATATATATTTAATATATTTATTAGTGTGTAGTGTAGGTATTTGCTTTAGTTTGAATTTGATGTAATTTGTATACGCCCAATCTGCTGTTTTCTAACTAACCCAATGGTTGACTGGAAGAAATCCCTCTTTGGGATAAGTCCGCCGTTGCACTCAATTTATGTATCAATACAAAATTAATGTATTGCCTTTTTGTACAATAAAGCGTTTACAAACAAACAAACAAACAAAGGTGGTTTCAGAATGCTTTACTTTGTTTGGGTGATAGAAAATTTTTTTGATCAAATTCGACTATAGTTCATTGGGGAAAGTTCGTTATCAAGGGTGAGGTCACCAGTTCATGGGAAATACACGAATTCAAATTCACCTTTTTAGTATTTCACTCCATTTGTTTTGTAGTTGTAATTCTATATTTCTGTTTATCAACAGCAAAAATATGCCTCTTCTACTTCACCTTCTACGCTGCCCTGGCGATCCTGGTCGCCATTTGCATGTGGACCTTCCTCCAACTCCTGGACACGAGGCAACCGATGTGGCAGCTGGACCGGAGTATCATCGGCACCAACCCCGGACTGGGTTTCCGGCCCACACCTCCAGAGGTCGCCAGCAGTGTCATCTGGTATAAAGGAAACGACCCGAGCAGCCATCAGTTCTGGGTTCGGGAGCTGAGTGATTTTCTGAGAGGTGGGTAGAATCCTTTGCAACAATAGGTACGTTTAAATGCAAACAACATAGGGTTTACGAATCGGAGTACATGTTCGGTGTTTGGGAAATTTAAATATCCGCCTGGCTAGCTATCACCATCTTATCTAAATCTGCCGCCAAAACTTGTCAACAGCATTTTTATGTTCCGGTTGTCAGAGATTAGTAGCTAGTCTCCCAAATAAGACGTGTTCAGTATGTTTCCACCTTCGGCCTCATCTTCATTTAGACAGAATTATGCGATGGCTTGAGCAAACGCCATTCTTCCTATTCGTGATTCCTATACAGTATGGCTTCCACACCACTGCAGTTCTACATTCGTGATTAAACACGTCAAGTGCTATACCGTTGCGCATAAAAAGACCTGGGGTTTCAAAAAAAGACGTAGCGTTTCAAAAAACTGTGTTAAAAGCCACATATCTTCGAAACGGCCAACTAATTGTCATCAACCATAGTCAACATATAACACTCGCCGTTTTCCGTTGGAAGTTAAAAATGCTACCAGTGGTCACCCATCCAAAGACCGTGTCAGACATTGTTTAACTTCGCTAATTGGCAACGATAAATGCGACTGCGCTTCCAGTGCTTATATTTAACCCAATTTAATTGAAATAGTGACAGTTCTAGCCACCAATTAACCTCATAACTAATGAAATAGTGACAGTTCTAGCCACCAATTAACCCCATAACTAATGAAATCATACAATGACCACTTCATTGACATTGGTATGTTCTCACTTACATCATATGGCTACAAAAAAGATTAATTGACGAATTAGAAAATTTTAATATTTGAACTACTCTTAGTACAATCCAATCATCCTAAAAGTATCACATGGGCTAAAGTGCCGCGGCATCGACATCTATTAGAAACTATTCGCATTACAACAACCACGAAACCAACTACACTAGCTACTCACAGAGCAAAGTGTTTACACGTATAGGAGTATAGATACCATCGCTACTGAGATGTGTAGCAAAATTTCGTCCACATTGTTAATAGACGTCGTAGTATAGTGGACAATAGCATCAGTCATTAAAACAAAGTTGTGCAAGTTCAAACCTCAGTAGATGCTGCAGCAGAGCTGACGAAATTTTCTTACTCATTCATATGTGACATATTATTATTGATTTGGTTTGAGTGTTGATATTGTATGAATACTTTCTAATAGATGGTGCTAGAGTGCTTCGGTCCATACGGTCCATATAATACTTTTAGGGAGATTCGACTGTACATACATACTAGGAGTGGTTCAAATGTTAAAATCTGTACGTAAGTAAAATTTGCGGGTATACATACCTGTACATAGAGTTTATATAGTATTTGCCTATATACATACTTACCTGAAATTCTAGTTATAAAAACAGTTTTTTTTTTCTTCTAACTACTGTAAATATTTTTGGTTTCTCTGTGAACATTATGATGCTACTTTGGGGACAATGGTGGTGGTTGTACAATTAGTAAAATTATTGTTATTCCTTAAAATTAAAGACTGTACAATTGTTTATTGTCCTAAATAAATAAAATAAAAATAAAAATAACCGCCGTGACCTTGGCACAGCGGATGCTTTAAATTTCTTTATTGATAAAACTCTTCATGAAATCTGGTTCAAAAGCAATGCAGACCCATTAATAAGAGCCGGAGGCAATTTCATTTGGAGATCAATAATATTTCTAAAGTAAAAGTTTAGGTAGGGTAATAAGCCCGTTAATGTTTTTGTGGTTTTTACATAGCTCGTGAAATTAAATAGGTAACCAAGCACGACGTTGCAGTTTGACTAGTGCGACTGTTTAAATCAAATATTTCCTAATTGTTTAAATTGTTAATAATCCTGATCAAGTCAAGCAAGCCGAGCTTTTGGGCTTATATGAAAGTGCCGCCACTGCTGGAACATTTTTTTTTTTATTATTCTATGCACATTCACACAGCGCCATCTAGTTCCACACTAAGCTACTAGGCTTGTATTATAGATACCAGATGGTTGAGAAACTACACAAATAGATTTTTTTTTGTAAATAAATACATATATAAATTAAAAACATCCATAACTCGGGGACACATGTCTGTATTCATCATACAAACATATGCCCGTAGCGGGATTCGAACCCGCAACCATTTGGTATAGCAGCAGAGTTTCTAACCACTACACCAAACAGGTCGTTAATATGTTTACGTCGTGAGTAGAATACATGTTTCAGGTCACTGTTCTAAGACAGGGAACCCAGAAGGTAAACATGGCGTTGCCACATTCCATGGCCAGACTTATTACGATATTAATTATGTGCTTATAGGCTGGCCCAGGTAGATGCCAGTTTTCCGATCATCCGATACTTATAGCTTGAGATTGAGATCGCGTGTCAGTCTCAAGACCTACTAATTTTTTGATACTGTTTTAATATATAACAGATTCTCAAGCGTCAAGTTACGTTCATCTCAATCTTGATAATGGTTTATTAATACCAAATACGTCGCCAGCTCTTTACGCGCCCCTCCTGTCGTCATGGAAAAGTAAATCACATTTCCATTTCAGTTTACAAACACGAAGGCAAGAAAGCAGGAGCTGGTCAAAACATTCACAACTGCGACTTCAAGCTGCCTCCTCCGGCCGGCAAAGTCTGCAATGTCGACATCAGCGCATGGGGACCCTGCGTGGAGGAAAACCACTTCGCGTACCATAAGGCTACTCCGTGTGTCTTTCTTAAGTTAAACAAGATCTTCGGGTGGAAGCCAGCTTTCTATAACAGCTCCGATAGTCTGCCAGATGCCATGCCGGATGATCTAAAAGAACATATCAGGAATATGACTGCTTATGATAAGAATTATGTAAGTCTACCTTCAACAATTTGCAGATGACCGTATCTGACTGGAGTATCAATCCCTGTCCCTGATTAGTACACTGTAGTGATCTCATACAGTCACAAGGCTCTCTTATAAGATTATCATGACATACTTGACATAGTGCTATGTGACTTCGGCACGCAAAAGAATAGAAGCAACCAGTCTCTCCCCGTGAGTGTCGTCAAGGGCGAATATAGGATTTTCCACCAAAAAACATAGTTAGACTCACCCCCTGCCCCTTGTGCATTTCTGAATATTAACCATGGATGTTTGGACCGTATGAATTTTTGGAACATCCAAAAGTTTTTGACCACCTCATTTGACATTATGTGTGCATGTCAAATCAAATCAAATCAAATCAAAAATGTTTTATTTCGTAAGTTATAAGATTAACATTTGAAATCGTCAACAAACAACAACAAGAAACAAATTGCCAGAGTTACCCTCTGTTGTCTTATATATTAATTTAAATTACTTGGAATCGATTCCAAGGATTGTTCAATGACAGTTGACTGTTCAATAAAAACAGTAAAAGTCAAAGTCAAAGTCAAAAAATATTTATTTCGTAGGATAAAGATTATCACCTGAAAACGTCACATTTTTTATCTTAATATTAAAATTATTGACATTTTTGCTCATTCGCAAAGCAGATTCCCCAGAGAAGAACGAGCAAGAAACTCAAGGGTTGCTCTTTTAAATAAGTTTGGGTTACAATTATATTATATTGTATAATTAGGCTGAATATCGCCGACCGAAAACGCAGTTGTTGTGTTTGCCAAGGATTTGGCAGAATTAACTATACATATAATATCGAAACTAAATACTTTATAGCTAACATTTTTGATACTTTATGATGAATTAAATCATTCATTTAGACATTCATTTAGACATACAGAAACTTATTATATCAACCTCCTTGCCGCACATACATTTATAGTAAGAATGTTTATAATATGTGTATTTGCATTTATAATAAATTACCTGACGAACTTAAATTAGAAAATAGCATAAATTTATTTAGAACGAAATTAATAAAATGGCTTACGTCAAATTGTTTCTATAGTGTTAAGGAATATTTAGAATTTAAAAAATAATTAGATGATATTATGTGATAAGATAATACGAATTGTTGAAGAGTATCTGATACATTAGTAATTAAACGGAACCTGAAACCATTTGCACACCTGCATGCAGGTTGAACTCATTGTGGATGAACTATACTTAACATCTCTTTTACTGTGTTCTGGCAAATAAACTATTTGTATTTGTATTTGTATTTGCATAAATCTTTGCAATCGTAACTTTATAGTTCTATGCGATCCAAATTGTTTCTGTATTTTTCTACAGTAAAGACAAAAAAATCGGCGATTAATTCGATTTATAGCTCAGAGACTAAGACCCCAATTATTATCCTTGATTTTGTCATGAAAAGTATTTGCGTTTAATACGAGTGATTACATCTCAGTTTATTGCATGACTATGTCGTCATAATAATATTTGTAAGAATCTATCCTAGAATCTGCTATGTTATTCTGTAAGCCTACAACTCCCATATAAATCCATGCGGATTCAAACGGACGGACCCCAAACGAGTACGAACTACACGGTTCCAGTAATCCTTGGCCACTGAAAACATCACCGAGGTTACAGAATAACCAAGCAGAAGAACATAACATCATTGTGACATCTTCAAGTAAGTTTATCTGTCATCGAATGGCAATCCACAAAGTAACCACGTTTGTGTCCCCAGCTGAATATGGTGTGGGTATCATGCCAGGGCGAGAACCCAGCAGACCGGGAGCATATTGGACCCATCCAGTATCTACCATATCGAGGTTTCCCAGGATACTACTTCCCCTACACCAACCAGGAGGGGTACCTCAGTCCGCTGGTCGCTGTGCATCTGCAGAGGCCGAAAAGTGAGTCATCAACCATTAGATCACACGAAGGCTGGTGTTCCAACTGTTTGGACACCGCTCCATCTCAATAGAAGAGATGAAATTAACAGCACGTTTATTTTGAAATTAAGAACTCTCGGTGTTATTCCTTCACTTGCGCCACAAGACCAAATTTCAAGATTGTACGGCATCGGGAAGTACTCTACATATTATATCTAAAAAAAATTAAATACAAGCTTTTATAGCAATCATGATTATAACATATTATTCTAGTCTAATCGCGTATGCAAAATTTCATATATCCCTCTTGGGAAGACAATCGTAGCTGCAGCGTCAGGTCTTCGCAAAAATCATGTACTCATCGATATACAAGATTTATTATCCGTCCGTGCTAATAACTGTTAAGGAGTTCCCCTCATGAGGAGACGATCCTGGCTGCCGTATCAGTTCATGCCGTATCAGTTGTCATCAGAACTGAACGAGTATGCAAAATGTCATTTCCATAAGTAAACAAGACAAGCTTGTAAAAAGTCCCACTTACTGACAGATCATCAAAACGTAAACATATATAGGGGGAACTTCAATTCGTGTAATTCCTATTTACTGGTTGACTCCACTCCTGATTACGAACAACCTTGCCCAAGGAACCATAGCCGAATTCGATCAAAAATTTTCCATTATCCCACATGTATACAAAATATACTAATCTGAAACCACCTTTAGTATGGAAGTCCAACAATTTTCGCTCTGAATTCGGCTATGGTTCGTAGTGGAAAGTTGTGCGTAATCAGGAGTGGATTCACCAGCCGAAAATTGTTGTACTTTCATACTAAAGGTGGTTTCAGAACGGTTTACTTTGGGTAATCGAAATTTTTTGATCGAATTCCACTATGATTTCTTGGGGAAAGTTGATCGTAAAGATTACGATCTGACTGATGATTTGTTGCACCATCGCGCGCACGAATTTAACGGTTTCTCATTGGACGACGTAATCTATGACATTACCGATGAAGTTACATAATTTAAGGGTTGGTTATGTCTGTTGCAGCGGGCATGCTGATCAACATCGAGTGTCGTGCGTGGGCGCACAACATCATGTACGACCGAGGGGAGGGAATGGGCTCCGTGCACATCGAGATTATGGTCGAGTAGCACCACGCTATACGACATAGGGGAGTGAGAGCGAGATGAATGTAACATAGGAATGTCATAGTCATAAGAATTGAATTAATAAATAATAATAAATAATCAAAAGGTATTTATTCACCACAAAGTTAATTTAACAAGTAATTAATTGATAATAAATTAGGTCAAACTGTGATGAAAAGGTAGGGACTCAGCAGATTTGGTGATTTTCAGTCCCCCCCAAGTGGAGTAGTTGCTGCCACCAAGGAATTAATTAATTACTCTATGAATAAATTTAAACATTAACTAAAAGTAAACAAAAAGAAAAAACCATATCTAAAATCAACTCAAAAACAACTACAAGTGATAAACCATAAAAAGCTAGACACGAGAAGGTATCATATAGGTAGGTATTTGGTAAATTTTCAATACTTATGTGTGATTGTGCGAGTGAATTTAATTGTTTTCAAATTATTATTACCAATTTAACAAATTTAAATCATATCCGAATCATACTGGCTGGAATTACAAGGCTTGTGTTTGAATTGGTAAGTTACTTATATTCCTTTTCGTAATTACACATGAGAGAGATTAATTAGGTAGATTCTAGGGTTACCATCATTCGTGGCGAAGTCGCATTCGCTACTGGTTTTCGATTAGCGAAGTTAAGCAATGTCTGGCGCGGCCAGTCTTTGGATGGATGACCACTTTAATACGAGTGTTTCGGTGCTTCAGAAGGCATGTTAATAGTCGGTCCCGGTTGTTTCCAATTGAAACAGTGACTGTCAGGTCGCCACTTGTCTGACACAAATCGACCAATCTGCACTGGCCTCGCGTTGTGGATTATGGCATATGCCCTCTCCGTTTTGTCCGACGTCTACAGATTTCCAATAATACAGGAACCCTTGTCTACAGATTGTCAATACTACAGATTCTCGTGTGTACAGATTCCCATCTCTGCAGATTCCCATACCTATAGTATCCTATTTCTACAGATTTTTTTTTTTTTTTATTAAAAACTGGTTTCGCGTTTGGCTACAATCTCACCTGATGGAAAGTGACGATGTAGCCGAAGATGTATCACGCGCACCCAGTAAATGCCTATTCACTCTAGACTTGAAGATCCCCAGGTTGTAAGTGTCGGGAAAAACCGACGCGGGCAGTGAGTTCCATACCTTAGCAGTCCGCATTATAAATGACGAAGCAAAGAGCTTAGTGCGGATGTTCGGTATGTTGACAACATATGGATGGAAACCCTCCCCGCGCCTGGTTATCCGAAGATGGAAAGGGGACGGTGGAATGAGATCATGCAATTCCATCGCACACTCCCCGAAATGTATCCTGTAAAACACTGAAAGGCATGCGACCCTACGGCGGTGTTCAAGGCTTTGCAATTTGCCGGTGACCGTTGAGTCATCGCCTATGAGTCTTATATCGCGTCGTTCCACAGAATCGAGTGCAGCCAGTTGGTACTTGGCTGATCCGTCCCAGAGGTGACAGCAGTATTCCATGCACGAGCGGATCTGAGCTTGGTAAAACTCCAGCAACTGCTTTGGTGTGAAATACCGCCTGACCTTAGAGAGAATTCCAAGCTTCTTAGCTGCTAGTTTCGCTTTCGATTCGATTCCTATTTCTACAGATTTCCATTTCTACAGATGCCCATTTCTATAGATTCCCATGTCTACATATTTCCAATATTACAGATGCCCATGTTTACAGATTCCATGTCTACAGATTCCCATGTCTCCAGTGACAGAAGGCTGTGCCCGCGTGTGTTATTGTGACGAGTTGTTCAAGCTCGACCTTTTTTCCTTTGGATGCTATTTGGTTTTTACTTTTTTGGAATTGGATTCAAAATTCGACGTGCTAAATTGTTTTCTGAAACAGGTGACAGTCGTTTTCCGGGTCGGCTACGAGGAGGACGATTTCTCCGGTGCTCGTTTCTTCTTTTTTAAAAACCTGTTTTTACCTAATACATAAATAATCTGTGCGAGTGTTTAATAAAAAACTAACTAGGACTATTCATTAACGTTTATTCATCGTCATTACCTGTGCAGTGCTAGTCTGCTAAACCAATAGGTGTAGATCTCACGGCCCTGTCTCACCTGGTACGGCGCTCAACTCCATTCTTACTATATCAGTCGACATCCCAGGGTGAGACCCTACCACCCATCGCATTATAGTACTCTTTGGCTGTGCCCCAAGAGTGGGGACGTGTATCTAATGACAATATTTTGTTATTTATAACAGTTTTGTTGTGCCATCATGCTTTCTGAGACTTGTAAGTTATTTAACAAATAAATGTGGCATATTAGGTAAGTGAAATATTTACATACTTAGGAACTTTACAATAAATTTCAAAGTATCATTTCACTGAAATTTCATTGTACCCCCTATTAATATTAAAATTACGAGTTACAATTTAATATTTGATGTGCAAATATCTCAGGCAAAAATATATGATTAAATGTTTTTTGGAATTCTTATTATCAACTAAATATAGCTTCCTTTCGTCTTCTTCTTTTCGTGTCGAGGCAAGTTTAACATTATATAGCTTCTACTTCTAAGCTAGTTGTTACGCACGGGTATCAGAATACCTACTTTTGGTGTTTTAATCCTAAACCTATCGCTTTGCCAAAATTTTAAATAGGTTTAACTAGCGTTAAAATAAAGTGAAAGATGCGACAATCCTAAAAATATTTCAATTTCACGCCAGATAACCTTAATTATAGGAAAATTTATAAGGTTAAAGGACCTCAGGTTAGATGAATCTGCCACCTTCGTTCTCTTTACAATTGCTTTATTCTCAGTCGATCATGATCTCAAAATGAGTAGACCCGAGCCGCTCCTTGAGGCTCTCCGTATACCGGATGTTGCGAGCCCACGCTCGGCAGCGGATGTTGATGATCTGGTGCACTGGAGACAGATGACGGTGAGAAATTAATGAATGAGAAAATTAACCTATCATATCAGTCGCAGTACGACGCCAGGTCTTCTTTATAGATTTCCAGAGAGAGCATGCAACTGGCCTGCATCCAGCGACTTCTCGCGGCGTTAATAGACATCCGTCCACCTTGTGGATGGCATTACATGCTGATGCGTGGTCTACGTCAACACTCTAGAAATGCTCCAACAGCCATTCACTTCAACTACTAATCCATTGGGCTTAATCGGTGACTTTCGTTTTTCCACAGGGCAAATAGTTCCTCCCATGCAAGAATTATAATAGTTCAAGAAATAAAATTTTTCTCCGATTATATTGGGTCTTTACCTATGAAATTGGAGTTTTTTTTCTTCGTTAATCATATGTACAAATTCTGCGATTTTCAAAGCTATATCCAAATTTGTTTTTTTCGAACATCTGTTCTGCGACTTTGATGGTCCATCTAGTTTTTCCAATATAGCCTTAAGCGGGGAGTTGCTACCAATCTGCTCAAATTTCCGGTACCTAGGTTCATTACTCCAGAACGACGGCAACATTGACCAGGACATGAGGAATAGAATAAATGCAGGATGGATGAAATGGCGACAGGTTTCTGGGACTACATGTGATCCACGGATGCCCCTGAAACTCAAGGGGAAAATTTACAAAACCATCATAAGACCTGTCACCATGTATGGATCTGAATGTTGGGCAATGAAAGAGACTGATGAAAGTAGAATGCATGTGGCAGAGATGAGAATGCTAAGATGGATGTGTGTGTGTGTGTGTGGATGTGTGTGACTAGAATGGATAAGATCAGGAATGAATATATCAGAGGAAGTCTAAAAGTGGCGCCAATAACAGAAAAGTTGAGGATTAATAGGTTAGCATGGTTTGGGCACATTATGAGGAGGGATGAAAGGCACGTAACAAGACGAGTGTTAAGTATGAATGTGGAGGGATACAGAGGTAGAGGAAGACCAAAGAAGGTGTGGGTAGACTGCGTGAGGAATGATATGTGTGTGAAAGGGGTGAGTACGGAGATGACGGCTGATAGAGGAGAGTGGAAGAGGATGACATGTTGTGCCGACCCCACCTAGAGTGGGATAAGGACAGGAAAATGATGATTTGGAAAATGGAATATTATTTCAAGGTTTCACATTAAATATCTTTTAATTTCTGGGCTAAAACACATAATAAAAAAAATTGAACAGAGCTCTTTTCATGTGCTTCCCATAATCATTTCTTAGATTCGCTGAAACTTTTATAAAGCGGTTACTTTTAAAAATCAACGCTGCCTATACTCAACTTAATGTTATCCGATAATACACACAAAATTTAGCTAAATTTGGATTTGCCGTTCCCAAAAAAAAATGTTTGTATTGAGAAAACAGTCATAATGAAATTCTTCATACAAAACGCCAATTTCATAGGTAAGGACCTAATATTAACATTATACTTAAGAACAAGTTCTTTATGTTCTTCATTACTATTTAGTAGAATAGACACCCGTTCTAGGTGAAGGATATTTTAGGTTATATATAGGTTTCGTTTGTCATTCATCCGTGCACATTATATTTCTTCAACTATTTATAACTCTGCAATTTTTCTCAAGTTCGTTAAACATATTTTTAAATAGAGCGTAGTTTGATTTGTGGTTTGATCAGACTCTTGCACTTTGCTCCGATAGTGAGGGGTAATATGATCAAGAAACTGGTGATAGCTTGTAATTAAGAATCAGTACTGCGGAGGGCATGTTATATAGTCGTCCCGGCTGTTTTTAATTGAACCCAAGTCGATGATCAACAGGCGCGGTTTAAAAACACAGACTGTGGTCTAGTACCACATAATCTACCAATTCATACTGGGCCCGCTTAATGGTCCATGGCCCATACTTCCATTGAGAGGAGGCCCCACAGAGGAGATATGCAGGAGTGTTCGTGATGATGGAGCTTCCTCACTATTATGGAAGCATTACCTAAGCCGACCAATCGGAACAAGAATCTTACATCGCGCTAACGAAGTTTTCTCAAGACATTCAATATAGCCAAAACGCGGTCCTCGAGAAACCAAAGGCCAATTTGAAGATCTTCCCTTTTCTTTCACATATTCGATTCCCCACACTATCTTATGTTAAAATCCTTGACTCACAGGTAGGCTTCACCAGTTGCACTGCGACCAGGGGACTGAGGTACCCAGGCGTGTTGTCGTACGGAAAGAATGTCTCCGGCAAACCAGGATACGGCCAATACTTGACGGGGCCTAAGGCTTCCACGTCCGCTGGTCGCTCACCTAGACACGACACCCACACTTTTCGGCGCTGGAATTGGAAAATTCACCAGTTCCAGAAGAATAATAGTACCAACCCGTCTTTTCCTGTGCTTATCATAAAAAAAAAACAACTTAAAGGATCGTGTTCGGCGCTGGAATAAAAAAGATTGATGATAAGAATAAGAACAAACAAAGAAGTACCTAGTGAATTATAACTAAACAGGAAATACCATGATAAATAAAATGCGCACAAACTGTCACGTGTTGCGGCGTGCACAAATGGGTAAGCACTCAGCTCATGCTACGACGAATCACAGCGCTGGTTTTCAGTGCCTCCAAATGCCCTACGTCGGACGCTATATTAACCCGCCTTCTCTGCGTGACGATTAGGGGAATCCTTCTATGGCAACCGTTACAAATCAAGACATGATGCTGAAGCTTCAGATCCATTAGTCGTCTTATTTAGGCTTGTCATGTGATGTCGTTAGTATCATTTAATATGGAGTTAACGCCATAATAGTTGTCAATACAGCCGCGTTCAGAAGATAGATATAGCATCCGGAGCACATACTAAAAAATGTACGGAGAGGTTATCTGAAGTTGAAGTTGAGAATAAAGTAATTTTGTATTTGGAACCAATAAAACTACAGGAAGTAAATTAAATTCCACTACATCCACTACATATAAGTATACATGCTTCGACCATAATTGAAAGATAGCTTACTTGTCTCTGCAGTACCCAATGTAATATTTTTGTTCTATCCAACCAAAATACTGTTTGAAATTGTAATTAGCAGGTAAAACGGCAGCTTTTAAAGTTCATATTTGGCATCGATGAAACTAAAGAACCGTACCTAAACTTTCGTAAGGGCATCCCGCTAACTAGAAACTGTTACTTACTTGTTGAAGAGTGGTGGTGGAATTGATGTATTCCACAATGTCAGGCGGCATGGAGGGCGGTAAGTTGTTGAGATCGTCGTAGAAGTCCGGGTTCCAGTCAAATATCTGTAATGCATAATGATGAACGTCATTTTCAATAAATTAATAATGAATCACCACCATCTTATCTAAATCTGCCGCCAAGCAGCAAATCTTCTTTCTTTTTTTTTATTATGCTAGTTCAATAGAGATATCCGAAGTCATCCTCACCTTATTCAACTTGATTATGAAGCATGGAGATTTCGACGAGTACCCGTAGTTCTTTTGTTTCGAACATGGCCCGAGCTGACTGATGTTGAAGGAACAAACTGTATTTCTCGCCGGTTTCGTATCTCCGCAATTCCTCTGGTTGCTGCCATTGTTGGCTAGCAGCGACTTGTTCTCGTAGGCTGGAATTGGAATCATTAAAGAAGCTTATGGGAAGACCTTGGGAAGACGTAGGTACTTAAACACTGCGCACTGTTTTATTTGGCCAATTAAAAAACGCTTAAAAGAGAGCAATACATAAATGCAAGTAATATTAGGTCCTTACCTATGAAATTGGCGTTTTGCTTGAAGAAATTCATTAAGACTGTTTTCTCCATACAAACATATTTGAAATTTTTTTGTGTGTATTATCGGATAACATTAAGTTAAATAGTGTTAATTTTTAAAAGTAACCGCTTTATAAAAGTTTCTGCGAATCTAAGAAATAATGAATGAAAAGAGCTGTGTTCAAGTTTTTTTTATTATGTGATTTAGCTCAGACATAAAAAAATATTTCATGTGAAACCTTGAAAATATATTCTATTTTCCAAATAAAAAACAAATTTGGAAATAGCTATAGAATCGTAGGAGTTGGTACATTATGATTAACGAGGAAAAAAATCTCCAATTTCATAGGTAAAGACCTAATATTTATTTATTGAAGTATTTTTAGTAAGGAGCTCGATTAAATGATAAGAAAGATCAAGATCGCGTCTCAGTCTGAATACAATTTTTTTTCATACTGTTTTAATATGCAACAGATTATCAAGCGTCAACTGGTCATCTCAACCTTGAGTACGGTTTATTGATACGGGCCTTAGTCACCTCTATTTTAGTTTCTTGTATTTTGTTGAGGTTTTCTTTTTAGTGTATGGAAATAAATGGTTTAAATGGTAAAGATAAATATAATATTTTGTTCATTACACAAAAGACATAGACATATAGACATACAGACATACACAAAACGCATAAAGATCAAGAATGAGTATAGATATTAGATGTTAATCATTCCTGGACATAATCAGATAGTTCGCATGCCAGGCTATTTCACAATTAATAATGAAATATAAAAACCTTTTTGTTATATAAAAACCTTTATGTATAATTAAAGCCTGATTTTAAAAGAGCAACCCGTAAAATTAAACCATTTTAAACAAGCAATAGCTTAAAAAATGTAAAATTGACTATCTGAAGTGTACTCTGTGAACCTACAAAATAAGGCATTTTTGACTTTGACTTTATAAACCGCTCAGCAATATTCGGTCTGTTTATCGGTTTTCTGTCGTGTATTATCAGAACAATTTATTACAGAAAACCATTTATTTTAAAACTAACCAAAATATTACGAAATTACGATTTGCTCTATTAACAAGAATTATTACATTATCAGAAGTTAAGAGTGTTTATCCCGCACCTATTCCATACTAACTTTCAAGTCATATTTTTCGCAATTGATTCGTTCGCGGAGCGGGAAATTGCGACTCTGAAGAAACCGTCTCAACGATACTTACGTGCTAGGAAATTGTTGATATTGTCCACGTATCTCTTCACTTGCGTGGCGTTATTCGCATTGTACCAGATTAGAGCTCCATCTTCGTACAGCAAGGGTCTGTGGCCCATACCAGGATTGTCACCTAAAATGTCAATCAACAAGTACTACTACTTAGTAGTTTTACCCAGAAAACAGCAGCCTTTTAAGTAGGGTCGCCATCATGCACATTTCTCCAGTTTTTACAAAGTTTTGGATGCATCTGAGTAATATTCGGGCGCGGGCGAGGTTTTGAGAATGGTTCGTATTTTCTCCCAAAAATATAAATTAAGACGGTTTATTTCAGTATAGTCCAGTTTAAATACAAACAAAATCAAAAAAGTCGGTTTGACCTGCACTCAAGAAGCCTAAAAGGTAATTGTAAATAATACCTAAAAGCTTATTCTTGGATGGAGCTTATTCTTACCAATAATGGAATCTGCTAGCGTGAAGTAGGGTACTCTCTCGTCCATAGTGGCCATGAGGCCGCACATGCAGAGGGAGAAGAAGATGATGATGCAAATGTACATCACCAGATAGATGAGGCCGATCACACCTGCCGGAAAATAGGTTGACATGTACGTAAACTAGGCAAACCTTGGCAATCTTGCACAACCCGCTACGGTCACGCTCGATGTCATATTTTTGCCCATCACAATAGCTTTGACTTGCTTTGAGTACAAGTAGCTAGTTATCATGATGATCTAATTATCTCAATAGGTAGTACCTAGTTACTCCCTTAATACATATCAATTGCAAGTTTTATATATACTTCACCCATTTTACAAATATTAACATTTTAAATATTTTCCCTATAATCCTTCTGCCCTGGTAGTAAGTGTTGGGCAATAAATTGGTAATACAATTTGCTCCACTTTTAACGGCAGGCGCGCACATATAATAATGATTAGCCAAAAATGGTTTTTTTTTTTTTTTTTTTTTAATTAGCCTATCGTGTCCCACTGCTGGGCAAAGGCCTCCCCCAAAATGGTTATTGATGAATAACATAATAACACTTATTACTAGGTATTAACACTTCTTCTAGCGAGATGAGGCTGCTGTGCCCCAATACTGGCGACGTGTAAGGCTATAAAATGTATTTCCATGCATTCTTATCATCAAAATAAACAGGTAGGGTACAACGGGATAATGGAAGTTACTTAAGCAAAAATGATTGCAAAACACAGGTTTCTTTCCTAACATTTATTATTATATGTTTATAATGTAAGTTACATTATTATTAACGATCATTAACGACCACTCTGACGAGTTTAATCAACTTTAGAAATATCTACTTTGGTAATAATTAAACATTAAAAAAAATCAACTTCGACCCCCATTCTCTGCACGTGGGGGTAATTGTGATCATATGCTGGGTAATGGTAGTCACCGTATCCTAGCAGTTGTCACACACGTAACCTTCAGGCGAATCCCATTCGGTGCAGTCGGCGTATGCCCATAACCTACAAAATGGGCATCTGTACCACAATACGTTGTTGCGTCCAAATTCACAACAAATAAGGCCGGTATTACCAGCGTCATCAGGATCTTCCACACTATCGTCTTCGTTGTCGTCTGGAGAGTGTGTCAGGGTACCATTGAGCATTGTTCGTACTCATGGCGCGTACTTTCGGCATATGCAAAATATATCCAAATAATGTATGAATGTCACAAACATCGCGGCGCTCGTGACTCTGGCTATTTTAGTTTTGTAGTAACTACAATGACCATCATTACCCCGTTTTACACTACCCATCTTGATTGTATACTTGATTGTGTGTAAGTTGTCAAATAATGACGACCTGTTTGTTTGAAATGAATGAGTTGAAATGTTTGAATGATGAATACAGACATGTGTTCCCGAGTTATGGATGTTTTTCAGCTTTGTGAATGAACAGTAAATTTAAAATATAATGTAATATTAATATTAACGGTGACGTTTTCAAGTGATAATTTTATCCTATGAAATAAAATATTTTGATTTGATTTTCATTAATTTATTTATATAAAAAAAATGTATTTCTGTAGTTATATCAACCATCTGCATGTTATCTATAATACAAGCCTAGTTGCTTAATGTGGCACTAGATGGCGCTGTTGTATGCCCAAAGATATTTATTATTATTATTATTAATTAAAAAGAAAAAAGCATTTCTACCCTATTCTACTCCATCCCAGTCTCTTTTCACGCGCAAACTTGATACCTACTCTAAAAATACGACGTCCGTCTGTAAGCCCGCGGCATACGCTTTTGCCTTTATTTGTTATAAAGTAGTTTATTCAAGTCCTTTTCACCGCCGGGCTCTAACCATTCTCGTGATTGAATGTTCACAACAAGGCGCTAAGTGGTCTAACTGCGCCACAAAACGGGGCATTATGCTTTGATAATGGAAGGCGAACGGAATCTTGAAACTTATTCAGTGATATTGACAGCACTACTCAATCAATCATATTGGTGACATACTTTGATAAGTTATTGGTAGAATAAATAAATATTTCGGACACTTACACCAATCATCTAGTCCCAAACTAAGCACAACTTGCAGGTTCTATGGATATTATTTATATAACTATAAATAAATAAATATCTTTGCACATACACACAGCGCCATCTAGTTCCACACTAAGCAACTAGGCTTGTATTATGCAAATGGTTGATAAACTACACAGTACATTTTTTTTGTAAATAAATACAATATATGTATAAATGAAAAATGACTCGGGAACACATGTCTGTATTCATCATACAAATGCCCCTAGCGAGATTCAAACCCGCGACCTTTTGGTCAGAGTTTCTAACCACTATACAAAACAGGCCGTCTACTATAGATAACGGATAAACATACATAAATATTTATATAAACATCCATAACTCGGGAATAAATGTTCATATTCATCACATAAACGTCTACCCTTCGCAGGATTCGAACCCGCTACCGTTGGCTTCGTTGACAGGGTCACTATCCACTACACCAATCGGTCGCCAAATTACTCTACCACCAACGAAGCCTATCTATATGTAGTAAACAGTACCCCGGCGGGAATCGAACCCCCATCCTCAGTTTTAGCCTTAGGTTGTCTAATACAGCTATAAATATAAGAATAGAATAGTACAGTCGATGGACTTATATGATAGATAGATAGATAGATAGATAAAGTATTTAAACGCCACTGCGTTCACACAACTACACAATTTTTAAATTGCAAAGAAATATACATACAAATAAAAGTAAAGGATAGAAAATACAAAGAGCGAGTGTGTGCCGCAGTAGCACAAACTCAGTGTGGCACATCACTCAAAGAGCGAAACACTGGTTTTCAGTTTCAACCCCTACAAGTACGAGTGCATAAAAGTACGCGCATGTTCCCGTCTGCGTGTACATTTGTGGTCAATCGTGAGTGAAAAGTGTCGGTTGTTGATACAGCTAGTGTTGAGTAGTAATTTTGATAACTAGTTAAATGAATGATAATGATGTGACAAAAGGAAAAAGAGAAGTGCATAGGTAGTTCCACTACAGGTAACGCTTTGGAATTCCAATTTTTTGTATTTCCATTAAATGTGCCCTAAGGTGTTTTTTGAACAAGCTTAATGATACGATATGCCTTAATGGAGGTGGTATATTATTCCAGCACTTCGTTGCCTGGTAGCGGAAAGAGCCAGCAAATGCAAATGGTCTTGTGGTTATGAAACGTCAGACATGATCGAATCGGCATCATCTGGATACCTAGCATGGAACGATGAAAATTACAATTTATGGTGAAGGTACTCTGGCTTATGAAACTTCATCACGCCGAACAAGAGACTTGCTAGGTGAAGCTGTCTACGTGATTCCATATTAAGCATTGAGGCATTATTTATATATACGATCAATGTACCTAATTGGATCCGTATATGTATGTAACCGCCTCCGTGGCTCAATGTAAACAACATTGGGTTTACGATTCGGAGGTCGCGGGTTCGATCCCCAGCGGGGTACATGTTTAAGTACTCGGTTTGGTTGGTGGTAGGGCATTTTAAATGTCCGCCTGGCTAACTACCACCATCTTATCTAAATCTACCGCCAAGCAGCAATGTTACTAGCATTGTCGTGTTCCTGTTGTCAGAGATAAGATAGCCAGTCCCCCAAATGTGTTGGGGTTTCCGGGTCAGTACGCTTCCATCTTCGACCTCATCTTCACTTAACATCAGGTGTGATTGAGGTCAAGTACCAACCCATTATGAATAAAAAAAAAAGTATAGAAACTTAATAATGCTCATAATATACCACAAGTAATTTTAATGCTTAGCATGGGCATCAGTTGGGAACATACTTTTAGAAATTCTAATGAATATTACAAAATTTTACCGGTTGTAAACTACTGTATTTACCTGTGGTTCAAAATAAGTTATTCTTCTTATTCTTCTTATATAGAAACTATGTACAAAATAAAATTTATCATCTGCAAAGATAATAAACTTTGTACTTCCAAATGGCTACGGAACCCTACTGCGCGTGGCCCGACGTGTAATTGGCTCTTTCTTTTAGTTTTGCGGTAGGTACTTACCCTCCACGCGACCCACTTCTTTTTCCACCCTAATTAATATTATCCAATAGAAAAATTAACGTATGACTAAACCAAATAAAACTTTATTTGCTGTAGAATTGCAAAGTCAATATGTGTTAATGAGCTACATAATTATATTGCTTACCTTACCTATTTAGTTCCACTCGTGTATACACTATCCTAAATGCAGAGACTAATGCGGCATACATTGCTGGTTGAAGTAAGGATATTTGAATTAACAGAACCGAGCCTCCCAGCAATGTATTCCGAATTAGTCTCTGCGTTTAGAATGATGTAATAGGCCCTTTGCCAGTTTTTCCCAACTTACCCCATCTACGAGGTGTGCGCCCAAGAACCGTTCCCTCGTCAGGGTTCCAGAGCGCGTACTGGATCCTCTGCAGCAAGGGTCGCTGGAGTGGCCTCCGGCAGTAGCTGACCACACCGTTGAGCTTATCGGCACCCATCGCGGATGGTAGGCGATGGTGGACTGATACGGATAGTTGCTTGCGATGTAAAATAGCTGTAAAATCGATGGGCTTTTGCCTAATACATATGTGTCTCTCAGAGACAGCATGCTTAAGACCGATCTCATACAGATGTAGCGTAATTCGCGACCACACGTTACTGACGTATTGTCAAAGTCAAAGTCAAAGTCAAAGTCAAAAAATATTTATTTCGTAGGATAAAGATTATCACTTGAAAACGTCACATTTTCTTAATATTAAAATTATTGACATTTTTGCTCATTCGCAAAGCAGATTCCCCAGAGAAGAACGAGCAAGAAACTCAAGGGTTGCTCTTTTAAATAAGTTTGGGTTACAATTATATTATATTGTATAATTAGGCTGAATATCGCCGAGCGGTCTATGTCCATGCTTGCTTATCATCCAGATAGTCAGAAATTTTATAATAGCCTTTGGTAAATAATGTCTGTTTTATGATGGTTTTGAATTTATTTAAAGGTAAATTTTGAATGTCCACTGGAACCTTATTATAAAAGCGTATACATTGCCCCTTAAATGACTTAGTGACTTTGTGTAAACCGCTGGCATGAACAGCAAGTTTATTTTTATATCTGGTATTAACATTATGTATACCACTATTTTTCTTAAACGATTCTATATTTTTTCTTACATACATTAAGTTTTCGTAAATATATTGCGATGCTAATGTTAATATATTAATTTCTTTAAATTTATTCCTAAGAGACACTCTGGGGCCCAGTTTGTAAATCGCGCGAACCGCTCGTTTCTGCAGAACAAAGATACAATTTATGTCCGCGGCATTTCCCCACAACAGAATGCCGTAGGTCATTGTACCAGTACCAGTACAGGAAGGAGATGTTCTCGATTTATTGCAATTTTAATGTTATTTGATATTGGTTAGAATCGAGATTTATGTAATTATGTAATAATAAATCAAATCAAATATAGTTATGTCGTAGATTGGGTGGGCGTTGCTAGCGACCAGGACGGTGCCAGTCGCGTGGTAAAGGGTGGCTCGGGCAATGGCGACATTATTGCAAGCTACTATAGACGAATATACAACGTATTCACATTCGATTATGATCATGGAACCAGAGATTCTGACTAGTGAAAAGTAAACATATGCACGCCCCTCATGCCATACAACTTGGCCCTGGCCTGCAGTCTGTGGAATTCAGCCGGACCTAGTCTTCAATTCCTCCTTGCTCAAATCCCATGATCAACTTCTTATTAACTAACGACTCACCGGATTCTTCCACCAGTCGGTGATAGTAGGTAATCAGAATCACTCACAGTCGTTGATGGGTTCAGTGGAGCTCCGACTCCTTTGAAGGCTGGTAGCAAAGTCCCCACCATTTTCGATGTGCAGACCTTATATTACTATTAACGTCGTCACCGCGCCGTTTCCGGCGATACCAGCGCCACCAGGTTTACTTCCCATTAACCGCGTGTCAGTTGACCGTTTGAATAATGAATTCTATCGCTAATTTATCGCTATCTGCGTCATATATTTATTAATTCTTATAGAATATTAAAACCTAAACCGTCTTATTCATAAAACTTTACAAACGCTTTATAAGCCTGTTTTAGTTATAGTGTGTTTTGTCTCTGTCGTTCATAAGGAAATGTTGTAATGAAAGAAAGTGACAAAACATACTTTAACTAAAACAGGCTTATAAAGCGTTTGTAAATTTTTATGAATAAGAGGGAAAATCTACATAATAATACTTAATTGCAACTTGCTGTGCCTGAACTAGGAAAAATCCTGTGTTTCAGGAGAAGCTAGGGCTTCTATGACTTAAAATAATACAATTATATAGATATTAGCTAAAAATCTATAAATAAACAGTCAATAACTTCTCTGTATCCTCGTAGGTCAAATTTTGAAGAAAATCTTGTAGTAATTTTTATGCTTCTTATTGTTGTACAATAAAGAATATTTTGTTTGTTTGTTTGTTTGTAATTTCTTATTATGACTGTAGGTAAGGTGGTACATGGCAAATCTATTACAATGAAGTGATCCGAGGAACACGTAAAATCTAAATGAAAATGCATGTTTTGTTTCTGCGTTGGTAGGGCAAACTATATCATTCGTCTTTTGTTAGTAATTTCAGTGCTATGTAGAAGACTTACGAACGAAAAGTAGAGACCTTTAGAATCGCTCTTTGCGCTCTCTCTAGGGTTAGTAATATTGTTTTAGACGCTCCGCCCCAAGACGTAGTGCAGTAAGTCAATAATGATTGACTTAAAGCAAAGTATAATATTTATAAAAAATTTCACTGAGGGCAAATATCACGTCTCAACGGTGTCGATTCGGGTGTACATCAACTAAACTAAACTAAAACCAGTCTTGGAGTGGTGCCGTCGCATTGTACTGTTCCAGGGAGAAAGAGACAGTACTACTCTAAAACTGGTTTTAGTTTAGTTTAGTTGGTGTACCGAATCCCGCGAGGAGTAAATGTTTTTCTGATGAATACGAATATTTATTCCGAGACATGGAGTTTTATATAAATATTTATGTATGCTTATCTAGTAACCATAGAACAAGCTTTGCTTAGTTTTTGTGTCCGAAATATTTAATGTATGTAATTGCAGTGCCCTCACAGGGTTCGTGTGCGTTCAATTTTACCACATGAGCAATAAATGATATGACTATTTAGGGTCGTTACCTCAATATCAGTTGCAATCTTAGACATATCATTGTTAATTTGTAGTGATATTACTTCATCATCATCATGTCAGCACAGGACGTCCACATAGCCTTCCAGAGTGACCGGTTAGAAGCGGCCTGCATCCAGAGATTTGTCGCGACCTTTATCAGATCGACTGCCATCATCAGTGATATTACTTAAAAAAAACATTATTTTTTCGATTACCAATTTACATATCGATGATTCCCGTGATAGACAATCTACGTACAAGTTTACAACATTACCCAGGGTTTTCTTTAAAGAAAAGGCTTGTTCATGTGTGAATGCAAAGTTATAAATAGATCTTTCGCTCTATCCGGAGAACCAATTGTAGATACATTGAAAAGACAGAACAACTGTACATTGCAAAGTAGAATCCTGTTTTCAGTAATATAAAATTGTATAAAACTTCTGGGATGATTCAGCCAAGTACTAACTGGCTGCACTCGATTCTGTGGAACGACGTGCCAAGCGACTCATTGGTAACCACTCGATGACTGTTAAATTGCAGAGTTTCGAACACCGTCGCAAGATCGCCGGTCTCTCAGTCTTTTACAGGATGCAATCTGGTGGGTGTGTGTTGGAATTACATAATCGTATTCCACCATCGCCATTTCATCTTCGGACTCCTAGGCGTGGGGAGGGATTCCATCCGTATGTAGTTAACATACCGAACATTTGCACAAAGTGGTCCGACTTTTCATTCATTGCGAACAGCTAACGAATGGAAATTTTCGGCGTCAGTTTTTTGAATTGCATTGCATTGTATTGTATATAAAAAAATTACCCTCCTTTCTTGGGCAGTCGATATAAATGAACATGTTCTCCAGCTACACATGTACATTAAACACTCCATACAGGTTGTTACACAAGTTGTAGCAGTAATTCGAATGGAGCATCAATTCTACAATTTACTTGATCGTTGTTTTCGATCCGCCCAAAACTGCCTGCGACCGGCGGCGATCCCGCCCGCCCTCGCTTTACACGTCGCCTTGCCGAAGCGATACGATAAGTGATTGTCAAACACTTCACCTTTACTTTTGATATTGGGCGAGCCTAGTAACGAGGAAGTGGTATATTTGCTATTGACTTTTCTTTTAATTATTTTATCACAGAGATATTTTAAAGTATGACGCTATCTCAAGCTCCGTGTTAATTTATATACCAATCTTGAGGTCTACTCAGCTGACATCTCTTCTCAAGTATTCGCCTCAGCGGCGAATTAGTGATAGTCTTGAGTTTCGTTTATTAAGCCGCGCACCTCTCAAGTGAGTACTGCTTGAGTATGCACGTGCTTTTCAGGTGTCAAGTTAGGTTTATTAATCAACACGTTTACTTGAGATCGGTCACAAGACTGTTCTCAATCTTGGGAATGATTTATTATTACGGGCCTTAGATTTTAATAAAAATTAAGTAAATGAACAAATATGTTTGTAATTACAATATTTATTCCACATTACAATAGGTATTTAGCTAATCTAATAGAATATCAATACTTAATTATGTATAAGTACAGGGATAGCTAATTACAATTCATAATTGGTTTAATCAAACCTAGGAACTACGTTATACTATAACTAATTGTCGTCCATCTTGCTAAGTTTGTACTAGGGGTAGGTAGGTACTACGTATATGTATTATATATAAAGTGCTCTAAGGGGAATTAAATGATATGCGACGGTGCTGCACAAATACCTGATGAGTTTTTTACCGTAAAGAAAAACTAAGGCATATTAGGCAAGTGAAATAGAAGGTATTACAAATATCCCATAGCTGTGGGTTGTCTGGAAGAGATCGCTTTTAGAGATAAGACCGCCTAATTGTGTTCTATTGTTATCATCAAAAATTATTGTAAATTATTTTGCGCAATAAAGAGTACTTGTATTGTATTGTATTGTATTGTATTGTATTGTGTTGTATTGTATTGTATTGTATTGTATTGTATTGTATTGTATTGTATTGTATTGTATTGTATTGTATTTATTTAATAGGCATAGGTAGTTTAATATTTTTTTTCAAAACCATCATCGACCCACGCGCCGCCGGCCGGAGATTGAGATGCGACTGGCGTGATTCGGGGGGTTCCTATCATGCGAAATTTATTTGGATCTCATGTTTTCTCCAAGTTTTTATTTATTTTTATTATGTAATTATGTGGAATAAGCTTACAAACGCGACTGCCAAATGACACAGCGTTTTATTATGGTTTATGGTTTTGTAAAAAAAAAAAAAAAACTACCCATGGCAATAGCTTTTATTTCACTTACCTAATATACCTTATTTTTTTCCTTCTGGTAAAAAACTCATCCGGTATAACTGATACAAAGTCATACTTAACTGCGAAAAACAAGAACGTCCGACTAGTTTGGTTTGTATTCCGATGTTTTAAAGTACTGCTATAGTTTTGTATTGCTCAGATTTATAATCTGAGCAATACAAAACTTCCATACATCATTTTGTACAGATCCATAGAGAAAAAAGAAATCATTAAAACATCACGGTGGCCACCCAAGTAGGTTTAACGATTGTAAGTTATCTGAGCATCACTAAACTGTTATGCAGTAGGTAGGTACTTTAAAATATCAAAATCTAAATCGACTACAGCCTGACATTCTTGTATATGCCGTGTTAGGGACCCTCGACTGTCATTTGTTTTGTGTCCCTGTGTAGGGATCGGCTATGGTCAGGGTACTAGAATAATTCAAAAAATACATCTCTAGGGAAAGCTTTCTTAAAACAAAACACCTAGGAACCGACCACCGTACGACGATCGTAACATTTTCATTATATCGCTGCTTTCACATTTCACAACGTCGCGCGAGTACCTTACAATACCGGTAATGTACCGTGTCGACTGAATATACTCGTCTATATTTATTTTTGCGATTTCTGTACTTCTAGTACCCCTCAGTCGATCTCTTATAGTCTTGTAAGAGGATTTTAGAGCATGAAAAACTATTTTTTTAGTCAAAATTGTTATTATTTTTTTCGTGAACGTTTTTTCCAAAATCTTTGAAAGAGAAAACAGATGTAAATTACTTCAAAACGTTGGCTTACTCCCTCAATAACGTTTTCTTGATGTAGATAGTACAGTAGACTACACGATGAACACATACAACTTATACTGGAAGCGCTACTGTCACCATGCAGCCGCGTGCAAAGTATATTAAAAATGCACTAAATACTTTGCCGCGTGTACAATGTTTTTGTAGCTACCCATCGTGCCCCATCTCAACTTATTTTAATAATCAGATCTATAACATGTCGCCACATCATACACAATAATTTAAATATTACAATATTTAAAAAATACTGATTGGTTTCCGAGTTACATCTAATGTAAAGGTTAACGCACACAGTATCGCTCCGGCTGATACGGTCAGCGTCGCCTCGCCTCAACGTCAAACGAGGTGACACTGACCATGCACTGTCGTAACAGCGTGAATGTGATTCACTATCATCGTCAGACTGCATATAATAAAGCAAGAAATCAAGCGTGTAGCATGCGCAGTAAGCAAAGCAATCAGCCTTCTTATTGTCTAGCTTCAATGGTAATAAACTTTAATGTCATCTCCTTTGGAATTAGTCAAATTTGACAAACGAAACCTTACTAGTGATCGAGTTTGAAAGTTGGCGGTGAAGATCATTGAAGTTAGACGATAAGGATGCTGAGTGTTGGAACGTGGTAATAAGTCAGTACACTACCGATTGAAAATTCATAAGGAAATCGTTCCGGCACGAGTTTAAAGCCATGTTGTTACGATGCTGAGCTGATCAGTGTGCGCCGACTGTAAAACAGCACAGACAGAAATGCCACAGACCATAAAATATAAAAAAATCCAATAAAACACAATACACTTAGACTAGAATAAAGAATATTTGGTGAAATAGTTCCCAATAACACTGTTTGTTCATATTTGTATGGAAACCCTGGGAGTGTTGATTTGATGGGCGCTAAATTTAACACACTTTATGGTATCGCTCGACAACCAGCATTGTTCTGTTTGGTGTAGTTCGAATCTTTTTGTATGATAAATACGAACACGTGTACTCAAGTTATAGATGTTTACAGAAATATGTATTTATTTACAAAATCTTAACAAAATTTGTGTAGTATATCAACCTTCTGGTATACATAATAGAAGTCTAGTTAATCAGTGTGGAATTAGATGGCGCTGTGTGTATGTCCAAGGATATTTATTATTATGACGACCGATTGGTGTAGTGGATAGTGACCCTGTCAGCGAAACCAATGGTTGCGGGTTCGAATCCCGCGAGGGGTAAATGTTTGTATGATAAATGTGAAAAGTGTGAAAATGATTGTTTATATATTTTTTTTTGTATGTTTATCCGTGTCTAGTATCCATAGTACAAGCTTTGCTTAGTTTGGGACTAGATGATTGGTGTAAGTGCCTCAAATATTTATTATTATTATTATTTACCATAGAGACAGAGGCGTGCCGAAAGCATGCATTCAAGCCGTATTCATTTCATGAATTCGGAATCATTTCACGTTGAGGCGATGGCGATTCCATCCCGAGGCGGAGGATAGGATTAGTGTGCGTTCACCTTTACACAGATTACAATGTCAAAGGAAGGAAAGTCTACTTAAATAATGAACAATACTCGACAATAAGTACATAAACATGAAAACAAAACAGAGAGAACACAGGAAGATTCATCCATCATCAGACATCGCAAAAGGCACACATTTATACAAACAAAAATCACATAAGCAGTTGAGGAATACCAAATAATAAGCCAATGTAAAGAATGCAACATCCGATATTGTCTACTTCACTCAAATTCAATTATACTGTACAATTCGTACTACATCGCATGTGACGCTTTCCATAGCTGCTTCATTCTATAACACCGGTTTGGTTGTCCTTTAAGTTGCCTTCAATGTACAGCTGAATGCGAGTGTACCCGGAGGGGTCCTTTAAGCTCTTGTTGTAGATGACGTTCTTCGCCCACACCCTGCATCGCACTATAATAGGGGTGTTCGCTGGAAAAGTACGAATCTATTAGAGCAAACAAACATGTTGACACGTCTCGAAAGGACAAGTGTCTGTGACATTGTAGATATCTATACTCGTAGGTATGATACCTACACGACCTCTAGTGGTCAAAGATATCTCAAACATTAGCGTTTGGGTGTTTATTTTTTATTTTATTTAAGAGGGTTTATTGATGAACAAAGGAATAAGCTATACATATATTGATTGATATATGAATTTCAATTTATTCCATCTTAAGATTTAGTTTTTAAATCAAAAAAATCGCGATGAATTGAATTTCTATTTATTCCGTCTTAAGATTTACCGTCTTATTCATAAAAAATTACAAACGCTTTATAAGCCTGTTTTAGTCATAGTGTGTTTTGTCTCTGTCGTTCATAAGGAAATGTTGTAATGAAAGAAAGTGACAAAACATAAAACAGGCTCATAAAACGTTTGTAATTTTTTATGAATAATAGGGTTAGTTTTTAAATTCAGATTAAATCAAAAAAATCGAGTGCATGTCGCACTCGGAAAGTCTAAAAGCTAATTATAAATACATAAATTTTTACATAGGTGCAGAGTTTGAGTACAACGCCGGACTTATCTCATAGACGGATTTCTTCCAGTCCATCATAGGATCAACAGTAGATAGGGCGTATACAAATTAAAGCAAAATTGTACCTAAAACAAAGTTTGTAGGTCACGCTAATAATACGAATAACATAATAATACATAACTATACCAATAGATAAGTAAATAGTTAAATAAAATGTTATATAACATATAATATACCGGATGAGTTTTAACACCGCAAGGAAAAATCTTCGTACCACTAGGCGTGGGGAGGGATTCCACCCGTATATAGTTAATATATCGAACATTAGCACTAAGAAGTTCGATTCTTCATTCATCATCCGAACAGCCAAGGCATGGAACTCCCTTCCGGCGTCAGTCTTTCCTGAATCCTACAACCTTGGGATCTTCAAGAGCAGAGTGAATAGGCATTTACTGAGATCGCGTGCTTCATCTCCGACCACATCGTCACTTTCCATCAGGTGAGATTGTGGTCAAACGCGAATCCAGTCAATCATAAAAAAAAAAAAGAAATAGGGCATATTAGGTAGGTACCTAAGTGAAATAAAATGTATTTGAATTTTTTTATCGTGGACTCCTTGCGTCTTGTTTTAAAATATAGCCTTACGGTCCTTCTCCAGATGTTTAGACGTCGAACACACATATTTTAAAGTATGCAATGTTCCATAGCAATCTGACATTTGAACGGTCATCGGTTGAATCTCATGCGAAAACTAAAGATCTGCAAAACCGCCTCCGTAGCTCAATGTAAACAACTTTGGGTTTACGATTCGGAGGTCGCGTAGTAGTAGTAGTAATAGCATAGTTAATAGTAATGTGTTCCGGTTGCCAGAGATAAGATAGCCAGTCCCCCAAATGTGTTGGGGTTTCCGGCTCAGTACGCTTCTACCTTCGACTTCATCTCCACTTAACATCAGTTGTGATTGAGGTCAAGTACGAACCCGTGGTTCATAAAAAAAAAGATAAGAAACCAACGGAAATATACCAGCTTGCATCAGTCCTTTTGAGCTTTCAGGGTGACAACAAAGCTAGCTCCTCTTCCTCCCACATTAGTCTACTGCTGGACATAGACCTCCCCCAAAGCGCTTCACGTATCCTGATCTTCGGCTATCACGCGTACTCCTGCCTTTACTAAAAAATTAAAAATCATTACCAGGCGGTATCAATCTGACGGCTACCAGAGGACTCAGGTACCCCATTTCGTTGCGGAAGGGATAATACCGGCCTGGCAGGCCTCTGCCCCACGGGTACTCTATTGCGGTATTATTCGCCTTCTCCTGGGCGCATGACACCCATATTTGCTTCCTCTGTGAACATGTGGAAAAAAAAATTAAAACTCCGTGACACCATCTAGACCGCATCCATGGTAAAGAATATGAGGGGTTTGCAAAATGCAGATCACGATAGGGAATCCACCCAGTACCTAGTCCGGTGAGGACGAATAATTTACTCACTCGACACTGACAGAACTGACACCTAAAAACATGCTTAATGGGAAGAAAAGAAAAAGAAAGCCGTCACCTGTGCCGGGCCGAGCGCCGTAATATGCTCCACCAAGTCCCCTGGCATGTCCCCTGGAAGGGAACCGACGTCATCGTAGTACTCTGGCTGCCAGTCGAATATCTGCATCAATAGACATCATTTAAAAATCCACAATTTATTTTTTAATCTTTATTAATATTTCTATATGATTCTTTAATAAAAAGTTTATCATGGAATTTGAGCAGGAGAGATTGTAGACAATATAGGAAGAACCTCACACATTGCATGCGACGGCCAAGTTAGATGACATGAGGGGCATGCAAATGTTTACCATTCACCGGTAAGCAACGCAAGATCCATGATCATTATAAATCTTATGATTTGTGTGTGGGTAAGTGGTCTGTAATTGCCACCTCAAAGATGAGGTGATCGGGCTCGTGTTCCATCAGTATGATACCATGTCCTCGTTCTATTAAATTCCTATGTCCTTCTGATGTCCTATTTGCCTTTAGTAGCTGATATAATATCGCAATTGCCCGAGTCACCCAATACCACCAGACTGTCGCTAAAAACACCCGCGTTTCTCCACATACAAATTAACTAAGTGCCTATGCACTTATCTTCAGAGAATAAAGATGTCCTGGTAAATTACCATGGTAAATTTTTCGTCTCAACATACCTTGTTCAACTTGACGAAGAAGCAGGCGCTGTTAGGGTAGCCGTAGCTGTCGTTGGCGCGGCATCCCTTCGCTGATGGGTACCACCTCGTGCTCTCATAAGCTGGAATATTTGAACAGCTACATTAACAAGTTGATGGAAAAATCGATCGGTCACACATTACTCAGATAATGTCTAAAGACGATCGGTGCCAAAAAAACTTTTATACCGTCAACACTCGCGGACACCGATCGGTGCCCACGGACACCCGACTTTCAACTCTCAATTGTAATGATTATAGAGTTCCAATTCCTTTGGACTGTGTTTGAACTTGTTCTCTATTAAATTCCGCATCCAATAATGTGCACCATGTTATGTTAGCTATGATATTTAGTCTGTATTTGCGAAAATATTTTTTTTCTCTTTGGGTGGGAGTATAGGCATAGATTTCCAACTACTGTTTTTTATTAGAACGGGCTTAGAAACCTGCCATAGAGCTTCCATTTCTCATAACAATTTATTGAATTACCCGTTTCTTAAGAAAAACATGAAATAAATCTGTACTTTCCGTAAATATACCAATTATATCGTGGATATAGGGATACCTACATATTACAACTCGTACCATTTTTCTGATTTTTTGTATTATAGCTGTAGAAGTGTTCATTCATTATATCCATAGATAATATATTCCCGTAGCTATTGCTTTTCACAGATTACAAATACACCCAGTAGAAGAGTATCTATAAACGTTTTTAACACCGTAGGTATTTTCGAAAATATGACAGGCGCGCCGAGATACTTGATCCTTACACTTTTTGCGTGGGAACGGGCGATAATATAAACTGTTATATTGTATTTACAAATAAAAATAACCGATAGCCTAGTTTATGCACAACGGGTTAGTGCTTGACCTCAATCACACCTGATGTTAAGTGAAGATAAGGTCGAAGGGGGAAGAGTACTGACCCGGAAACCCCAACACATTTGGGGGACTGGCTATCTTATCTCTGACAACCGGAACCCAACAATGCTATTAACATTGCTGCTTGTCGGCAGATTTATATAAGTGGTTGTTGGTTGCTCAAAAACAGTGAAACGGATGAACGGATTTGGGCTGAAATTCTGTATACTTATAGGTAGATGCCCTGGATTAAAATATAGGATATTTCTTGTGTTTCTTTGTAAACGCTTTATTGTACAAATAAATACAAAACAAATTTACTATGCACAAAGTGAGTGGTTCCCGTAGGATGAACAAATTAAATATATCCGCGATAAAATTATTCCACACAGGCGAAGCCGCGGGCGGAAAGCTAGTAGGAACCCTAGTCTAATTCGATCAAAAAATATTCGACTACCCACACAAAGTAAACCATTCTGAAACCAACTTTACAATACAATACAATACAAATACACTTTATTGTACAAAAGGAGAACAAACATTTTACAAAACACAATACTGATAAGAGCGATCCAGCGATACACTAAAAGCGATCTCTTCCAACCTTTGGGTGTAGGAGTATAACTTCATAGAACAGGCAGGTTGTGCAAAATACAGATGCAGATATGAAATACCTACATAATTTTGACGACCGATTGGTGTAGTGGATAGTCACCCCATCAGCGAAACCAACGGTTGCGGGTTCGAATCCCGCGAGGGGTAAATGTTTGTATGATGAATACGAACATTTATTCCCGAGTCTTGGATGTTTATATAAATATTTATGTATGTTTATCCGTTATCTAGTATCCATAGCACAAGCTTTGCTTAGTTTGGGACTAGATGATTGGTGTAAGTGTCCGAAATATTTATATTATATTATTATTATTTATATTATTATTAATCAATTACTTATTTAATAAACAAAAACTAAAACCATACATTTATACATGGAATATTTATGTTTAATATGGAAGTCGCACAATTTTCGACTGAATTCAGCTATTGGTCCCTCGTTGTTCGTAATCAGGAGTAGAGTCACCAGTAAACAGGAATTACACGAATTAAATTTCACCCTGTATAAAGTGTTAGTCGTGCAGCATAATGTTACACGATATTCGGATACGATATGTGAACAGCGCATTTGCATTTCGTTTGTTTTACAAACAAACCAGGGTAAATGACATGGCTAAACAGCTGCCCTTAGCATGTATAGAAATTTCTCACTAGCTGGTAATAATTAAATATCGCTTCATTAATTATGACGTATTTATTATTTCCCTAGGACTTTCGTGAACTAATCAAAAAATTAAAAGTTTTCAATTCTCCTTTCCGGTTTTTGCGTGCAGCGTCTTTGACAAGTGGAATATACGATGTTCGGTTTTATGAAAAATGTGGACAAGAAACCTACTTTTAAGGATGCGTACACTCAAAACCTTATTAATAAACTCATACAAAAATATACGTCACGCGCCTGTTTCCCAGAGGTGTCAGCAGTTACGTTATGTTTCTCCGTTTATAAATAATGCATGTACCCACATAATAAATAAATGTGATAGTTGTAGTTTTATTTACGACAACCTAATCCTTGTTTAATCAGTGCGTGTAATATGTATGCACAGGGTGAATTTCCCAGCAAAATCTTTTTTTTACCTAATTCTTGAAGTGTCTATGCTAACGCCTACCTAAAAGTTCATATCAAAATATTCTAATTGAAGTTTTATATACCACTGGACATAGGAGTTTCTACGATTTTATTTTCAGGATTGTAACGGTATGAAAAGTTCCTGAAACTTTTTACACACGAAATATCAATATCGAGCTATTCAGCATTACATATTACTAAGTACAATGTTTATACATTGCTAGGGCAGTCGCCCATACTTCTATTTAGCCATGTCATTTGGTGAAGATCTGATAATGTACTCCAGAGATAGAGCGGTTCTACTCTTCATTCATAATGCGAACAGCCAAGGCATGGAACTCCCTTCCGGTGTCAGTCTTTCCAGCAAGGCTACTACAACTTAGAACGATTCGAGGGAGAAAGAGTCGCGACATAGACTCAGTCTCTTGCAGCTGATTGGCTGTCGCTTGGCAGCTGTCAACTTGACCGTCAATCGGATTTGAGAGATGTAGGCTATGTCGCACGCGACTCTATGTCACTCGAGTCGCACTAAGTTGTAGTAGCCCTGCTGAATCCTACAACCTTGGCATCTTAGGATGAATAGGCATCTACTGAGATCGCATGCTTCATCTTCGGCCCCATCGTCACTTCCCATCAGGTGATATTGTGGTCAAATGCTTATCCAGTTAACCGTAACAATTAGGTATCACTTGCGAAACATTTATACTCAGTATAAAGTCATACATACAAGCAAAGTCAAATTAATTAAATATAAGATTTTAGAAATAATCAAACTACGTCCGGCCGTATTGCAAGGAGCAAGAGGAAGAGGTCATAGACTATAGACATTTAAGGCATACCATAAATTTAAGGTCGCTACACACAAACTATCATTTATACTGTTAAAGTACATAGCAGTATCTCAAGTGTTAACCTAAGTTAATCCCAATCTTGCGATTGTTTTATTTAAAGACCCATGTGATATATACAGGGTGATATGTGTAGTCTAATCTTTAAAATTTTAGCACACCAAAATACTAATATTACAAATTTAAAAAAAAACCGTGACGAAAAATAAACGATATACAGGGTGAATTTGATTTCGTGTAATTCCCATTAACTGGTGACGCTGCTCTTGATGACGATTATTATTGACGCCAAGGAACCCTAGTAGAATTGACGACGATGACGACCTGTTTGGTGTAGTGGTTAGAAACTCTGCTGCTATACCAAAAGGTCGCGGGTTCGAATCTCGCTAGGGGTATATGTTTGTATAATGAATACGTACATGTGTACCTGAGTTATGGATGTTTTTCATTAATATATAATAATAATATAATATAATAAAAATATATGTATTTATTTACAAAAAGAAAATGTATTTGTGTAGTGTATCAACGATCTGGCATCCACAACACAAGCCTAGGTGCTTATTGTGGAACTATATGGCACTGATTGTATATGTCTAAGGATATATATTAATTCGATCAAAAAAATATCGATTAGCTACCAATACCAAGTAAACCATTCTGAAACTACATTTATTATGGAAGTCCAACAGTTTTCGCCTGGTGACTGCATTCCTCATTACCTACAACTTTCCAATAAGCACCATAGCCGAAATCTATTAAAAAAATTTCGATTACCCATACAAAGTAAACCATTATGAAACTACTTTTAGTATGGAAGTTCAACAATTTTCGGCTGAATATTTATTATGGTTCCTAATGGAAAGTTGTTCGTATTCAACCTAGTGTGTGAAATAAAATATGATGTATATATATTTAATTCGACCAAAAAAATATCGATTAGCTACCAATACCAAGTAAACCATTCTGAAACTACATTTATTATGGAAGTCCAACAGTTTTCGCCTGGTGACTCCATTCCTCATTACCAACAACTTTCCAATAAGAAACATAGCCGAAATCTATTAAAAAAATTTCGATTACCTACCCATACAAACTAAACCATTATGAAACTACTTTTAGTACGGAAGTCCAACAATTTTCGGCTGAATTCGATTATGGTTCCTAATGGAAAGTTGTTCGTAATCAACCTGTATAGGTATGGTGTGTGAAAAATTAAACGAACGACTTACGTGTCACGCTGTATATACTTTGTATGCATAACCTCGACTTACATTACATACGCTTGTACAAGTAAATTGAATGGATAATATAGGTGCGTCAATGCTTGCGCACATAATATGCCATTTGTATGTCATTGATAGCCAATAGCAGGTTGAATCCATTACTATTGCATTGGAAAGAAACGACCTTGTAGGTCAGACAATTCTATTCTAATGGATTTAAATTGCTCACAAGTAGGTAGTTAATTACATTGTAACACATTTTATTAGGTTGACTTCTATCTTTTAGGAATCATTATCAGCATCATTTAGGAAAAATAGTGATAAACGTGATGTCAATACAAGAAATAAAGATAAACTTGTTGGTCACATAAGTCGCCTCCGCAAAGTCAGTAATTCATTCAAAGGGTTATGTATAAAGTATACTCTTTTTCAATAAGGTTCCTGTTGATATCCTTCAATAAATTTAAAGATACTATAAAACAGAAACTTATTAAGAAAGCATAATTATAAAATATTAGACTATTTAGATGATAAACATAATCCATGGACATAACAAGCTCGTTCGCATAACCAGGCTATTTCACAATTAATAATGAAATATTATTGTGACTTTCTGTAATATAATAACCTGTTTTTAAAAAGAGCAACCCTTGTTTTTCTCAGGGAAAAATTGCCTTTTGAACAAGCAGTAGCTTAAAAAATGTAAAAGATATTTTAAATTTACCCTGTTGTACCGACAAATTAAAACATTTTTGACTTTGACTTGACCAATATCATTAATATCAGCCATTGGACGGCCACCGCTGAATATACATGCCCTAAGATATCCAGAGTGACCGGTTGTAAGCGACCTACATCCATCAGCTTCCCGCGATTGTGAGTGGACGTGTTTGCGCTCGTCTGCTATGTGGTCTGCCAATTGCCATTCAGTTTACCAATCCGCTGGGCTATGTCCGTGACTTTTTTTTTTTATGAACAAAGGATTGGTACTTGACCTCAATCACACCTGATGTTAAGTTTTACCATCCAGTTCCACGCTAAGCAACTAGGCTTGTATTGTGGATACCAGACGGTTGATACACTACACAAATACATTTTTTTTTTTGTAAATAAATACGTATATAAATGAAAAACATCCATAACTCGGGTACACATGTCCGTATGCATCATACAAACATATGCCCCTAGCGGGATTCGAACCCGCGACCTTTTGGTGTAGTAGCAGAGTTTCTAACCACTACACCAAACAGGTCGTTAAGTGAAGATGAGGTCGATGGTGGAAGCGTACTGACCCGGAAACCGCAACACATTTGGGGCTGGCTATCTTATTTCTGACAACCGGAACACAACAATGCTATTAACACACTGCTGCTTGGCGGCAAATTTAGATAAGATGGTGGTAGCTAGCCAGGCGGACATTTAAAATGCCCTACCACCAACCAAACCAAGTACTTAAACATGGGATAAAGCTGGGGATCGAACCCGCGACCTCCGAATCGTAAACCCAATGTTGTTTACATTGAGCCACGGAGGCGGTTAAAAATTGGTAGCTTGCTTTAGATATATCTAATAATAGATATTTAGTAAGAGAACATAGACTATATGATTAAAATTACCGCTGTCAATTTCATTGCGTTTTTCAAAAACTATACTTTCAATAAAATCGATCAACAACTTCTTTACATGTATGAAAAATTTCACCGAGGATAAATATCAGAAACAAGAAACAAAATATTCTTTATTGCACAACACTAAGAAACATAACACAAAGGTAAATAAAAAAAGGGGACAGTACAATTTGGCGGCCTTATACTTATACCTTTGGGTTAGGAAGCATTACCACAGATTACTAATAAGTTACTAAAGTAACAGATACATCACTTCCCTGCAAAACGACAAATACCTACGCATTCTTTCTAGCTGTCAAGCGAACGCGAGGAAAAATGAACTTAACGGCTTTGACTCAACGGAGCGTTTCCATGATAGGTAGGTAGCGTGTGCCGTAAACTAATTTTAATAAAATAAATAAATGACCAAATACATACGTTAATTGAATACATACCTACAAACATACATAATATAATTTAAAAAAATAATACATATAATATATACCTATATTTAAATTTATACTAAATACAACTAAACTAATTTTAGAAAATATAAAATAGTCGTTGATTACTTTTTTTTAGAAAATTGTTTTAGGAGATCTTAGTATCTTCTACAACGCAATGAAGTTCACAGTGATAACTTTAATTTAATATTGTAGGTTTTAAACTAAAATCGAGCTTTATACTCGTACCTATCTATACCTGAAGGAAGCTACAGAATTGTTAAAAAACATTTTTATTTGATTACTGATGGGAACTTTAAAATTAAAGGAAGATACATCACAAAAATTGCGTATATTTACTGAACTAAAGCGTTTCATAACAAGATATAATCAGGAATGGATAAGGCCATAGAAGAACATAAGTCTAGCTAGCTACCACCATCTTATCTAAATCTGCCGCCACGCAGCAATGTTAATAGCATTGTTGTGTTCGGGTTACCAAAGATAAGATAGCCAGTACCCCAAATGGGTTGGGGTTTCCGGGTCAGTACGCTTCCACCTTCGACCTCATCTTCACTTAACATCAGGTGTGATTGAGGTCAAGTACGAACCCGTCGCGCATAAAATTTTTTTTTTTTATTCTATATTCACTGACAGGTACTGTACTGTATTCATGTGCAAAAAATCAGGGCCTTTAAAATTATAGGAAGGAAAAAGTGTATCCTTACTGGACTACTTAGCATTGCCCTCATCGTAGGTCGTTATTTGACCTTGAGCTTCTTGTGAGGAGCACGTTCCAGTGCGATAAGTCATCACTTCTTTTGATACATTGACTTCTGTCTAAGAGTATGTAACAAAGTTTGTAAACAAATCTACAAAGCCGATAACTTCCAGTACTGACGTCACGTATAGTTTTCAAATACAAATATCAAGCATGGACACCTACTTTCATGATATCTGTTTATGTTGGCTGACTTCACAAAGTTAGATTCAATGATTGAATGAAATGGGTGGGTTTTACCCATTTTAATTTTCATTCTCATTCATTTTTATTATTATTTTGTGTAATTTGGCTCAATGTTTTTGACGGGGGGAAGACGCATTTACGCGTTCGACCCGCCGCCGCTGACGGGGGTTAGCGGCGAGGATATGTGGGACTCACCGCTCCAGACGGGAGCGGTTCTACCCACTAATAAAAACCCCGGTGTTCCTCCGTGCGCACCGAAAACTGCGTGACCACGGGTACCCCTCGGTAATCGTCCGCAGCCACGCCAGAATGTAAACAACTTAGGGTTGACGATTCGGAGATCGCGGGTTCGATCCCCAGCGGAGTACATGTTTAGTACAGGGTTTGGTGGGTGGTAGAGCATTTTAAATGTTCGCCTCGCTAGCTAACACCATCTTAATGTTAATAGCATTGCTGTGGTTGGTTTGTCAGAGATAAAATAGCCATAGTCCCCCAAATAAGATGGGGTTTGCCGGTCAGCAGGCTCAACCTTCGGCCTCATCTTCATTTAAAAAAGGTGTGATTAAGGCTAACCCGCTGTGCAATCATACCTGATGTGAAGATGACGCCGAAGGTGGATGCGTGGATCTTATTTAGGAGACTGTTCAATGTTTCCTCAATGATAAGATATAATAATATGATTGCCCCGGCAGCTAATTTTCATACTGACAATGACGACACATGTTATATTTTAATGTCCAACTTACGTTGAAAAAACTCGTCTAACATCTCAGTGTAGTACGCCTGATGAGAGGAGTTGGCGCGGTCGATGGTCACGGCCACGTCGCCGTCCCGAGGGTGCGGTCTGAACGCCACGCCAGGATTCGCTCCTGGAATAAAGAAGACACGGTCATTACTAGTAGCTTCAACGCCTAACCCTTTTTTGCGGGAAGGAGGAGACATCGAGTCTTAATGATTTAGAAAATTTCAAGCAGTACAATAAAGCGTTTACAAAGAAACACAACGCCGTGAAACACATAACAGCCGCTATTCGTCGGGTTAAAACTATTAAATTACAAAATGTTTTTGACAAAATAAACTATAATAAAATTAGGTATCATTTTTGTTCTGCAGAAACGTGTTATTCGTGCCATTTATAAATTAGGACCTAGAGTGTCTCTTAGAGATGAGTGGAAATTAATATATTAACAATTGCTTCTCAATACATTTATAGGAATTTGTTATATGCAAAAAAAAATACACTATTCGCTAAAAATAGTGATTCGCACAGTGTTAATACAAGGAATAAAAACCAGTTATCTGTTTACGTTAGCCGACTTCACAAAGTTAGTAATTCATTCAAAGGGCAATGTATACGCTTTTATAATAAGGTTCCAGTGGACATTCAAAATTTGCCTTTAAATAAATTTAAAGCAATCATAAAACAGAAATTATTAGCAAAAGGCTATTATAAAATCACTGACTATTTGAATGAAAAGCAAGCATGGACATAGCTGTCTGATTATTCATAATATAATTATCAAATCACAAATTGTAACCCATAATCTGTTTAAAAGACCAACTCTAGAGTTTCTTGCTCGTTCTTCTCTGGGGAGTCAGTTTTGTGAATGAGCACTATGAAATAAAAAATATTTTGATTTGATTTGATTTGACTTGGAGATGTGACTTCAAAGTGATTTGACTTGGAGATGTGACTCCAAAGTGCAGATAGGTGCATTAACTCAACGGTAGCAGGTATAAACTGTGTTACCAATAGGGTTGCCAGATATTTTTTTTACCAATAAGGGACAAATGCTCAAAATGGTGAAAAATACGGGATTTGACATTTTTTGCCGGGACAAATAAAAAAGGTTGATTTTACTAATTTATTTCAATATTTTATGTTTATTTCTTATAATTAATAGAAGAACGCGAAGCGTTTAACAAATCTTTGTGATTTTTTATGTATTTATAAAAGTCTATACAATTAAAATCGTAATTAAAAACAATCATCAGTTCACTTTTAATAAGGTTGGAGTTTAAGTAGTTGACAACTAGTACGATCATGGTTGAAATACGGGACAGAGCCTGTCCCGGCGGGACATTTGAAATTATGCCTAAAATACGGGACGTCCCGGGAAATACGGGACGTCTGGCAACGCTAGTTACCAACTCCACAGAGTAGCTCACTTCATACGTGAATACCTACTAATACATTGAGCAGTCGTCGTACCATAAAACAGAAAAAGAACAGTAGCGTAACTCAGCCGTGTTCTTGAAATATACCGGATGACTTTTTTAGCATAACGAAAAAAATAGGGCATATTAGGTAAGCGAAATAGAAGGTATTGGCATAGGTAGTTTTTTTCTCAAAACCACAATCGAACAAAGTCAAAATCATTACATGGAGAAAATATGAGTTCTAAATAAATTTAGCATGAGAGAAATCCTACGAATCCCGCCAGCCGCATATCAATTTCCCCTCGGCAAGTGCGTCGATGATGGTTTTGAAAAAAAAAAATAAACTACCTAAGCCAATAACTTCTGTTTCACTTACCTAATTTGCCATATTTTTTTCTTTACGGCACGCAAATACTTTTATACACTAGCAATAATAGAATCTAGCATTTATTGATCGACGACAAAAGGTTGCGGGTTCGAATCCCACTAGGGGCATATGTTTGTGTAATGAATACGGATATGTGTACCCGAGTTATAGATGTTTTCATTTATAATAAGTATTTACTTACAAAAAAAACATGTATCTATATAGTGTATCAACCATCTGGTATCCACAACACATGCCTATAGTTGCTTACTGTGGAACTAGATGGCGCTGTGTGTATGTCTAAGGATATTTATTATTATTGATTTAATCACTCATTTCAAATTAAATAAATCGTTTGCATGGTAAAAATTGTGAATGTGGAGCCACTTATAAAATTCTTTTAATATGTTTGTAGAGGCAACTGTCTTAAAGATTGAGATAAGTTGTTATAAAGTATGGCCTTGTACTAACAATTATTCTTGTACTTTGTTATTTTTGCTACTATGAGATGTACAAGCTTATCCCTATCACGAATTGATCTGGACTATAGATTTTTGCTGAATACCTGAATGTTTTGTTTTACAAACATTGCTACTCCATTAAATGTAGGCACGTATTAACAAGACGGTCTCAAAATTTAGATGACCCTAAATTGATGCTTCAGAAGTTGTTACTTATAAAAAAATAGTATTGAATAGCGTATAGTCCTCGTGCAGTGGGAATCGAAATGGGACAGACGGCGAGCGGACCCAGTGTGCGGCGCGCGGCGAGGCACTGCATACTTTTGTCTTGCCAAAATTATCTAGTTAGCGGCCGTGTAAATGACGCTTGTGTGTTTGCGTTGAGCGCTAGTATGATGTCAAAGTACTGTTCTTTTCTGTATTGTGGGCGTGTCATGTAAAAATTTTTGCGTTCGATCGCGTAACCGCTTAGCCCGTTTATTTTGATACTACGTAAGCATCCTAGAAGTAATAATAAGAAGATAAACGTCTAATGGATAGACGTATTCAGTTACCATAATTTACTTCCAACAGCAATCGAACGCAAAAAATTAAGGAGGCTTTTTGGCGGGATCTCGGCGAGTGACGTTGCATTTTCCTTTATAATTGTTATAATTTGTGCATTCTGACTATTGAAGCTTAATAATGGCAGAATATTGTGCAGCAAAAGTTAGTGATGGTGTACAAGCGAAGGGAAATGTAAATTGAAGTGCGTAACGAAGTTTTCGGGTTCCCACAAGAAGCCGCCAAAATCTTTTGTAAAGCATTCTGTCACTTTACTGAAGAATGACTTGACCGTGACTAGACTCTGTATAGGCCAAGTATACGACGAATTACTTGTTTTGACTGAGACTGACTTAAAAACTGAAGAAATAAGAAAAATAAAACATGGCTGTTATGGGATTAGATCCCTTTGCCTTCTCCGAGAGGAGAGCGCAAAAAATTAACGTGGTTCGGTCATCATCCAAGTCAAGTGCTGTGTGGCTTCGGCCCTTTTTAGAACCAACCCGTCTCTTCCCGTGGTTGTCGTAAAATGCGACCAAGGAACTTTCCACCAAAACCTTCTATATGTTTGTACGTTTTAACGGCGATGGACTCACCTGTCACATGTGCATTTCTGTATATTTAGTAAGGTGAATCGTTGATGTTGTTTTAAGCAACTCTTAATATTTGGAACACCCAAACATTAATATTTAGGATATCTCGACCTGTTTGGTGTAGTGGTTAACAACTCTGACCACTATACCAAAAGGTTGCGGGTTCGAATCCCGCTAGGGGCATATGTCCCAACCGATCCGTAGTCACACCAATTTGCCACATTGGTGTGACTATGGTTCATTTCATTTATCCGTAGTCACACCACTATAGCCCAACGCACCCTTGACGATAAAGAACAAAAGATAATCAATGTGTTTATATCTTATTAATTTTATCGTGCACTTTCCAAAAATTTACCTATAGTGATTTCACTGAGAATTAACTCCATCTGTTTTTTTAATATAAAATTATGTTTGTTTGATGACTGATGAATACGGACATGTGTTATGTACCCGAGTTATGGATGTTTTCATTTATAATAAGTATTTATTTACAAAAAAAAAATAGGTATTTATGTTGTTTATCAACCATCTGGTATCCACAACACAAGCCTATAGTTGCTTACTGTGGAACTAGACGGCGCTGTGTGTATGTCTAGCGATATTTATTATTATTTTTTAATTTCTTTTTCTCAGTATGAGCTGGTATTATCATACCATTTACGGACATTAACCAAGTAAATGGTATATTCCTATTTATTTTAAAATCGTAAGTCAGTTTGTCCGTTTTCATCAATTTGGAGGAATTTTCTGACAATACGACAATACAATACTTTCTTTATAATTATTATTATTATCTCTGACCACTCCCTTTGGGATAAAGGTCGTGACGTCATGTGTATGTACAGTTATACTTACCTAAATGCAACGATAGGTCTATATACATTATGTCCTCGATCAAATTGCAACCATGTAATTACTAGTAATGAACACGAGAGAATTCTAATTGCTTATTTCCTATGAACTTTCATCATCGTGTTACACGTAGGTACACTAGACACCTACTTGTAACGTCCAGGAATATAAATGCTAGGTAGGTAAAAAATCCAGATCGGACAGTTTTGTCCGCGAGGATAGAATTTATGGCATTCTATGATAAAACACACACACGGAGAGCAAAAATGACCGGCCGACAAAAAGGCCGTTGTCTACGCGTCTTTCACAAAGACGTTTAAATTACTTCGTTGTTTTTGTAAAATTATTTAGACACTTGGATATTTAGGTGGCACTATTTATGCACTGTTTTTTAAGATATATAATTATTAACATAGGTAAAACAGTCTCCGCGTATGAGAATGTGGATTCCAGCAAAACGTGACGCTAGAATGCTCACTAAGAGCGTTATTATCACACTAGCGAGTTGCGAGCGAGTGGGAAGCGGGGCGAGTGCGCAGCCAGCACGCCGCGAGTTCGCGACGTGTGCGTGGCGAACACGCCGCGGATGCGCAGCGAACTCACGGCGAACAGCGCTGTTGACGCCAGTCGATAACTTGATAATGGGTCCTCCCATATTCGTCGTTTTATCTGCTCTTGTCTTCGTTTCCGTCTTCGGAGTAACAAAGCTAACGGCAGTGTTTCCTCGTCGTAATCCATTCTGGCACTGAATGTACAAAACGAGAAACGCACGCCGCGAACTCGCTGCCCACCCGCGGCGAGATTGCTGCGCATACGTCGCGAACACAGATCACAGAGAGAGAAAAGGGTCACAGATGCGTTGCCGGCCTTTGAGGAAGGTGTCATTCTGGAGAGAGACTGGAAGGTGGGCCTCCGGCGCCCTCGCTCACCGGACGAAGCGCAGTGGCAAAATGCCACTACTCAGACGTCGGTCTGTACATTTTTGAACATTTCTTGCAAGTTGGGTTATTTAAAATTGGTAATTTATTACCTAATTAATTAATAATAGGTAATTATAATTAGATATAATTAAATATTCGTTAAATTTTGCATGCTCAAAATGCATAATGTAATGGACCTTATTTTTTATATTAAAACACCCTTGTGTATATGTTGTGTTCCCGTTATCAGAGATAAGATAGCCAGTTCCCCAAATGTGTTGGGGTTTCCTGGTCAGTACGCTTCCACCTTCGACCTCATCTTCACTTAATATCAGGTGTGATTGAGGTTAAGTATATACCAACCCGTTTTTATGCAAAAAGAAAAAATAAAATAAATATTTCGAACACTTACACCAATCATCTAGTCCCAAACTAAGCAAAGCTTGTGCTATGGATACTAGATAACGGATAAACATACATAAATATTTATATAAACATCCAAGACTCGGGAATAAATGTTCGTATTCATCACACAAACATATGCCCCTAGCGGGATTCGAACCCGCAACCTTTTGGTATACTGGTCAGAGTTGCTAACCACTACACCAAACAGGTCGTTAAAAATAAAAGTATATTGTATGAATTATATTACCAATTAGAGATTTGTCAAGGGTGAAAGAAGGCCTGTGTTCGTCCAGAGTGAGGAACAGCCCGCCGAAGCACAGGCTGGTGAGGACCGCCAGCACAGCATAGAACACCGCGTAGAAGACCAGCATGATGCCTGCGGAGAGGATTTAACAAAACTTTATTGGTGATAGTATACTTTGGCTCATAATAATATTATGTTAATTTTGTGTACCTATTATTCTTTTAACCATCGAAGGAGGTAAAAAAAATATATACATAAATACAAAATAGTTTATTTTGCACCAAATTTTATAAATTTTTGACGTATAATTATACTAAAGTATATCAAGAAAGCTGTCCAACTAGTATTAGGTAAAATAATTTTTCTCAAACATGCATGGAAATATTGTCATTCTTCTTCTTATTTTTGAGGATGGCAACCAGTCAACCTCATTGTCGAGGGACATTACTGTCAGTTTCGAGTGAAAATTTTTATTTATCTTATTTCTTCAGTTTATAGGTCAGTCTCAATCAAAACAAGTAATTCGTCGTATACAGAGTCTAGTCACGGTCAAGTCATTCTTCAGTAAAGTGGCAGAATGCTTTACAAAAGATTTTGGCGGCTTCTTGTGGGAACCCGAAAGCTCCGTTACGCACTTTAATTTACACTTCCCTTCACCTGTACACCAACACTAACATTTGCTGCACAATGGGCCGCCAGGGGGCTCTGCACGATTAACATCAAGTCCGTATTATTTATTTCGTTTATTCTACTAAACTTGATCATATCACATTAAATGCATAAACAGTGTGTAGAACTAAGTCAGTGTAAGTGTTGACAGTGTTATCTATAAATAAAACTAAGTGATAAATATAGTACAATCGACAAACACTCTGAGAACTAAAAGTGACTTTATAGCTTTATTTATACAGTGATTTTATATGAAGACTTAAAAAACCCAATTCTAAGTGAATCTTGACTATAATAGTCGTTTATCAAGGGTAAATATCGAATGACATTGAACTAAATGTGTATTTACGTTAGATATTCAAAATTATGAATGACATGATATAAACAAAGAACAGCTGACCAATCAACAAAGTGCAACCAGGCGTCTGGTAATGACATCTAGCAATAAACTGGGGGAACTAGTTTATTGTGTCACAACCATAGCAGTATTTCAGCTCCCGTATACTAGAGGGCGTAAGTGTCAAATATCGTCAGAGACATCTAGGCAAACGGAACGGAATTAACAAGACATACCAAATAAATAGGTTAGATCTAACGCTAGCAGACTTGTTGTAAGATGGCGTTGAAGTGCACCAAATGTAAACTACAAATTACGAATAGAGAATCTCTAAGCTGTTCTACATGTAAACAAAACTATCACATACTTTGCGCAAATGTGTCATATAAAAGATTCTGCTTAATGAGTTTAGAAAATAAAACTAATTGGATATGCATAACTTGCTACGACAAAAAACAGAATGATGTCTATTTCACTCCACGAACTGCTGTTCATTCACCGCAATCATCAACGCCACACCAGGAATATGTCACAATACGAGATAAAATTGTCATCAATGTCTCAACGGATAATACGTTTAGTTTGCTATCAGATGAGGAGGAAGAAAATCAGCATTTACAACAAGAAATTATTTTAAATAGAAGTTGCCCTGAATTAAATACTTACAATCACGATGATTTAGAGGAAATGAAATTGAAGGTTCTTAAATTACAAACAGAATTGGCGTCTGCTCACAAGGAAGTCGAAAATTTAGTGTCTGAAAATTATGCACTATCTACACAGATCTCTAAATATGAAATTCGAATTCAGCAGTTAACTCAGATAAGCAAATCGGTTGTCAAAAATCCAGTATCAGTGAGAAAAAGCATGAGTCTCAATAGAAACAGACTTAATTATTCTGTAGAAAGAAGTAACTCGACTGAAACTGAGACGCACACCAAGTCTATGAAATCACGGCATCAATACCAACTCCAAAATGGTAATCAATATCAGGCCACCGAAACACTGAACTTTTCGCCATCAAGAAATGGACAAGGGAAGAGTAAAGGAAAATCGACAACAGATGGCGCCAGCTGCATGGAGAATAAGTCTGAAACACAAAGTATAAAACAGAGTAAAGTAATTATTTTAGCAGATCAACAAGGAGTAGGAGTACAGGGAATATTGCAAAAATTATTGGGACCTAAGTACAATGTGTTCTGTTTCTATAAACCTGGTGCTACTCTAATTGACGTACTGTCTTCATGTAAATCGGAAATAAGCGAGTTAACACCAAATGATTACATCATATTAATAGGGTTTAGGAATGACGACAGTCCTTTTGTAATTCGATATATGTTTACGTCATGGCTTTTGTCTCTCCAAAACACAAATGTAATTATATGTCAGGCTTCCTTTAACAAGCATTTAAATATAGGAAAGTTAAATCATGAACTAAAGTTTATATGTAATAATTTTAAAAACTCTGTATTTTTGGATATGGAATTTGACAGATTTATACCTGGTAGGAAGCACTATGCCACATATCTATGTCGTAATATTTTAAGAGAAATCCTAAGGCTGTCTTATACTTTTAATTATATGCGTTATCAAAAGCAAAATAAAACGAATTGTAATTGTAGTCACGACATCTATACTCAGACTGAGACTCCGACTAATATTAATCAATATACACAAACAGGGGTTGATTTACAGAAAAATAACGACCATTTGACATCTCCTTTAAATGACGTCACCCCCAACGTCATCGGTGCAAAAGATTTTTTTCGTGTATAATCGCATTTACATATTGCATCAGAATATTAATGGACTTATTTCGAAATCTGACATTTTTACTGTGAGTTTAGATGACATGGAAGAGATAGGTAAACGAATTGACATACTGTGTTTTACAGAACACAATATGACACCGAATGACATAGACTTTTTGGTAATACCAAGTTTTTCCCTAGCTTCTTACTATGCTCGTGACAATAGGAACGGCGGATCGTGTATATTAGTGCGGAATAGCCTAAAATATAGAGTAATTGACTCTGTATCGAAATTTAATATACCAGGTGTGTTAGAACTTTGTGCGACCGAATTACTGAGCCATAGGCTGGTAATCTTGTGTATGTATAGAGTACCTAAAAACGAACGTGTTCCATACTATTATAGCTTATTTTTCAACAATCTTCATAATATTCTAGATCTCTTTACAAGAAATAATAACAAAAAAATAGTTATTTGCGGGGACTTTAACATAAATATCCTTAAAAAAACAAAATACACACAGGAATTTGAACAAATAATCCAAAGCTATAACCTTAAATTATCTGTAAGGGAACCTACACGACCTAGCAGTGGAACCTGCCTGGACAATATTATTCATAATTTGCACGGCGGGAAGACGGAAGTGATTGAGTTAGCAATCTCAGATCACAAAGCCCAAATTATGACTTGTCCAGTTAGGAAAGCATGTGTTTATAATCACTGGTTCTCTATGAAAAGTGATTACAGTAAGGAAAATCTCATCAAATTCGGAAACTGTATAGAAAAACTTTCTTTTAGCGAAGTATTTAATACGAGGGACGGTGATACGGCTTTTACAAAATTCTTTGATTTGTTCAAATTATTCTATGACCTATGCTTTCCCGTAGTGCTTAAAAAAATGTATATAGCAAGAAAACCAAAGTGGATATCAAATGGTATAAAGAAGTGTAGCAGGCATAAGCGATCACTGTTATGGAAATATAGACTCTCTAAAGATTCTAATGACAAAAAAAAGTTTAGAGATTATTCAATGAAATACAATAAAATTATAAAATTGACTCAAAAATCTCAAAATGACCACTATATTTTTAAGTCCGCAAGTAAGTCAAAGGCAACATGGAATGTAATAAATAAAACTAAACTAAGCTTTCCGAAAGAAAGTATCAATCAGGTGACAATTAATGGAACCCAAATTACAAACCCTGAGCAAATAGCGCAACAATTTAATGACTATTATATAGATCAGGTGCAGTCAACATCGGGAATCACTGAGAAATATAAAGCAACATGCAGGTATAATTCACAAAAATCTTTTTTCATGAAGCCGACTAGTTCAGGTGAAGTATGTTCTATAATAAAATGCTTGAAAAATACAAATAGTACCGGTTTTGATCATATATCCACTAAAGTGATAAAATATGTCTGCTATCTAATCTCTCCTGTTATTACCTACATTGTAAATCTTTGCTTAGAACAAGGTGTATTTCCATCTAAGCTAAAGATAACTGTTATTAAACCAATATACAAAAAAGATGATAAATGGGACATTAAAAATTATAGGCCCGTAGCTTTGATTTCAGTATTTTCAAAAATTTTTGAAAAATTAATATACAATAGATTATATAATTACTTTGAGACTAACAATATATTAACAAAGGAACAAAAGGGATTTCGTAAAAATAATTCAATTGGCTCTGCCATTTATGACTTTCTAAATATGATTTGCACTAGAATGGACAATAGACAACCAGTATTTGCGCTATATTTAGATATGACAAAAGCATTTGATTATGTTAAACACAGTATATTATTGAATAAATTAGAAATGTATGGCTTGCGAGGAAATTCCTTGAATTTACTAGAATCCTATCTTACTAATAGAATGCAAGTTACACAAATCAACAGAATATGTACTAAGACTGGAGTTGAGAAATTATATACATCTTCTCAGCGAACTGTTACTTTCGGAGTTCCCCAAGGTAGCGTACTGGGGCCACTTCTGTTCCTCATATATATAAATGACCTACCGATGGCAATAAAGAACCTAATGGTATTATTTGCAGATGATTGTACAGTTGTATATCAAAATGAAAATGAAATAAGTAATAGTCTTGCAAGTATAATTGAATGGCTCCAAACTAACAATTTACGTATAAATTTAGAAAAAACAATGATTATGAATTTTAAACAGAGGACAAATCAATCACTTGGTACTAAGATTAACTTTGACGGTAAAGAGATTCGCGAAACAAAGACTACAAAGTTTCTGGGACTATTTATTGATGATAATATGAAATGGCAATCACATTTGGAATTTATACGTGGTAAAATTTGTCAGTTTTCTTATGCTTTACGGATGCTGAATAAAGTTGTAAACCAAAAATCCGTAATTACAGCATACCATGGATATGTTGCTGCTAGGCTAAGATATGGAATTATTTTCTGGGGGAATGCTGTAAATATTGACACTGTATTTATAGCACAAAAAAGCTGTATACGATCAATCTGTGGCTTGAAAAGAATGGATAGCTGCAGACCCTTCTTCAAAAATCTCAAAATATTAACGCTGACATCATTATACATATTTGAGATAGCGCTTTACATTAGACGCCACCCTGAACTGTTCCCTAATATTTTGAGCGCACGACGTAAGGACCAGCTCCAGCATAAACCAGCCAAAACAACTCTATTTGTAAATAGTGTGTTTGCAATGGCCCCAAAAATTTATAATAAACTTTCTCCAGATTTAAAGAAATGCACCCAGTTTTCTGAATTTAGGAGAAAGTTATTTGACTTTCTTGTAGAAAAGACATTTTATTCTATTAAGGAATTTTTTGATACAGATGACAATTGACAATATACCATAATTGACACTTTTACTTGACATTCAGTTTCATCATAATAAATTATTAAATTGTTGACATAAATGTTGTACGTAGTTTATTGTATGTAATATTAATGAATGAATGCAAATGTAACGTTTCGGAATTTTATGACAGTTTTATGGATTTTTTTAATGCGCAATGTAATTACTTTATTTTATTTTACTTTAATTTATAGTTCCTAATTATTTTGACCTTGTATGCCTACGGGCGGAACACAGCGGTAATAATTTAATGTAACATCCTTAATCCTGTGATTCACAATAAATGATATTGATTGATTGATTGATTGACAATATTCTGCCATTATTAAGCTTCAAAAGTTAGAATGCACAAATTTTAAGACCTATAAAGAAAAATGCTACTTCACTCGCCGAGTTCCCGCCAAAAAGCCATATTGTCATTACTTTCGAAAAAAGAACTTTTTTTTTTTTTTTTTTGGCGGAACGTTTGCTGATAGTCGCGGGACTTTTTCAGCTTCACCGGGCGGGTGGGCGAGCGCGGGACAGTGTTTGCAACCGAAAAAAGAACACGCGAAGTATCTAATTTACGGACAGCGAAATATAAATCCATTGCAGGAGCGTTTTTTGAATTTGGAACATTACAACGCTCCAGCAATGTTGTATGAAACGGCGTGCTGGGGTTATTATATACTCTTTGATTGGATCTCTTTTATCATTCTTGGCATACCAAAATCTCTTAGCTTAGTACAAATTGCGTTCACGTGGCAGTATGCGTAAATGCGTTTGCCTTTCGGCACAGATGATAAATAGAAAATCGGCGGCAAAGCTGAAAATTCGTCTTGATTTGTTATTTAAATATTTATTATTTCCTGCATTCTTTTGAGAAAAGCACTATACATATATGCCTCGGCGGAAATGGCAATTGCAATAATGTACTATTAGGTACCTGTATTTTAGGACTTCATGTGACCTACTTTTAAGGATGATCAAAACAGACGAAACTATGGCCCGTATTAATAAACCATTCTCAAGATTGAGAACAGTCTTGAGACCGGTCTCAAGTAAACGTGTTGATTAATAAACATAACTTGAGACCTGAAAAGCACGTGCATACTCAAGCAGCACTCAATTGAGAGGTGCGCGTATTAATAAACGAAACTCAAGACTATCATTCATTCGCCGCTGAGGCGAATACTTGAGAAGTGATCTCAGCTGAGTAGACCTTAAGATTGGTTTATAAATTCGCACGGAGCTTGAGATAGCGTCAACTGCTTAGACGTATCTCGGTTGATACAGCCTCAAGACTTGTATTGAGATTGATTTATTAATACGGGCCTAAAGATATAATGAAGACATCCTTGCTGCATATTAAACAAGCAATTTATAAGTACATTAGGTATATTTAGTTACATATTGCTAAAAAAATGTATTCGAATTAAGAACCTCCTTTTTTTTATGACGTTTAAAAATAGAGCATAGATGTCACTGTAACAGATGACGAAAGGCATTCTAAATCGCCCTCTTCTTCCAGAAAGGAACTGCAGCTAAGCTTATATGCGATATGTGACGTAACCAGCGCAATGACGACTTTAATGGTACGCACATAGAGTAAACTGTTCCAAAAACTAAATGCTAAACGCGAATAACCTCTGTGACGCTTGCTGCTAAAACTGGCGAGACAGATTTAGCCAGCGGACGCATTTCGGTGTCCTTCTCTCAGCATAGTGAATGCAATCAGTTCTCTATATCCCAATTATATATATCTTATCCCAATACCTTTACCTGTCCCTCTTCCAGCACAAATATTGGCTACAATACGCCTATTACTAGAATATGTAGCGAATATAATTCCATTTGTAATGTTCATACTGATATAAGACATATTTCACGACTCGCTCCCCATATTTAGTCGAAAGATAATTGTTAAACCTGCATAGTTTCTATTTTCGTTTTACTTTATTCTTTTTCTAATAGAACACCCTGTCATTTATTAAGAAGTATATTTTAAATATTTTTTGATATTCTTTTGCCGTGTCTCCTTCTGTTTACACATTAAATGTCACTGCTTACCGCACTCTGTGATTTCTTTTCTTATAGTGAATTAGAGGAGAAACAGAAATAATGAAGATTCCATCGACTGACGATTGATCTCACCTACTGTATCTGCTTTTTGCTATTGTTATTTTATTTTAGTGTTCAATGTAAATGTACTTATCACCTTTACACACACTTAGTTATAAGTAATTAGTAGTAAAATTTTTAAAATATTTTATTTAACCTACCCAAACTTATTACGATACTTTCAAAATTCTTTTTTATAGTTTTTTTTTTATATGAGGGCGGCAAACGAGCATGCGGGTCACCTGATGGAAAGCAATCACCGCCGCCCATGGACACCCGCAACACCAAAAGGGTCACAGATGCGTTGCCGGCCTTTGAGGAAGGTGTAGGCTCGTGTAGGTGTTTAAAATTATATGCCTATAGTTTTATAGTGTTATTGTACTACATGCATTTGAGTGTTGTGCTCGTCTGTAATTGGAGTTCATACCAGAAAATTTTAGTGTAAATTTGGTTGAATAAAGAACATATTAAAATTATAATAAAAGTGTAGGAAACAAATTAACAATTAAATACCATACAATAAAATTTACATCAAACAAATTATTATCAATGGTCATCGCAAGAAGCCGATAGAGATACAATGAGCTCCGTCCAAATATTTCCGTAAAAAATTGTCACACTATTTTTACAATTTCATGAAATGAAATGAAAATCATTTATTCATGTAGGCAATACAATATGCACTTATGAACGTCAATTGTTTTTTAAACTACCACTGAATATATGAATCCCAATTCCGTAATAAAATCCCGGGGCCTATAATCCCCAATGTCCATTTCTCGATAGAGTGACGTGGATAAAATCCGTTCGTGTTCGATGTTTTTTAGGAATCCTTGAGAAAAATTGGAAATTAACAAACCCGGACTACCTAGGTGTGATAGTGTTCCCTTTAAATTCGTTATAAATACTACTGCAGTGAATTTTTCACGTATGGTAAACCAAGCGATCAGCTGGCCGGGGGGGACACCACTCGACTCTAACTAGTACTTTAGCTTAATATTTCGCAATCGGATACCTGAATCGAAAATTGTTCTTCTTCTGCTTCTGAGCTAAGCCGCAGACAGACAGACGGACATGGTGAAACTTGTAGACTACGAAACCCTTTTTCAATTTTTTTTGACTGGTCTGCGTTCAAATCTGCGAGCCAAAATTACAGCGCACACACAGCGCCCTGCGTTTCCTCTCAATATCCACATCATCAGACATCGTATCGGTGACCCAGTGGCCCAGGTACTTAAACTTATCGACTATTTTCAGAGGGGTACCACAAACTTTCTTTATTAGTTACTTTCTTTCTTTCCTCAACGTGATAATAACATGCGAAATCTGCGGAATCCTCGTCACGCGTGTTCCACTCGCACTAAACGACTTTTTTTATGAATTTTATGAATCATAAACAATCTTTTTGGTGAAACCTCGTCTACTTGGCCACCTGCCAACTCTTTGTATTTATGTAATATTTTAGAGTTAGCTTCTGCCCAGTTTATACAAACAAACACAGGGTTAGTGCAGTTGTTACTTCTAAGTACGTATCTATTTGCTCTTCTTGTAAAACTAAAGCAAACGTATATATCGAGGCATAGCTGTACATAATAGGTATTTTACAAGCTGGATATTTTTACATGCAGCACGAAGTTTAGTTACACGTTTTAAAGAGGCAAAAAGAGGGCATGTTATCAGTTTGTGTCTGTCTATGTGTCTGTGGCATTGTCTTGATAAGAAAACGGTATTTTCATCGGTTTACCCGCTGCAAATACATTTGTTGCTATATTAGGGTGATATTGCATCCCATTACTACATGCTGCATATAACTACATCTAGAATAAATGTTCTACGTCATTGCCCAATCCCAGAACTGTGTGGTGAATATAACCATGACCACAGATTACTAATAAGTTACTAAAGTAACCATGACGACCTGTTTGGTGTAGTGGTCAGAAACTCTGACTGTTATACCAAAAGGTTGCGGGTTCAAATCCCGCTAGGGGCATACGTTTGTATGGGGAATACAGATATGTGTTCCCGAGTTATGGATGTTTTTCATACATAACGGATAAACATACATAAGGTCGTCAATGGCATGGACATGTAATGAGGAGGAATGAAACGCATGTTTCAAAGAGAGTGATGAGTACCTATGGCTGTCAAAAGGAAGATGTCAAAAAGAAAACCGCCTCCGTGGCTCAATGTAAACAACACTGAGTTTACGATTCGGAGGTCGCGGGTTCGATCCCCAGCGGGGTACATGTTTAAGTGCTCGGTTTGGTTGGTGGTAGCTACCACCATCTTATCTAAATCTGCCGCCAAGCAGCAATGTTAATAGCATTGTTGTGTTCCTGTTGTCAGAGATAAGATAGCCAGTCCCCAAATAAGATGGGGTTTCCGGGTCACTACGCTTCCACCTTCGGCTTCATTTTCACTTAACATCAAGGGTGATTGAGGTTAAGTGCTAACCCGTCGTGTATAAAAAAAACCACAAGGCAGTAAAACTTTTGAAATATAAACAAATGCCTCGTTTAGCTTTATTACGTTAGGTATGAAATCACTGGCCAGTTTATCACAGGCCCTTCGTAATCTCTCAAAATATAAATCGGTCTACAGCAAATGCACTGATTTGCTCGCCAGTCTAAATAACCTGTCAATGAACTCTGTTATTTCATACGTTATCTATGAAAACGCCAGGTCACTAGTCTTTTGGTTCAATGACGAACATTATTTAGTTACATATATAACAGTACCTACCTATCTAATTGACGACCTATTTGGTGTGGTGGTTAGCAACTATGGCCACTATACCAAAAGGTTGCGGGTTCGAATCCCGCTAGGGGAATATGTTTGTGTGATGAATACGGACATTTGTACCCGAGTTATGGATGTATTCATTTATAATACATTTGCTGCGTCCATGGGCGGCGGTGATTGCTTTCCGTTAGGTGACGCGCCTGCTCGTTTGCCGCCTTCTCATATATAAAAAAAATAATAATAAGTATTTATTCACAAAAAAAAAATGTATTTATGTAGTGTATCAATCATCTGGTGGCCGCAACACAAGCCTATAGTTGCTTACTGTGGATCTACATGGCGCTGTGTGTATGTCTAAGGATATTTATTATCTAATTAATGACATGGAATATCATAAATTAGCCATAATACATCTCTAGGCAACTTACACATCTGTTGACCGCCGATTTTTACATGCGCAACAGACAATCCCGCATCCATACTCTTCCAGCTAAGATACTCGACACGGTACTGATGATAGATGCTGCTCTACGTGACTCTATTTCGTTAGAAATAGCCTATTTTAATCCAGCTTCTAATCTGTCTGCCAGCCATGTTTCATCCAAATCCATTTGGGCGTGTGGAGGTGACAAACATACACACACAAACTTTCTCGTTTATATAATATTAGTTAGAATTAGGAATTATGACAAACCTTTTTTTTTTTGGGGCTTTTTGGCGGGAACTCGGCGAGTGAAGTAGCATTTTTCTTTATAGGTCTTAAAATTTGTGCATTCTAACTTTTGAAGCTTAATAATGGCAGAATATTGTGCAGCAAACGTTAGTGTTGGTGTACAGGTGAAGGGAAGTGTAAATTAAAGTGCGTAACGGAGCTTTCGGGTTCCCACAAGAAGCCGCCAAAATCTTTTGTAAAGCATTCTGCCACTTTACTGAAGAATGACTTGACCGTGACTAGACTCTGTATACGACGAATTACTTGTTTTGATTGAGACTGGACCTATAAACTGAAGAAATAAGATAAATAAAAATTTTCACTCGAAACTGGCAGTAATGTCCCTCGACAATGAGGTTGACTGGTTGCCATCCTCAAAAATAAGAAGAAGAAATCTTTTTTTTTTTTTTTTATATGCGAGGGCGGCAAACGAGCATGCGGGTCACCTGATGGAAAGCAATCACCGCCGCCCATGGACACCCCGCAACACCAAAATGGTCACAGATGCGTTGCCGGCCTTTGAGGAAGGTGTAGGCTCGTTTCTTGAAGGTTCTAAATTACATTTTATGTATCTATTTCACGTAAATTATCAAAATATAACCATGTAAATATTTTATTTATAAATGTCATCGTATTTAAATATGGAAATAATATATAAATATCCAAGACTCGGGAATAAATGTTCGTAATCATCACACAAACATTTACCCCTCGCGGGTTTCGAACCCGCAACCGTTGGTTTCGCTGATAGGGTCACTATCCACTACACCAATCGGTCGTCTACCTGCCTAATATACCTGCTACAAACTACCATCGAAGATGTGTTTGGTAAATAACATACTATGGAAATATAGAAAAAGCAGCATCGTTTTTTTTTTTTTTTAATTTTATATGAGAGGGCGACAAACGAGCATGCGGGTCACCTTTTATCTAGATCTTCAATCCTGCGGGCTCTTACATGTGAAAGTGCAACTAGGAATTATCCCCTGGAGCTGGAAGCTATCAGCTCAGATTCCAGGGCTCAAGGCCTGTTTCTAGGCGGCAGGGGTTCTGAAGGAGGAGGGAACACACGCCATGCCCCCAAATCTACGTGGCTGGCTCGATCCTAACATTACAGTTGTCTGTACATACCTATTAGACGCGCCAATACTTAGCACAATTGTTGTGAATGCTTGTAAAGAGGGAAGAATATAATTTCCTTCCTTTGCCTTTTATTTTTTTTTCTTCATATTTTCCGCTCTTGGCGCGAACGCGTAATTTTATCTTAAAATACTAATTTATTAATATTTATCGTCATTATTCACTGCTCACACTTATTACCACACATTAACTCATAAAATACATCACGCACTACAATTCAGCGCAGCAGTGAGTATTACAACATTTATTGTCACTTGAATTTTGAAGCCCATTTGGTAAGTACCTACCTAATTGTAATTTTTCCTTTATTTCGGCAATAACGGCCATGGAGTAAGGTCCATGCCCGGCCTGTTTACCTATTATACTTAGATACTTATTTAAAGTTTTGCTGCGTACCTTCATCCGTTGTAGGACTTCGCGTGCATTGCTTTTTAATATAAAAGGATTCGTCCTGTCGATTAACATCCAATGACGAATCAGTCGTAGGACAACGTTTGCGGATTCGTAAAATAACAACTTGCCTATACCTACTTTACATAGAACCTAAGGTTTCACAATGTTGCTCAATCGTAGTTATAAATAAATATAAATAAATAAATAAATATCTTTGCACATACACACAGCGCCATCTAGGTCCATAGTAAGCATCTAGGCTTGTGTTATGGGTACCAGATGGTTGATAAACTACACATATACTTTATTTTGTAAAAAATTTGTTTTGTAATATAAGGAATAATAATAATAAATTAATTAATATCCTTAGACATATACACAGCGCCATCTAGTTCCACAGTAAGCAACTATAGGCTTGTGTTGTGGATACCAGATGGTTGATATAATACATAAATACCTATTTCTTTTGTAAATAAATACTTATTATAAATGAAAACATCGATAACTCGGGTACACATGTCCGTATTCATCACACAAACATATGCCCCTAGCGGGATTCGAACCCGCAACCTTTTGGTATAGTGGTCAGAGTGTAATGTAATATAAATTGTAATAAAATTGTAAATGTAGAAACTATTTAAAAGATGTGTTGTTACGGAGTTTCTTGTCGCTTCTTCTCCCTAACCATAGCAACTTGTGAAGCGATGTTGACTTTTTGAAAGGGATATTTTTGTATCCTACATTGAATTAAATATTTTTGATTTGATTACAGGCCCCCTTCTAACGGTCACTTTGAATTCAATGGGGAAGGGCTATGTTCGGCAGCGATCGTCCTATGGCTATGTTATGATGGATGATGTAGTATTTAAAACAGGGAATTATTAATGTTTAAAAACAAACAATGTATACAAGTCTGCCGCCAAGCAGCAATGTTAATAGCATTGTAATGTTCCGGTGAATTTTATGTCATGTGTCCCATACATTAGCTGCTGTCTGATAGACGCCCCCCAGCCAGATGGAGCTATGATCTACATCGGACAGCTATATAGCTTGAGGATTAATATGAGGCACGCCTTAGAAGAGGCGTGGTTGGTGGTAGGTCATTTTAAATATCCGCCTGGCTAGCTACCACCATCTTATCTAAATCTGCCGCCAAGCAGCAATGTTAATAGCATTGTTATGTTCCGGTTGTCAGAGATAAGATAGCCAGCCCCCCAAATATGTTGGGGTTTCCGGGCCAGTACGCTTCCACCTTCGGCCTCATCTTCACTTAACATCAAGTGTGATTGAGGCCAAGTAGCAATCCGTTGTGCATAAAAAAAAGGCCTTGTCTGTTTAATGTGGATAGGTAATGCAATATGTTATTCTATATGTATATACATAACATTCCGTCACACAATCTGTCGGTATGTAATTTGATACAGGTACAGGTGTAAGAATTATTATTATACATAGTCAATAGATGTTATCCGTTATCATCAGCCGACTCTAGTCCAGATCTGAACATAGGTTTAATTTTTTATTATTTTTTTTTATGCACAACGGGTTAATACTTGACGCCAATCACAGCATACTGACCCGGAAACCCCAACACATTTGGGAGACTGGCTATCTTATATCTGACAACCGGAACACAACAATGCTATTAACATTGCTGGTTGGCGGCAGATTTGGATAAGATGGTGGTAGCTAGCCAAGCGGACATTTAAAATACCACCAAACACGCCTCATCTAAGGCGTGTCATCGAGCCTCATATTTGGCTCTATGAATTTAGTCGCTAGCTGTCCGATGTAGATTATAGGTCCATCTGGCTGGGGGGCGTCTATCAGACAGCAGCTAATGTATGGGACACATGACATAAAATTCTCAAAACAGGTCGTCCGGTAATTATGGCTGCACTGGGGGCCGATCGCGGTGAGTTTGAACGATAATGCGAAAACTAAATCATAATCAAAATCGTTCGTATCGCGCTAATCATTTGAACGGAAATTAACCTAGTTTTTTTTTAATACTCGTGGTTAGCTCTACACATTTTTAGGTTTGGTTTTGCTTTGGTAGCGTCAACGATATAATCGTACACAAAAAATATCGCGATACCACTTTTGCATAAGCTAAACTAAAGCTAAACCAAAACCAAAAACGTTCCGTTTGAACGGTAAAGCCGTTGTAAAATAGCGTGATTGGTCCCTTGATCTCTTACTTTCTGAGATCAAAAAAGAATTAGGCAGCTTATGAAATAAATTAGAAAAAGTAAATTGAACATTGCAACACTTAAAGTTGAGAATAACTTGAAAATTTCTGTAGCCCAGTTGGATACCCTACTGCCTTCACTCTCGAAGTTGTTTATCATCATTATCATATCAGCCATAAGAAGGCCACTGCTGGACATAGGCATTCCCCATAGATTTCCACAGCGACCTGCGTCTAGAGTCTAGCCTTCATTGGGACGTCCTATACGCTGCGCCCGCGGTGCCTAATCTGCACTCAAGAACTTTAATACTTTACCGGCTATCAGGACTTAAAAAAATATATAAAATAAGTAATAGATACCAAACCTACCTACATATATAGTGATAAATTGTTATATATACATATAAAATGTATGTGACACTTAGTCTTTCGTCTTTAGCACTGAGGTATTTGGGACGCAAACCCTGCGCAGTTTTCCGAATTATTTCTATCTACATAATTGCGAAGTCGTAGGACATAGTATGAACAACGAGAGGTGGTTTCGTCTACAATTCGCAACGTCACGAGTCATCATTTTGATTATTGTGTGAAAACCGAGACCGTGGTGTGAAATTTTGTATAATAAAGCGTGTGCATCACATACAACCATTGCAAGAACATATTTTTAAGAGGCGTGAAGGAATGAAGGCTACCGACAGCGTTTAGTTTTAAATACGTAACTTCTACTTTTTATATACATACATAATGTCACGCCTGTTTCCCGTAGCGGTAGGCAGAGACCACAGACTTCCACTTGCTACGATCCTGACACACCTCTTCTGCTTCCTTCACTCTCATAAGGTTGTTCATACATGCTCGTCGGTTTAGGGTACTCTTGACTTGGACTTTCTTTAAGACGTCCCCGATATGATCATGGTACGTTCGCCGTGGTCTTCCCCTACCAACACTACCATCCACATTCGCTTTGTATATCTCTTTCGTAAGTCTTCTTTCATTCATCCTCTCCACATGTCCAAACCATCTCAGCATACCTTTTTCAATCTTTAATACGTCTTCATTCACACTGCTTAACTCCCTAATTACACTATTCCTGATTCTATCTTTCAAAGTCACCCCATACATACTTCTCAATGATCTCATTTCCACTGCATTTATTCTACTTTCATTCTTCTTTTGCCATACCCAGCATTCACTCCCGTAAGTCAATGTTGGAACCAGCACCCCGCCATGAATGTAACTCTGTCTAACTGTTGTTAACTTTTGATATTTTGGTAGAATGGTAGCATAGGACCTAGGGATATAGGCTACTTTAAGATAAAATTAGATGAGATGAGATAAGATCAGGAACCGATCGTATTGAAATTGGGCAGAGAAGTAGCCTGGGCATGGCGGCTACAGGCTAGTTTCAAATAAGATGAGAATAGTCTGCATTAAAGTTATTCGAAGGCGAAGAAAAGACGAATTCGTATATAAGTATGTATAACGGGCCATAATAAACTGAATAGAAAAACTGCCCCTTTCATTATTGTTTATCTGCATAATATCTCGCCCAATATCTATATCTGGATGAGATCTCACATAGGTACATATAGGTACGCCCGATGACGCAATGGCATTATTTTGTTGACGTCGTCGCCATCTCAGGTTGCCCTAGTAAATTATCTTTTGAATTTGTTTGTGAAGATGAGGCAGAACGCGAAAGGGCTCCGCCCAGAGCCCTTCCTTATTGACGGGAATTTATCATCCATTATAAATATCACTGGATGTTAACAATGTTGGTAGGCAATGTTAGCTGACCTAGCCACTAAATGTAAGTGTACGGGCTTTTGGCGGGAATTGGAGTGATGTGGCATTTTTTCTCTAGATTTCCTGTAATTTGTACATTTCGAGTTTTGGTGTGTAATAAAGCCTTGTTCAAACCAGGAGTGCGATTTTTGTGAATTTGTCGTTTTCGTATGTATATGTGCATACAAAAAAGAGAATAACTCAAAAATCGCTTCGCAGATGCATGTAGCACATAATAAGGTGCAGCGGCATGTTCCAGCCTACCATGTTGTAATATTGGGTCTTTACCTATGAAATTGGAATATTTTTTTCTTCGTTAATCATATGTACCAATTCCTGCGATTGTCAAAGCTATATCCAAATCACATAATAAAAAAAATTTTAATAGAGCTTTTTTCATGTGCTTCCCATAATCATTGCTTAGATTTGCTGAAACTTTTATAAAGCGGTTATTTTTAAAAATTAACGCTGCCTATACTTAACTTAATGTTATCTGATAATACACACAAAGTTTAGCTAAATTTGGATTTGCCGTTCCCAAAAAAAAATCAAAAATGTTTGTATGGAGAAAACAGTCTTAATGAAATTCTTCATACAACAAGGATTGCCGAGATTTGTCAAAAGATTTTATGGAATGACAAGTTTCCAGTTTTTTGTATTTTCGTAAATATGTGTGATATTTATTTGACACACTAATATCATATAAGTCAAGAGTAGATAACATTTTACGATTTTAAGACAAAACGCGGTCCCCGGATTGCCGCGTTTTGTCATCCTAGGGCAGAGCAGCGCTACTCACAGGACAGCATTGACAAGCGCGGTGTTCGCCAGTCTGAACAGACAAGCGGTTTATAGGCGGTCTGTGGGGTAACATAATTTAGTTCATGCAAACACATTGGTGATTTACTGTGGAATTTAGTGATGTTTACACGCTTAAGACGTTAATATTAGATGGGACGCTTCTTAAATTAGGTAAACATTCTGCGGCGTGACGCTACGTGTGGCACAATTTACGGTAGACTCGTTGAGTAAGCCCACCTAGTATAGGGTTGCCAGATCATAATTTGAAAAAGGAGGGCTGAAGGGCCTAAAAAGGAGGACTTTAAATAGGAGTTGTAGAAAGTTTTGTACTTTCTTTGTTTTTTAACAAACAAGTATGAAAATCTTCACATTATATGTTTTTAAAATTACATTGTGTAAGAATCAACGATTTTACTGATTCCACGCTGAGTTTTATTCTTTCTTTTACCCATTGCGCATTGGCCGTTTCTTTGCACCGCGCACAAAGGGAGGACATTTTATAAAAAAGGAGGACATGTCCTCCTTTAGGACACCATCTGGCAACCCTAACCTAGTATGACTTTTATGAATAGCGTATAGCGAAATAAAAGTGGAAATTCGGCCGTCCCCGCAGTCTCCAGACGAGTTGAACATCGGCGCTGGCAGACCTGTTTACGTCAGTGGGTCAATGTTGTAGCGCCTCGTTCAAATGCCGTTCTCTGCTTATTCACGGCGTCATGAAATAAAAATTGAAAAGGAACAATAAGCGTGCGGTATCCTTCCGTTTGGCAAAATATTTTTCGTCAAATTTTACTTCCCAAAAAACTTATCGCACAAAGAATCCTTAGCACATTTCGCATTTTAATCACTTGGTCAAATATTAATTTGGCAAAATTTTACTTTTTACTTGTTCAAGTTTAATTAAGTTAAATATACATTAAGCAAACGCTTTATTTTGTAAAAAATTATATTCCAAAAATAAGTTCGTTCTAATTAATTTCCTATAGGTTACGTAGGCTACATTAGAACTGCTAGAAAAGTGGGTGAGATTTGGTTAGAACTGTGACCCCAACAGAGCGCGAGGGAGCGAGCGAGCGAGGAATTTATTTTTATAATAACAATATAATTATTATAAAAGTTCTTACCTGTAAATTATTTGTCCAAGGTGAAACAAACATCCATGCAGCAGTATATTTTTTGGATTTGGATCTTAATGCAATATTTTGGGAAGAGCATGTTATGCCAAACCATATTTGACTACATAATACTTGTAAAATGAAACATTGCCATGTAATTATTTGTTAAACAATAAATTACCGAAAATAATATTGCTATTGTAAAATTGCGAAAAGTTGTTTTGCCAAATGCAAATTTAGGAAACATACTTTGGCATGTGATACTTTGGGAAACGTTTTTTGCCCTAAAATTAGTAATCCGACGATTGCACACCGGAAGCACGTCCTCTTCTGCTATATTCGAGGATTGCAATGCAAAATGACAATGGTTGCATTTACTTTTCCTCACGGAGTCGCAGATCCGACTGACACAGTAGATATCTCAATTACCCAGGGTAAGAGTCTGTGGGTATGCTCGCGATGTCATCTGCTGGCGACGGCGACGTCTCTGGAATCTTGAGGATCCTCAATTTTCTGTTTTATGAGTGTTTGTGTATACAGGAGTAGAGAAAATTCTACCGCATTGGTGATACGTAACGAAAAAAAAATCAACTAAGTTACATACATAATGACAACTTTATTATCCCAAATGGGGTGATCCGAGATATCCCAAACATTAGCGTTTGGCTGTTCCAAACAATAAAAGATTAAAGTTTGAAACAACATTTACAGCTCACCAATCGTAATATACCTACAGATATGCACGCACACGTGACACCAGTGGCCTGCCTAGGCCTAGGGTTTCAAAATAGTGCAAGCTTGACAATGTATTTGTGATTTTTACACATCTAGTGAAATAAGATAGGTAACCAAGCACCACGTTTCAGTTGGACTAGTGCGAATGTTTAAATGTGAGTCCATCGATTACGTTCTGACATGTGATTGGTTGACTCATCGCTCGTTCGACAATTAGACGGATTCTCATTGGTCAACGTTGTCGATGACAACATCGATAAAGTTATACAATAACGCGCCAGATCGAATATTTAGTAAGGCAAGTCGGGCTTATGGAGTTATCTGAAGGTTCCACCACTTGACAGCGTCTCGTATCTATATATAATATATATGTACATCTAGGCGCAGTTAGTGGTTTATACGATAGCGGGTAAGTACTGAGTTTCACTCGACTTCCTGCCCTATGCGGTTGGCATTAGTACCGTTTTGCATTTCAATGGCTGCCTCCAACTTGCCGAGGAAAATTCTTTTCCTACCTACACACCCTATTTCTTTCTATTTTTTTTTTTTATTTTATTTGGGATAACAACAGCTAACATTACATTAATTTACAACAAATAGGTACTACTCATACAGCCAAAACAGTTATCCACTACTTAAATAACACACAGGGTATTGAGGTGACTGAGGTCAAATACGAACCCGTCGTGCATAAAAAAAAATCAAATTTGTTGGCAGAAAGTAGGCTGCAATTATACAAATCAAGATGAGTATACAATGTGTCCCGGAGAGAAGTGACCAGCGGGCGTAGTTTGAAAATTTATACAAAATTATCGATAAATCATTTAAATTTAGAGACCTAACTGCTTTTGTTTTTTAAAAATTGTTAATCCTTTTTTTTTAATAGACATGTCTGACCTTCTGCACTATTTTAGTCATAATTTCTTTGTTTTTACGTCTTTCCCAATTCTTTTTTTTTAATTCAGTGCTGTTATTATTATTCATCAAATTAAGTTATGAAAATTATCCCAAAACAAATAAATAATTTATTAAAAAAGAAATAAACTTAAAATTCGACCAACAAAACTGTATTTCTTTAAGTTTAAAAATAAAAAAACGAAAAATGTCCCTATAACATCATGTTTTTTTTTAATTATTATGATACTACATGATATTCTCTAAAATATCCTCGAACAATGTTTTATGTTATTTCAAATAAATGTGAACGTACGAGACATTGTAATTGACCTTTTATGCTCCAGTAACTAGATAGAGATAAGTTTAAAAAAATGAAAGTAATGTTTTAAGCAGTTTATTTGCACATTTAAGTGTTTTGTTATTACAATGAATCATTTTGATTTTAACATGATAGTTTAATAATAAATAAAAGATACTTAATTTGTTAAAATGGTTGTTTATTAAGAAAAATCAGGTAATTAATTAATTATGTTTTCAAAATGACCGCCGTCAGCGGTTATGCAGGCCAGGCCAATGAAAATTATCCAAGATGGATTGGCAGAGGCGGTCCAGTAGCATGGCCCCCGAGGTCACCAGACTTGACGCCTCTTGATTATTATTTCTGGGGCTACATGAAGCAAAAAGTTTATGCTGTGCCAATAATTTCAAGAGACCAGCTGAAACAGAGAATCGATGCTGCTGCCGCAGAAATAGCGCAGAATCATGCAGAAATAAGGCGAACTACACTAAGGATGTCATTTAGGGCCCTGGCCTGCATAACCGCTGACGGCGGTCATTTTGAAAACATAATTAATTAATTACCTGATTTTTCTTAATAAACAACCATTTTAACAAATTAAGTATCTTTTATTTATTATTAAACTATCATGTTAAAATCAAAATGATTCATTGTAATAACAAAACACTTAAATGTGCAAATAAACTGCTTAAACATTACTTTCATTTTTTTAAACTTGTCTCTATCTAGTTACTGGAGCATAAAAGGTCAATTTCAATGTCTCGTACGTTCACATTTATTTGAAATAACTAAAAACATTGTTCGAGGATATTTTAGAGAATATCATGTAGTATCATAATAATTAAAAAAAAACATGATGTTATAGGGACATTTTTCGTTTTTTTATTTTTAAACTTAAAGAAATACAGTTTTGTTGGTCGAATTTTAAGTTTATTTCTTTTTTAATAAATTATTTATTTGTTTTGGGATAATTTTCATAACTTAATTTGATGAATAATAATAACAGCACTGAATTAAAAAAAAAGAATTGGGAAAGACGTAAAAACAAAGAAATTATGACTAAAATAGTGCAGAAGGTCAGAGATGTCTATTAAAAAAAAAGAATTAACAATTTTTAAAAAACAAAAGCAGTTAGGTCTCTAAATTTAAATGATTTATCGATAATTTTGTATAAATTTTCAAACTACGCCCGCTGGTCACTTCTCTCCGGGACACATTGTATATAGTAAGAAGAAATATACATAATTAAATGAGTATACATTAATCAATCTAAATAAATATCTACAAATAAATAAATAAATAAAAACAATACATACCTACAACGGATATTGAAATATATAAAGTAACTGTGTTAATGTTAAATATCTTAGAAACCGCTAAATCGATTTTCATCAAACTTTGCTACGAACTATATTGCAAACAGCAACTTTCCAGAACATAAAACCGTTTTCAAATCGGTTTAGCCGTTTTGACGCAACAGACAGACACAAAAACACAGACAGACAGGTTTATTTACACTGTATACAGGGTGTCCCTGGAAGTATGGATCAAATCGAACAGGGGCATGGGGAAGGTCATTCCCAAACTTTTTAACCCTATGAATGTCGGTGCCATTTTTTACGGTTCAAAAGTTATGATCAATTTTTTACATTTTCATATTATCGAATAGTGCTTATACAAAAAATTTTTTTAAAAGAAAACTAGCAAAGCTATCAGCTTAATTTTTTAATTAAAAATAAATAATTAATTTTTTTTTCTTATTTTTTTTTTTTTTTTTTATTTATTTATTTATTTTTTTTTTCAGCTTAAGTTTGGGAATGACCTTCCCCATGCCCCTGTTCGATTTGATCCATACTTCCAGGGACACCCTGTATAGGTACTAACAGTGCAATCAGACGATGAACAAAATCTATTTACGTATACATCGTGTACGAGCGTGAATCGTTTCGGGCGTTGGTCTCCCAGTCATGAAACCACACCTCCATATTTGTAAGTCAGGTCAACCTATTATGGCTTCATTTGTGTGTTACCTTACTGTTAATTTATGGTAAAGAAATAGTGTGAATAAGTCTCAGTATGGACCTCATAAGAAAGCTCGAAGACACGCAACGAGCTATGGAGAGGGCGTTACACTATGTGATTAATCAGGAATGAATAAATCCGTAGGCGAACGAAGATCAGTGACATAGCTCAGCGGCTTAGCAGTTTGAAGTGGCAGTGGGCATTGCACATAGCTCGAAGAACTGATGGGCGGTGGGGCATTGAAGTTCTCGACTGGAGACCACGCAGCGGCAAGCACAGCGTACGACATCCACTCACAAGGCGGACAGACGACCTTATGAAATTTTTTAGGCGATTAGCTTAATTCCAAGTGCAGGTTGTTAACTACGCTTATGTTAATTACTTTAAACAATGGTGTCGATTCGGATGTACACCAACTAAACTAAAACCAATTTTGAAGTAGTACTGTCTCTTTCTCCCTGGAACAGTACGATGCGACGGCACCACTCCAAAACTGGGTTTACTTTAGTTGGTGTACATCCGAATCGACATCAATAACTTTTTTTCATTTGGATTAAATGAGTGTAAGGAAAAAAATATTAGAAGTAAGGAAATATAATTTATCTACAATCAATATTTATTTGTGTACGATACGTTATTGGGCAGGACAGTGCGCTATTTATTGGCAGATTACTTATTTCAATGCGACAGTCACGGACCTAGGGTAACTTTGTCTAATTTGAACCAACGATTTTCTATATGTTATAAAGTCTTTGAATGAAACAGTGATGTAGGTACACGTATAACTACACAAAGAATTTTGTAGTTAGAAAGAGATGCCGATATACAAGTTACGTAAAGCTGTCCCTTTTTAACTGTCTTCAATCGGAGATCTCTGCTTATCTGCTTATGCTGTAATACGGGCCTAAATGTATTGGCGACAGCACTAGCCATGTTTAGAGTTCCGTCCTGAAAACAAAGGCAACCAAACAGAACCCTTATCTCAATGGAGCAGCATCATAACTCTTGCAGTTTAGGTTCTAACATCATAACACTAAGAAGTTGGTATAAGTACATACAGTATTATTTGGTATTTCTTTTGACAGGCCTCAGTGAATCATCTAACTTTTGGATGGAAAAATGATCACAAAAACTGCAGCCAGATCGTCTCTCAATTGCATTGAGACTCAAAGCACTAAGTCATTGAAAAAGGCTTTATTTTGTAGGTATACAATTTTCCCCTGAACAGCAAGCAACAAATTCGAGGGGTTGCTCTTTTAAAAAAAGGTTTTTAATTTACAAAATTTCATTATTAATTGTGAAATAGCCTGGCATGCGAACGACCTGGTTGATGATTATCATCTCACTTGTCCAATATTTTATTGCTTTGTTAATAAGTTTCTGTTTTATAGCAGGTATCTTGAAATTTACTGAAAGGAAGATTTTGTATATCAACAGGAACCTTATTGAAAAAAAAAAAGGTACAGGTACATAGACCTTTGCATGAATTACTGACTTTAGGCGACTTATGTGACCTGCAATTTTATCGTTATTTCTAGGATTGACATCATGTTTATCACTGTTTCTACTTTCACTGTCCTTGGTTGTTATATCGTAACCAGTGACGGATTAAGACTACTTGATGCCCTAAGCAATCCACGCCTGTGGGCCCCCCTATCCGTATGTCAACTAGAATCGGTCTTTAATGCCAGGCGGGGGGCCCGCGGGGAAGGGGTGGTTTGTGATTGGCTGATCGCAATACCGGTGCTTTCGAATTGCCGAATGCACTAGACTAGCGGGCAGCGAGTGGGCGCAAGCGGGAGAGCGGGGTAACTCTAGGTCGGCTCTTATGTTAACTTAAAACGCGCGAATTTTCAAATTAGTCCAATAAACTTTTTTTTGTGTGGTTTTTGGTGACGTGAGAGTGAGACATGATGCCCTAAGGACGGATTTTTTTGTGCTTCTTCTGGTGCCCCCCCAGACGTGATGCCCTAGGCAATTGCTTAATTTGATTAAGGGTTAATCCGTCACTGATCGTAACATAATGACAAGGTTCGACAGAGCATTTGTATATATTGGTAAAACTTTTATGTGACCCGCAATTTTATCGTTATTTCTAGGATTTCAAATCAAATCAAATCACTGTTTCTACTTTTACTGTCCTTCCTTGTTATGTCGTAACATAATGACAAGGTTGGAGAGACCATTTGTATATATTGGTAGACCTTTGAGTTAGATGGTAGAGCAGGTCCTGTCGTTGAAAACGTCTCTTTTAAAGTGCATTGGAAAATATTACTTAGACTCTTTGATTAATTTCCACTTCAATTATTTTGTCAAATAAATCCTAAATAGCAGTGCATGCATTCGTTTGCTGTTAGCGAACTGAAGCAACGCTTCGAATTGACCAACCAATACATTGACCAACCAATACATTGACCAACCAATTCATACTCAAGTTTCCGTGATTCGATAGAAGCCGTTTGAAAAGTCTGTCAGGTGGAGAGCCATTACACCATACTAAATTCAGAGCCCAATTAAGCATACATTGCTGCATACCTTCTTTTATCTGTGAATGATTAGTAACATTTAATAGCAATGGTTGTTGAATTAGGTTCTGAATTTAGGGTTGTGTAAAAAGTCGGTTTGAAAAGTCTGTCAGGTGGACAGCTATTACACCATCCTAAATTCAGAGCCCAGTTAAGCATACATTGCTGCATACCTTCTTTTATCTGTGAATGATTAGTAACATTTAGTAGCAATGGTTATTGAATTAGGTTCTGAATTTAGGGTTGTATAAAAATAGCTTTAATGTTATACAAACCCATTAATCCGCACTGGTGCGCTTGGTGGATTATTGTCCTTAACCTTTCGTAGTGTGCCCCAATAGTGGGGATCTAAGATTTGTGTACTTAAATGAGTGTTTCATTTAAAATTGCAAAAATTAGAGAAATTTCTACGAATCTGCTGGAAATTTGGAAAGATTTATTCCTTTCACATATTTTGCTAATGCGACCTCTTATAATCTAGGAGACGAACAACCTGACAATTTTCAAAAACTTATACAGATATTTTCCGGAACTAATTATGACTAAGTACCAATCTTACCTACAACGCGAGAGGTCGTTGTGATTGAATAATGTCCATTTTATCTAATCTATGTATAATGGCCCGTATTCTTAGGTAATAAAACGATCTTTAGATTGAGATGAACTTAAGTTGACACTTGAAATACGGTTGTGTATTTAAACAGTATAAAAAATGGTAGGTACCTCGATCTCAATCCTGTGATTAAATAAAAAAAAAAAAAAAAAAATTACTTTATTATATACGGCCCCACAATTCAAAATCAAAGTCAAAAATCAAAATCAAAAATGTTTTATTTCGTAAGTTATAAGAATAACATTTGAAATCGTCATGACATACAGTTCTATTTCTAAGTCGCAATATCAGCTTTATTAAATCCCAACGCAAAAAGAAGGGTTTTAGCATATAAATGTCTGTCGATGTTTCTGTGAATCTGTGTGTTATTCTATTCCTGTAATGTTTTTCGAATGTATGTACCTATTATGTAGATATCTATGTTACCTCCTGTCATCCTAAACTGCTTTTATCGTAAAAATCCAACATGGCGCCGGTGAAATGCAAAATATGCTGTCGGGTTTTTTGTTTTTTTACCCAACACCCCAAAAATGGAGGGTAATGTTTTTTTGAGTATTTATAGCTGTGTATATGTAAGTAGTGTAGAGAATTTTGGAGAGCGAGGTGACGTTCGATTCGTCTTGATGCCTAGAGTGTCATGGGGTATATATGTTATTTTATGATAAAAAATCCAACATGGCGCCCGCAAAATATAAATATGCTGTATCATAGGTAACATTTGCACTAGAAAATAGTCAGTTTTTGAAAGTATAGGCTAGAGTTTTTTTTTCTTTTTTTTTATCTTATTTAAAGACCTTTTAATGACTATGTCGCTCTGTAATGACTAAGTGGATATTCACACCCTATTATTTACACCGACTCTGGCTAAGTTATAATATTGCTTTGGCCATTTCGGATATAGGGAATGCACATAGAATATTACAGCCCCCAACTGAGGCTAGAGTTACATTTGTTATGTATTAGGTAGGTATATCTATTGAATAAAATTTCCGTACGCGTCAGACGGGTTATTACGTAGTAGTCAGACACTGGTATAATATATAATCTTCATGTGGTCGAATACAATATGCAATAATTAAACATAGGTTGTCACGATTATTTTTAATCATAAAGGTCATCAGTGAACCTGATTTTATGACAACTTTCCTTCGTTCCGCGAAAGGAATAGAGGGATCATTGTCTCACGCCCGGAAATTGCTCACATTAATTGGATTCACGTGGTTTCTGGCAATATTTTAATTTTACTTTCAGTGTAATTCAAATCAAATCAAAAATGTTTTATTTCGTAAGTTATAAGAATAACATTTGAAATCGTCATGACATACAGTTATCGCCCATTCACTAGGCAGTCTCCCCAAAGAAGAACGAGCAAGAAACTCAGGGGTTGTTCTTTTTATATTTTAAATTGCAGACTACTGTATGATTTCGGCATGTAAAAAGAATAGAACCAACTCGTCTTTTCCCGTGGGTGTCATAGAAGGCGACTAAGGGATTTTTCACCGAAAAAAATCATCTGTAGATCATCTATTCTGATTCCACGGACATGAGACCACCCTCTCTTACGAGTGACTAATCAGTCTATGCAAAAATTATATAATCCTTGCACGTTCCTAAGCCCACACACTTATGTATAACTTTTGTTTGAAAATTTATTGGGAAAGCTATCCTACAGGTTACCCAATTTGGAATATATATATATATATATATATAGATTGACTGGATACGCGTCTGACAACCAAAGACGATGTGGTCGAAGATGATGTATGATTTAATGTAAACATCGGTAGATATTCAAGTTCTGTCAAGAAAATAATGATAAATTGTTTGAAAATTTAATCTATGTAACCCTGGCTAACATGTGTTGTGTTCAGTATTTAATCTGGTTACCAATATAGGTACTTTTATTAAAGGTGATCTGATACCTACTGTTTGAGATTTAGTTACCTATGTCATAAAATTTCAAGCTGAAGGTTGGAGAAATTGCCACAAAAAACATATGACCTCGGTAAAGCATTTTAACTACAGAAGAGGATCAGATTGCTTTTTGAGTCGTTTCGTTCTTCTGGTTCGGTTGACAGGTTAGGTTACAGTATCCTCATTGAATGAAGTTTGTCTGTCCGAAATTTACAGAAACCTCTGCAGGGTTTACTCACCCCATCTCTTAGGAGTTCTTCCAAGAAAGCTCCCGTCCTCATGATTGTAGATGGCCTTCAGCGCCCTGCTCCAACCGGACCCTGAGGGTGGCGCACGCGCCCACTCCGTCGCGTCCAAACCATTCGGCCTACTCATTTCAAACACAAATCAACCCCCACACAAATATGTGTAACATTTAACACAACAAATTAAGTATATTATAAAATTAATACTTCAATTTTACGAATAGTGTACGAAGTTGTTAAATATTGAAGTTGAGTTATTCGCGTGTGCGATTCGTCGCGGTACCACGGCGACTGCGCGGAGTCTGCGCACGCGCACGTCACAGCGCCTATTCATGTTACGTGCAGTAAGATAACTCCATCAACAGTTACTGAATTCATAATTTTTAGGTGAATGAAAAGATTTTACGCATTCATCTAATGACAGCTTCCATTGGCTACTTGGCTATACTTGTAGATAAGTAATGTAGCATGTAAATCTATAGTTATAACTTGGATTAGTTGATCTACTGTTGCATAATTCCCTGTGCGCGCGCACGGTCCACACACGTGCGAAGGGACATACGTAGGTATACAAGGTTTACACGTGTGTCGCTGTTCGGTTTTTGTCTGACCGATTCCAGACCATTTCATTAGGGATCCTTTCAACATGTGAATAGAAATAAACAAGTTTTGAACAAGGTTGGGGTGGACTACATGCAACTCGTAAAAGAGGTTTGACTTGATAGCTTGCGTAAGCTTGTTGACAAAGATTTGGATTTTTTTAAGAATGTTTTCATTTATTATATTTTCTAAATACTCTTTATAATACATAATAAACAACATAACTTAGAAAAAAGGAGCTAACTACCTACAGAAAAAGGGAAATTTGGATTTTTGATGTGAATCAAAATGATCTCGTTTGCTGGTCCATTTTACATAAATATTAAGAAGGTGTACTTGGTAGGTACTCTTGAACAACAGTATTACAGTAGTGAGAAGTACTTAACTCCCAAAAAAATCTGCGATCCACAAACCGCCTCCTCAAAGCGTGGCTATTTGGTTAAATCCCCCATCGAAAGCGGTAAAAGTCGATAAAATCAAAACAAAATATTTACTTCGTAGGATAAAAATTATCACTTGAAAATGTCACATTTTTTTATCTTATTATTAAAGTTTTTGACATTATTGCTCATTCACAAAGCTGATTCCCCAGAGAAGAAAGCAAGTATATTATATTGTATAATTAGACTGAATATCGCCGAGCGGTCTATGTCCATGCTTGCTTATCTATCATCCAGAAAGTCAGAAATTTTATAATAGCCTTTAGTAAATAATGTGTGTTTTATGATGGTTTCTCCGTGGTTTTGAATTTATTTAAAGGTAAATTTTGAATGTCCACTGGAACCTTATTATAAAAGCGTATACATTAGTGTCGATTGGGATGTACACCAACTAAACTAAAACCTGTTTTAAAGTAGTACTGTCTCTTTCTCCCTGGACCAGTACGATGCGACGGCACCACTTCAAAACTGGTTTTAGTTTAGTTGTACATTCGAATCGACACCATTGCCCCTTAAATGACTTAGTAACTTTGTGTAAACGGCTGACATGAACAGCAAGTTTATTTTTATATGTGGTATTAACATTATGTACATCACTATTTTTCTTAAACGATTCTAGATTTTTTCTTACATACATTAAGTTTTCGTAAACATATTGCGATGCTAATGTTAATACACGGATGAAGCTTATTTACAGTGGTGGAATTTAATACGCCGTTAACGATGCTTACATTTATTACCTCAGTAGCTGTTGTTGCCTACGACTTTGTTCGCGTGGAATATTTCATCAAAATTTTGCCAAAATGTTATCTCCTGTTTACCAATCTTTCAACCAAATCCGTCAAGCCGTTTAGTCGTGATGAAGACGTATCAAACTTTGACATTTATAATATTCCTTGGGTTTACTCGTATGTTGTTTATATTGTGTGTGTAGCGTCGTTGACCCAGCGGTTACGACGCATCTCCCAATTTGGGAGGTCCGGTTTCGATTCCCAGGCAGGCCATGTACCAATGACTTTTTAAATTGTGCATTTATCAGACTGGTCTTAAACGGTGAAGGAAATCATCGTGAGGAAACCTGCATGCCTGAGAAATAAAAATTCAAAGGCATGTGAGGTCCGCAAGCATTTGGCCTGCGTGGTAGACTATCGTCTATACTCTCATTTTACAAGGGACGGCCTATATCCCTGCAGTGGGATGTTTACGAGCAGATGATGATGAGTCTATCGCGTCTCTGAGTATAAGTGGAGTATAAGTATCTAGGTATTTGCGAATGGCGATATTGTACCAATGCCAGAATTGTACTAATTGCTCAGTGTACGAATTGATAATTTGTGTGAACAGAGAATTGTACGTACTGCGATATTGTACCGAAGTCGATGCTTTCATTATTTGCTGTCGTATACTAGACACTCATCCAGCTGACGGTTGATGACATCTGTCATGTTTTCTTATGACTGGAAATATACCTATTATTCATAAAAAATGTGTATTTAATAAGGAGACCGTGTATGAGACATACATAAAATTGTATATTGGCCATAATAACCTGGCAACATTCTCTTCCATTTTCACCTCCGAGCCCTCTGCGTGTCCGAGGAATCAATAAATTCAAAGTTTACATATTTTACAGTGTTTCAGTGCTCAAACCACCTTAGACTTGTACATGGTGCCGAAAATATTCAGTGTGAACGTTATCCCGCTTGTGCTAGTGGTATTTACAACATTATTTGGTGTTGAAGTTTCGCATTGCGGTTTGCGAACCGGTCGTGGCAGACGCCATCTTCAAGCGATTCCCACATTCCGCAACTTCGAAGTACATTGCGCGTCGCACGCCTGCCATCAGATTTATTAGATCGTCGGACTGTCAAACCGACCGACCAGCAATGAACATCAAATTTTCTCTCGTACTTTGATTGACAACCTTCACTTGCTTTTACAATTAAAAACTTTATTTTGCCGGTGGATTGAGCATTACGCACAAAATACACTTCCATTATTCCAGTCAAAGCGCATATTTTCCAAAAGAAGCTTTAAAAAATCAATGTCAGAATCGGAAAGCAGCTCAAACTACACGGAACCGTCGGACACAGAACTAGATTCGGATTCTGCCACAATACACGCAAAAAACACCTTTACAATGTCCAAACAGAGCACGGAGGAGCTCAAAAAATTAAAATTGCTGCGTGGACAATGCAAGGCTGCCATCACTCGGACTGAGAAGTATTTAACAGAGACTCCAGTCACGGATATTACATATGAGGACCTGAAGGTCAGAGAGAAAACAATATGCGACGCTTTTGACAAATTCCAGCAGCTGACCATCGATCTACAAATGATGGATGACACAATTACAGATGAGGACATGGAAACAAGATACACAAGATTGTTGGTGACTATCAAAAGGTTAGAAAAACCGTTTGAGACCATCATTAAAAAGGAGACACCATCCACATCTCACTCTACAGAGTCAAGCATCGCTAAGCTCCCTGCATTAGACATAGCAACATTCGATGGGAAGGACATTTCAACTTATAAACCGTTTATAGAAATGTTTGAAGCGATAGTGCATAGTGATCAACGACTAACCAATGTTCAACGTCTTTGTTTCCTCAAGAAGTACTTGAAGGGAGAACCCTTACATTTAATTAACAGCTTGCCTATTGTAACCGATTCATACAGGTCCGCCATGGATCTGCTTAAAAAGAGATATGACAACCCGGCTCTCATAATCAATAGTCATGTAAGTGCCATTTTAGATTTACCCAGTATACAGCGTGGTACTGCCCAGCAGCTAAGAGAGTTTACAGCCAATATACGGCAACAAATGACAGCTTTGAATAATTTAAACCAACCGGTCAGGCAATGGGACGCCATACTGTCATGCATTATTCTGCGTAAGCTTGATCCATATACTGCGAGGCTGTATCACACAGACAAGGATGATACCTCTGCTGTAATATCTGTGTTAAATTTATTAGACTTTTTAGATAAACGGGCATCAGTCTTAGAATCCAGTCCTTCAGACAAATTCAATAAATCAAAAGTTATCAGTTTATCATCGCTTTCTAAAGACAGAAAAACATCATGTGTTTCATGTAACCAAGACCATAAATTATTTAAATGTTCAAAGTTTAACTCAATGACACCACATGATCGTCTAGATTTTGTTATCGACAATAAATTATGTAAAATATGTCTTGGTACACATACAAAAAAATGTCGTTATAGCTTTAAGTGCAACATATGTAAGAAATTGCATAATACAATGATTCATATTTCAGATACAGACAGTGCTAAGGATTTTACAAACAAGTCTGATCATTCTCAGGCTTTACATTCATATCAACCAAGCACTGTCAATATATTACTGCCAACTGCAAAGGTTTTGGTGTCCGATGCACACAACAATAAGTTAGTAGTTAGGGCTCTCCTGGACAGTGGTAGCCAAACATCATTTTGCACGACAGGCTTAGCAAATAAGTTAGGCTTGCCTCTATTACAATCAAACAAACAGATTATTACATTAGGTCAAAATTACAGTAATGTGAACAATAGCATTAATTTGACCATACATTCCAGGGTTCAGGATTACAAATTTAATGTAACCTGTTCAGTTATAGATAACATAACTACAAACCTACCTCAAAGGCATTACAATAAATTTTCAGTACCCCAATCTATACAATTAGCTGATAATGATTACAATGTTCCAGGCGAGATCTCCTTACTGCTTGCTGCTGACATTCTTTTTGCAATTATACAAAGTGGCAAGATTGAAGGAGGCCCGGAGGATCCTATACTATTAAATACTCGTCTTGGGTATGTCATTTCTGGAGGTAGTCATTTGCAATGCCATACAGCCGTCACTATGCATACAGTAAGTGCCGAATCAGATTTATATGTTGACTATCACATAAAACAATTCTGGGAGGCAGAGAAGGTCCCTGAAGTGTTTCAAGAAACCCTCCCTGAACACGAGCATAGTGAATTGGTATTTCAAAATTCTGTTACATTACAAAACAATAATTTCGAAGTAAAAATTCCATTAAAATTAAATTTACAAGAAATAGATCCATCCAATTCTTACATGCTTTCATTGCAACGTTTTTACAGCTTGGAGAAAAAATTCAAAAAAGATCCCAAGTATCACAGATTATATACAGATTTTATACATGAGTACCTAAGATTAGGCCATGCAATATACATCGATATAGACAGTTGTGACCTAAAATGTCAACCTTTATATTTTCTTCCACATCATGGTGTACTGAGACCAGATAAGCCGACTAATCCACTACGTGTAGTCTTCGATGGAAGTGCCAAGACAAAAAATGGTCACAGCCTCAATGATGTGATGGCTAACGGACCCGTAGTTCAGAGACCATTATTCGATATTTTACTTTTATTTAGGAAATATGCATACACCATCCAATGTGATATTCGTCATATGTATCGCGCTATCTCCGTCCATCCTGATCACAGGGTATTGCAAAACATACTCTGGCGTGATGAAGGCATTATTAAATGTTTGCAATTGCAGACCATTACTTATGGTCTTACAGGCTCAGCTTTTCTCGCCACTAGATGCCTAATTGAATTAGCCACCCGATACAAGTCTCAGTACCCACTAGCAAGCGATGCAATAATTAATAATAGTTACATCGATGACATACAGGGAGGCAGTGACACACTTCAGGGGGCTATTCTGTTAAAGGATCAGTTATCAGCTCTTATGGCCTTAGGTAACTTTTCCTTGCACAAATGGTCTTCGAATAACTCTCAGGTCCTAGAGGGCATACCTGAATGTAAGCGAGCTGTCGGCCAAAGAGAAATTGATCAGGACTCTCCAGTAATATCAAAAATTTTAGGAATGTCTTACCTTCCATGTGATGACGTATTCAAGTTGAGTGGCCGAGCTGTTCCTTCAGTCGAACGGCCAACGAAACGTACCGTTCTTAGTGCCATTTGCAGATTGTACGATCCTATGGGCTTTGCTGGACCAGTTACTGTAAAGGCTAAGCTCATTTTACAGCAAATATGGCAATATAATTTAGAATGGGACGCACCGCTACCCAATGAACTTGTAAAAATTTGGGAAAGCTTTTACAGTAACCTCTCTAGCTCATCTGAAATCTCGGAACCACGATATTTGCAGTTGGCTGAAGCATCTGATATTCAGTTAACTGGCTTCTGTGACGCCTCATCAAGCGCTTACGGATGTTGCATTTACATAAAATTTAAGATTAATGAGAATTATCATACTAAATTACTATGTTCAAAATCTAGGGTTGCCCCATTGAATTCCAAATTAACGATTCCAAAATTGGAACTCAATGGAGCCCTCTTACTTTCAAAGTTGGTTAGCCACGTTGCATCAATTTTAAATATAAATTCAATTAATTTATTCAGTGATTCCAAGATTGTACTTGGCTGGTTAAAATTATCACCCTGTAAGGTACCTGCTTACATAGGCAATCGCGTAAAAACCATTTCTAACTTGACATATAAAATGTCATGGCATTATACACCAGGTTTAGCTAATCCTGCAGATTTATTGTCAAGGGGAGCTGATATTCAAGATGTCAGCCACAATTGCCTATGGAAACATGGTCCTGATTATTTAACCGAATGTGATAATAATTATAATTTTTATCTATCAGAAATAGAAACGCCATTACTATGTAGCAGTAGTTCAGAAGCAAATGTAGAACCAGGCAATCTCCTGCCCTTCTTCGAAAAATTTTCAAGTTATTATAAAATGTTGCGATGCATGGCATATATTCTAAGATTCATTAAAAAATGTAAGAAACAAAGCATTAATGTAGGCCCTGTCTCTGTAAAAGAGTTAAGAGGTGCTCTGCTATCCATTATCAAAGGAATACAATGTTCTTATTTTGCTAAGGAGTTGTACTGTATTAACAAAAATAAGGACATAAATTCCAGTTTAAAATATTTACATCCTTTTGTAGATTCTGTGGGAGTTCTTCGAGTAGGAGGCAGATTGCATAATGCAAATGCGGCCTATAACAAAAAATTCCCAATAATATTACCAAAAAATTGTCATTTTACTAGACTTGTTATAAAACAAGAACATTTAATGCTATTGCATGGAGGTTTAAAGTTAGTGCGGGCTAGTCTTTCAGAAAAATATTTTATTGTTAACTCCGTTAGGGAAATAAAGGGTGTAATCCATAAGTGTATCACATGTCATAGACACAAAGCAGACTGCGCAAAACAGCTTATGGGCTCTTTGCCCCAAGATCGTGTGAATCCCTCAAGAGCCTTTGAACGGGTAGGTTTGGATTTTTGTGGACCTTTTGAGATAAGACAATCTACCCTGAGACGAAGTACAGTCAGCAAAGGATATGTAGCCGTACTTGTTTGTTTCACCTCCAAAGCAGTACATTTAGAAGTAGTTTCTGACATGTCTGCAGAAACATTTTTAGCAGCTTTCAAAAGATTCATATCCCGTAGAGGAATTCCATTGGATGTTTACTGCGATAACGCTCCAACTTTTAAGTCAGCTGATAAAACATTACAAACTTTATACAGCATACATAATACAGAAGAATTTCAAAACAAAGTTCATAATTTTGCACTACAAAAACAAATAATTTTTCATTACATACCGAAATACAGTCCCAATCATGGTGGGTTGTGGGAGGCGGCTGTGAAATCTTTTAAATTCCATTTTAAAAGAATTGCTTCTTACAAAAAATTTACATACGAACAATTCAATACCATCGTTGTGGAAATAGAAAGTGTGTTAAACTCCCGTCCCCTCTCACCCCTGTCTCAGGACATTTCAGATTTTTCATTTCTTACACCGGGTCATTTTTTAATTGGATGCCCACTCACATCCATACCTCAACCTGATATTAGCGAGGTACCAAGTAATAGACTACGCTTCTGGAGGTGCTGTGAACAAGTACGGCAGCATTTTTGGAAGGTCTGGTCATCAGATTACCTGTCCGCTTTAAACAACCGATCAAAGTGGTTAAGGGAATATCCCAACCTCAAAGAAGGTATGCTAGTCCTCCTCAAGAATCCAAACACCCCTCCTGTTCAATGGCCCTTGGGTAGGATAGCAAAGGTATTCGTGGGCAATGATAATAAAATTAGAGTAGTTGAAGTACAAACTGCTAATAAGAAACTTCATTCGCGCTCTGTCTCCAAAATCATAGTGTTACCCATTGAGGTGTAATTTAATTAAATATATTATTATAACTTAGCATTTAAACTCTAAGATCCATTGTATGGGTATAGTGTGGATCGCGTTAGGTTAATCACTTTAAATTTCGTTTTAATAGAGTTCTAAAAGTATGTCCTGCCTGACGTGTTCTCCACTGTATCTAACTACTATAATGCATGCAGCTTTGTGGCATTGTTCGCCCTGGGCAGCATGTATGAGACATACATAAAATTGTATATTGGCCATAATAACCTGGCAACATTCTCTTCCATTTTCACCTCCGAGCCCTCTGCGTGTCCGAGGAATCAATAAATTCAAAGTTTACATATTTTACAGTGTTTCAGTGCTCAAACCACCTTAGACTTGTACAGACCGAGTCCAGGCCAGAGCCTACTCCGTCCACAAACGAAAATGGGAGTTCGGCACGATAGTGCGCCGGCTGGGCCGACTGCATTATGAGGTGCAAATCGATGATGGCATTGTGTGGCGCAGGCACCTTGAGCAATTGCTACCGGTCCCGGGAGTTGGGCAGCCAGGAATAGCGGCGGAGGACTGTCGTATATTGGCCACCTATACTCGACACTCATCCAGCTGACGGTTGATGAGATCTGTCTTCATATTTTCTTATGACTGGAAGTATACCAGAGAGAGAGAGTTGCCGTACACACGGTCCAAAGGTCGAAGTACCTATACAGCTTGGAGTCGTGAAAACAAAGTCAGGATTAGTCAGTAAGTAAACATTCACCACGAGATCGAATCTGGAAGGAGGAAAAGCCGTATGACAAAAGTCACCGCAATAGCCCAGCGAATTAGTAAATTGAAGTAAGTGGCCGGAGCATATGGCGACTGATATAAAACAAAGAAACATGGACATATTTTGTGTCTTAAAGTTAACGAATTATCTAGTCCCAAAGTAAGCAAAGCCTGTCCTATGGACACAAAATAACGGACACTGTTATTATTCATTATATTAGGTCCTTACCTATGAATTTGGCGTTTTGTATGAAGAATTTCATTAAGACTGTTTTCTCCATGCAAACATTTTTGATTTTTTTTTTGGGAACGACAAATCCAAATTTAGCTAAACTTTGTGTGTATTATCGGATAAAACATTAAGTTAAGTATAGGCAGCGTTAATTTTTAAAAGTAACCGCTTTATAAAAGTTTCAGCGAATCTAAGAAAAGATTATGGGAAGCACATGAAAAGAGCTCTGTTCAATTTTTTTTTTATTATGTGATTTAGCCCAGAAATTAAAAAATATTTCATGTGAAACATTGAAATAATATTCCATTTTCCAAATAAAAAATAAATTTGGATATAGCTTTGAAAATCGCAGGAATTGGTACATATGATTAACGAAGAAAAAAAAACTCCAATTTCATAGGTAAAGACCCAATACAACCATTGCCCCTACCGAGATTCGAACCCGAAAGAGGCAAGTTTCAGAGTGTTATAGGGGAGGGGAAGAAGTCATAACAAATTATAAGGCAAACGCTTAGATTAATGATTGGTCTCCGCGCCGCTACGACTAGATACCGCACTATGAAGAAAAAACAGGTTCCTGAATGCGGCAACTCAATATTGTAGTGTGTAGATTTATACAGTACTTACTGATGGTATGTGATGCCAGTATCTTTCTTGTTTTTTGTAGTATTGTTATTACATAGTTTGACTACGCAAACCGGCATTTTGCTTCAGTCATAAACCAAAATTTGAAAATTTGAAATTTGAACTTGTGGCGTGACTGGCGCGGGTACGCCGAATACGGCGTAGTATTTGTTGCCGCATTTTTCGAGTACGCCGACGGTATCTAGTCGTAGCGGCGCGGAGACCAATCATTAATCTATGGGCAAACGTATAAATTTATAAAATCTACTTTAATATCTTAGAAAATGACGCACACATTTTAAAATATAATTAAATAAGTAATTACCTATAAACATTATAAAATCATCATTGGACGGATAATCAAGTATCGTACAATTCATACATTCATACACTAAAGACAACTACCAATAATATGTAAAATAAAAGGTCAAAATCGGTTTTTCTAAAAAAATTGCAACATTCCCATTGATAGACAATAAGTACAGTCGAACGCACGTCATTGTAACACTGCCAGTACAAGCTGAGTGCTCGTACGGTAGCGCCGTCATACAACGAGTAGATGGTCCAAAGATTGTGATGACGACCTGTTGATGAACGCGGATGTATTGACAACTATTATGGCGTGAACTCCATATTAAATGATACTAACTACATCACAAGCCTAAATAAGACGACTAATGGATATTCAGCGTCATATCTTCATTTGTAACGGTTTCCATAGAAGGATTTCCCCTAATCGTCACGCAGAGAAGGCGGGTTAATAATCATAGAATTTTGGGAGTCATCAATGACGCTTCTGCCCATTACTGGTGTACGCTACGCTCATTTTGACGTATGATGTATGACGTTTGGGTATGACGATCTGTTTGGTGTAGTGGTTAAAAATTCTGACTGCTATACCAAAAGGTCGCGGGTTCCGATCCCGCTAGGGACATAATATATGTTTGTATGAGGAATACAGATATAGTTAGTACTTAGTAGTGTAGTTTATCAACCATCTGGTATCCATAATACAAGCCTAGTTGTCCATTCATAAAAATTTACAAACGCTTTATAAGCCCTGTTTTAGTTAAAGTATGTTTTGTCACTTTCTTTCATAATGAACGACAGTGACAAAACATACTTTAACAAAAACAGGGCTTATAAAGCGTTTGTAAATTTTTATTAATAAGGCGGTGGTGTGGAACTCGAAGGCGCTGTGTGTACGTGAAAAGATATTTATTATTGAAGTATTACGTATGATGCGGTCAACTGTACCTATTTATCTATTCAATGGAACAACTGATTACAAATCTTATTAATACTAAAACAGTACTTTCTGAGATATAGGCTATGCCACTTCATTCTCGCGTCTGGATTGAAGGCTTAAGTTATTTGGCCTAATTTATGTTTAAGGAATTTTTGGACATTTGCTTTAAGTTTTTACTAATTTTAACAAATTCCCCTGTGTTCCTTTTGCTTCATAAGGGTTTGAAAAAACACTCAGTCCAGATGCATATGATTTTTTCACGTAGAGAAGTTGGGCTCATAGAAAAATTCATATATTTTTTTTTTTATATGAGAGGGCGGCAAACGAGCATGCGGGTCACCTGATGGAAAGCAATCACCGCCGCCCATGGGCACCCGCAACACCAAAAGGGTCACAGATGCGTTGCCGGCCTTTGAGGAAGGTGTCCACCCCAGAATAAGTAGGGCAGCCTGAGCGATGAGGGATTCTCCAGCAGTGCTGGTACCCTCCTGGGGTACTAACTCTTTAAATACCGCTACCATTCTGGAGAGAGACTGCCTCTAAGGTGGGCCTATGGCCATATGGATAAATATTCTTGTATTTGCAGTTATATTCAGGGGGCTACATAAAATTACACGAGTCCCATTTCAAACAGAAGTGGTGCCCTAAGTGATTAAGGAAAGCATACAAATCTAATAGAAAATTATATTGGTCCAATTATTGGAATTTGGGTGATTGATAAAATTAAAATTAGTCACATTTTCCTCAAGCTAAGTTCAGCCGTGTTCATTTTAAGATAAAGCTCAGAATTAAACAGATATTTTAGCGGTTTACGTTCTTTTTAAATTTTGAAAAAAAAAAAACGGACAAAATGCGACATTGCCATTGGGCAGTCAAGTGATAAACTTCTCAAAGGATCGTATATTAATTTTGATAGGTATCACACGAGAAATACGTTTGAATTTAGCTTATTAGGGAAATGGCGCAATCTACTCCAATTAATCTATTATATTACACATGTTTCAACATTTCACATAGTTCATATTAACTTATGGTATGCTTTAAAAACTTATACTAACCTGGTTATATATGTATAAATGAATTTATCAGTCTTCGAATACATTCTGTTTGTATCTGCGAATACCATTTAATGGCTTTGTTGAAATATTCCATGTACTCAACCTTTTTATTCCTGCTGTTGGTGTTCCGAATAAAATAAAAAAATAAAAAATAAATGGAAAATAGTCTTTCATATTATTGTATTAATATATTGTTATTAAAATACTGTAAATTTAAATGCATATCCAAAATAAAAATTATAATAAATAAATCAGCGAAACCCTTCTGCGAGAAGTACTGCTGCAGCACTCAAATTTACACGTTTTCATTAGCTTCACTTGTAACTAATAAATCTTGGAAGTCAACTTTTAACTGTCGTATCGAAATGAAACTTGCTATGTATTATGTAGTTCGGATGACAATACAGTGAATTTGGTATCTTGGAGGATCTGAGGGCTGAGTGTGAGTTTTGTTTCGACTTAGCTTTACTACCGCGTTCATGTTTACGTGACGATTTGTATGAAGAAATGTGCAGCGCCTCTAGTGGATAGTTTGCATAACGACTTTTTTCATAAATACTTTTAGCGTAAACGCGAACGCGATGGTAAAGTTAAAAACGAGACAAAACTCGCACTTCGCACACAGATGATAGTCAGGAGGTGGATGATGGAACTCTTCAGCGGCTACTAGTAAACCGGTCGAGTTTAGGCTCATGCGCTTCTTTTTGACGAGTCCAATTTGCACTTGGTGTCGAAGGTCTGATGATGGAGCCAGAGATGGATGATGGTACTCTTCAACGGCTTTTTTAAACTACATATTTTTATAATCAAATAATATTTTGGAATACGTGGAATTACACAGTCACGTGTTCAATTGATCGGGACTGTGGGGATGTATACATAATACAAGCCTAGTTGCTTAGTGTGGAAACTAGATGGCGTTGTGTCTATGTGCAAATATATTTATTTATTATATAAAAACCTTCTGGGCGAAGTGAAATGAAAAAAAAAATATATAAAAATATAAATAAACACAATTGTTATAGGGAATGCTTTAGAAATTTAGATCTACATAATCACATGTTCAAGGATAGCGACTAAGTAATACATTTGGAGATTATTCCTATAAAAGAAGCAGATAAAATTATAACTTTTTGGGGCAAAGACTAGTGCTTTCTGTGTCGCCAAGCATCTTAACTTATCGGTAAAATGTACTACAAAAGAATTAAATGTAATTAGGTTAGAAAATATGTTCATTCTATTACTGATGGGTACTCTATCCTTCTATAAAAAATCAGGAACTTCAAGATTATAGGAAGTTAGACAACACAAATTACGTATTTTTACAGGACTATTGTAAACATGATTGTACGTAGCAAAGTATGGGAATGAGCAATATGTAGAACAAGTATAGGAAGTAAACCTTTTCACAATATTATTTTTAAATAATGTTTTTTTAAATGCACGTTTCGAAGATATATTTCCCCGCGCGTATTCTGATAGCTGATAGAGGAGCGTCGGTGGCTCAATGGAGGATACACAGTCTCCCAATTTGCGAAGTCCAGGTCCCCAGGCAGGCATGTACCAAAGAGTTTTTAAATTTAATTACTTATGTGCACTTATACGACTGTTCTATTAAACGGTGAAGGAAAACATCGTGAGGAAACTTACATGCCTGAGAAATTAAAAAAAAATCGAAGGCTGGGCCAGCGTGGCGGACTCCCTCAATATGAGGGAAGGTCTATCCCTGAGTGGAATATTTACGGACTGATGGTGTGATTCTGATACCTATTAACCTTTAGGCGGACGCGGACGCGGACACCGATCGGTGCCAAAAAAACTTTTATACCGACAACACTCGCGGACACCGATCGGTGCCCACGGACACCCGACTTTCAACTCTCAATTGTAATGATTATAGAGTTCCAATTCCTTTGGACTGTGTTTGAACTTGTTCTCTATTAAATTCCGCATCCAATAATGTGCGCCATGTTAAGTTAGCTATGATATTTAGTCTGTATTTGCGAAAATATTTTTTTTCTCTTTGGGTCGAAGTAGAGGCATAGATTTCCAACTACTGTTTTTTATTAGAACGGGCTTAAAAACCTGCCATAGAGCTTCCAATTCTCATAACAATTTATTGAATTACCCGTTTCTTAAGAAAAACATGAAATAAATCTGTACTTTCCGTAAATATACCAATTATATCGTGGATATAGGGATACCTACATATTACAACTCGAAACATTTTTCTGATTTTTTGTATTATAGCTGTAGTAGTGTTCATTCATTATATCCATAGATAATATATTCCCGTAGCTATTGCTTTTCACAGATTACAAGTACACCCAGTAGAAGAGTATCTATAAACGTTTTTAACACCGCAGGTATTTTCGAAAATATGACAGGCGCACCGAGATACTTGACCCTTACACTTTTTGCGTGGGAACGGGCGACAGAGAGGTTAATTAGCTATATAGCTAATAGCACGACAGGATGGTTCTAACATCGAACCAAAAAGCGGTATGGAGATTTGTTCTATAATTACAATCCCACAAAGATCTGAATCCGCGTCTGCAATCTACAAAAGACTCGCAGTTACTGTTGAGATTCTTGTGTATTATTAATTAAATATTCATAATTAAATTACTTGCAACAGTGTTTCAAGTAATTTTTAAGTGTTTTCGACCTAGAATCCAGTCCTTTGGCCGGTAAGTAAATTATATCTAGTGAGGCTACACCATTAGCAGATAGAGATTACTGAGGTAATTATTTCTAAAGGCACTTCGATATGTAAAATACTGGACGGAGGTTTTTCTCGTCAAAAAACGAGAAAGTTCAGAAAATTAGCTTACATCGTGGATTTTCCATACAAATACGACAAACATCGCGGGCAAAGTAAAAATATAAGTTTCTATCATCATGTTATATACGTATTTAATTAATTTGCGAAAAAATCGCACATAAATTAGTATGGAAAATCCAAAATATCTATTCATAAAAAAAATGCTTACCCACTACGATATGGCTTAGATTACATCATACTTTCTATAGTGACAGTATATAAATTATATAAAAAAATATTATCAAAAAAATCTTGAGATTCAGTTCTCTTATTAAGTAAGGCACACTTTGGTCTACTCAAAAGACCGTGTCTGTCTACCCATTACATAAACCTAAAACCTTTACAGAGACAGTATAAAATTTAAATAAAAATATTAGCAACATGATATTGAGATTCGGTTTAAGATTCATCTTGTTAAGTTTCAAGTTGGCCTACTCAAAAGACCGTGATTATCTATTACATAAACCTAAAACTCTTTACCGTAAATTAGCGAAAAAACTTGAGATTCAATGTATGATTCCAAGTCCTGTTAAGTAAGGCATACCCTTTAAGTTGGTCTACTCAAAAGACCGTGTCTATCAATTACATAAGACTAAACATATAAAGAATTTGCTAATTTCCATAAAATCACCGACTGTCCTTTTAGTAGACCGAATTAATATTATGTATACTTGCAAGTATATAATAAGTCATAACCAATGATATTACATACAGAACAAAAGATAGATGTGTCAGCCGCCGCGAAAATGCTCCAATTGTAACTTCTTGATACCCTATTCAAGTTACATTCGAGTACTTTTCGTATCTTTGTTCACTAATTTGTATATTTTGTGAAAGCAGCGCGCACGAATTTCGAACGCCACTTCTAGAACACAACATATCTACATCGTGCTAATTTCAAAGCCTATTTCCCGCAAGAATATTAATATACATAGAAAATACTATTTTTACACGTAGGAAAGACCACGGTGAATGTACCGTTATCAAATCGGGGACATATTAAAGAAAGGTCAAGTAAAAGAAGGATGAAGCAAAAGAGATGTGTCAGGATAGTAGCAAGTGGAAGTCTGTAGTCTCTGCCTACCCCTACGGGAAACAGGCGTGACTTTATGTATGTATAAAAATTGTTCGCAAACAGACAACATAATATTAGTTGCTCTACTGTATTATAGTTTTACTTCTGTAAAAATCGCCGCGGCGGGGTTACCCCGAGGTCGCGTAGTCGTTCGTGCTGGAATGGATTTACACGGGAGCGTAGATTAGCTGCGTGTGCGCGTTACAGTGTTAAGAGGGTTTATTCCGTCCAGTAGCGCACTCATTGAATAAATTAAGATTTCTTTTGAAATACAGATTAAATGTAAAAAATCGCTCTGACCTGCACTCGAGAAGAGAACTTTTTTTTTCCCTTTCAGTTAATTTTTTTAAAAACAGTGCGATTTTCGGGAAAAGGGATAATATATTAGCAGCTTGTATATCTTAATATCATTGGATATAACTGATAGAACACTAACTTTAGAGCATTTCCAAGCCCGCTTAGTGTCGGTCTACTGAAAAGAACGCGCGTTGATCATGCGAATTGACTTAGATACGATACAGCAATGATCTACTCGATCATTAACTCAAAATGCACAAGACCAAGTCTTTCTTTCCTGTTAAACTCTATATTCTTCGCCCACACCCGACACTCAATGTTGATAAGTAGACCTCCTGAAAAGAAATTTTATAAGTTAGATAGTTATTCACTGCACAGTACATACAACCTAAATAGAAGAACACAAACAATAAACACTACATAATTAACACACAGATTCACTGATGTACACCAAGCAAGATTTACTCAGGCCCGTATTAATAAACCATTCTCAAGATTGAGAACAGTCTTGTGACCGGTCTCAAGTAAACATGTTGATTAATAAACCTAACTTGAGACCTGAAACGCACGTGGTTACTCAAGCAATACTCACTTGAGAGATGCGCCGAGTTTGACATATCAATAAACAAAACTCAAGACTATCATTCATTCGCCGCTGAGGCTAATACTTGAGAAGCGATCTCAGCTGAGTAGACCTCAAGATTCGTTTATAAATTAGCACGGAACTTGAGATAGCGTCAACTTCTTAAGACGCATCTCGGTTGATACAGCCTCAAGACTTGTATTGAGATTGGTTTATTAATACCGGCCTTAGTGATGGGCCGTACCCACTGAGCTCTGACTGAGCATATTGTAGACAGCATTTTGGTGGTGTGTCGTTCCATTAAGAGCCTATTAAAACTCAATTACCTTTTCTGCAACTGAGCGAGAAACTCTATAATCTACTGTAGTTTACTGAATAAAGAGTCATTGTACCAACCTATCACTGAATTCATGAAGTTAAAAATTATACACTACCGGTTGCCAGACAACAAACACTCACTTTTAGGCTTCTCCAGATGAATCGCGACCAAAGGGCTGAGGTACCCTTCGGCGTTGTTGTATGGGTAGAAGTAGCCGGGGAACCCTCGGTGAGGCAAGTATTGGATAGGACCGATGTTCTCCTTGTCGGCAGGCGTTTCACCCTGACACGACACCCACACCATGTTTGCCTGCGGATAATATAATTAAGGTCATCATCAACAGCCTTACAAGTCTCCATTGCTGGGGCACAGAGGGGGCTGAGAGGAGGTCACTGGAAGACCTGGCAACTGTAAGCCGTCTCTGTCGTCCACCGAGTTCTTTTAACGAAAGCAACCGAGACAGACTATTTAACGTGCCCTCTGAAGCACGGAATCACTCATATTAGCCTACCACTAGTGTTCACCCACCCAGGAACTGACCGCACCTGACTTAACTTCGCTAATACCTCAAAATGTAGAAACGGGAGTCAAATTCAACAATTTATTTAAAGGCCTGTTCAGATACGAACAGGATCTGCTACCGTCGCCGGTAGCGGTATATGTCTAGGCGATATCCCACCAGGTTTTGTATGGCATTACCGCAGCTGTCGCGAAATCTGATGCCGCCTGGGTGAACAGTGCCGTATACCGTCTTATTACGTTACCGCGCGGTCGGCGGAACTCAAGTAATGCTAATACAAGAAATGCTTCTTCTTCACTGCTATCCATCTTCTTATCAAATTATAGGCTGATACAGCAACCCGCAGCAAACGAGACAGCTAAATAAAAATCAAGGGCGATTCTAACCTTCGAGTTTGAGGGTCACATACTAACTAGGACATAAATAACTATCATAAATGTAATTAAAAAATAAATAATATTTTGTCTTATTTGAAACAATCATACTTACGTAATCTCTATTGTAAGCTGTGATATTGTGTATGTGCCAGCGCAAGTCCTCCGGCATGTCCGCCGGCAGATTTGACGTGTCGTTGTAAAAAACCGGCCGCCACCCGTAGATCCTGAAACATAGAGATTGTTGAGCAGCTTTCCATTTAGTATGTAGCGGCGTCCTCTATAAAATGCTCTCGCAATCGAAAACGCAATCACGCTGCCTTGTAAATATCTGACGGAGAGATGCTATACTTAGTAACTCCATTTAATTGCAAGGACTGATTGACGTACCCCGTGAAGCATGGAAATATTCGTACATTTCACTCATGTCATACGAATGACAATGATTGCATTGATCATCCATCCAATGAACGACTACACCAAATGTTGCTTCACATCAACCCACTCCTGGAGCACAACTTCCTCTCACCAGAGAGAGTTCAAGACATAATCGCCGGCCCAGTTGTGGAGTGGAGTTAGTGGAGACCCCACACCAAGTTCAACATAGGATGTCCATTTACAAGGTGAAATTCGCAGGCTTCTTCCAACCGGTTGCTCTGGAAATCTATGGGAGAGGCCAATGGTCAGCAGTGGACGTTCTGTGGCTGATATGATGACGAGTGTGATAGTCAGTATTGTCAAAACGCCTCTTCTGTAGGCTACAAAAATGTTGCCATAAGTGTTCATCAATCCAAAGACAGACCGCACTAGCCTTTGGTTAACTTAGCTACCCGAAAACAATTACACTAAAGTCGTATAAGTACCTGTTAAGCTTGATGAAGATGCATGGCATGGTCTTGTGGTAATCGAAATGGTTCTCCTCAATACATGGCTCCCAGCCGCGGATGTCTACATCACAGATCTTGCCTGGGGGTGGGGGGTTTCGGAAGTCACAGTTGAAAATGTTTTGACCGGCACCTGCTGTCTGGCCTTTCTTCTTGTAAACTGGTGACAGAAGGTAAAGGTTGAACACTGCTGTAGAACAACTGGACAACAGAATCTGCGTTGGTCTGCTATTTAGTGACTGAAGCTAAATCTGAGGTCTGGGGAGTCCCAAATATGTCTCAGAACAAACAACCTTTCTTAAAATGCATTGTGCATCAACACTTAAGATAGCCAGCTGCGCTTTCAACCTTGGCCTTATCTTCCCATTAACTGATGATATCTCAAACAGCCAAAACACACAATTATTGCTTGTGATGAGCGCTCAATAAATTGCACCACGCGTATTTCACGCCATCTGAACAAGATCTGAAAGATGGTGGTGCCAGCCAAGTGCATTAAAAATAATCTAACAGCCCGCTGGGAATCGAACCCGCAACTTCCATTGTATAAACCTTATGATTAAAACAGAATGCAGCAACATAAGTGTGTGTCGTAACTTCTTTCGCATATCATCTTATGTATCTAGATATTTAAGTTACGTTACATACCTTTCGTAATAATTAATAACGCGACGGGTCAGTGACCTCATTCGCATTACACACAAACCTTTACAGGTTTTCGTAGGCGTGTTATAGTGAAGATTGTTTAAATAATGTTCCATGGATAAATAAAGAAAAAAAAAGTAAGAGAAAGAATTGGCGTAAGTAATTGGTGGAACGAAGTGCAAGGCTTAGTGACTGCAAAGAAGAAATTTTTTTTCAATGTAGGAAACCCAATTAATTTGTGACAGTTGATGGAAAGTTACAACACAACACTATGCATTGTCTGCAATCTTTACAATTTTTTTTCTTATGTAGAAGATGTAGAAGGGTTTCGCTGATTCACCCTATCAGCGAAACCAACGGTTGCAGGTTCGAATCCCGCGAGGGGTAAATGTTTGTAAGATGAATACGAACATTTATTCCCGAGTCTTGGATGTTTATATAAATATTTATGTATGTTTATCCGTTATCTAGTATCCATAGCACAAGCTTTGCTTAGTTTGGGACTAGATGATTGGTGTAAGTGTCCGAAATATTTATTTATTATTTATTTAGAAGCAACATTAATAAACATACCAGAAAGAAACTCAATCAATTGATCCTCCCAATACTTGTAGCTCTCATACTCCGACCCTTTATACCAGATGAGGGTGCTCCTAACATCCGGTGGCATCGGACGGAAGCCGAGGCCAGGGCTGGTACCAATCAGGCTGTACTCCTGCTGCAGACGTGGCACTCGAGGGTTGATGAAGTGTTGCTTGAAAGTCACCATGCAGATTGCAAAGAGGGTGGCCAGGCAGGAATAGAATATGATGTAAAAGATTAGCAGTTTTGCTGAAAGACAAATGAAGATTCCATTAAATATAATAAATTTGAAAGGGAATGGCACATTTTGCTATGGAGTAGACATTTTGCAAACATTTACAATAGAATTTGAAAATGGTTGGCCAATTTATATGTGCAAGGTGTTGTTAGATACGTCTTGGTCCCCAATGTCAGAGGATACATTTTATGGTAAACAACATTGGGCGTACGATTTCAGAGGTCGCGGGTTCGATCCCCAGCAGGGTACATGTTTAAGTACTTGGTTTGGTTGGTGTTAGGGCATTTTAAATGTCCGCCTGGCTAGCTACCACCATCTTATCTAAATCTGCCGCCAAGCAGCAATGTTAATAGCATTGTTGTGTTCCGGTTGTCAGAGATAAGACAGCCAGTCCCCGAAATGTGTTGGGGTTTCTGGGTCAGTACGCTTCCACCTTCGACCTCATCTTCACTTAACATTAGGTGTGATTGCGGTAAAGTACCAACATGTTATGCATAAAAAAAATTCTCTGCATATGAGAATGAGGATTCCAGCAACATGTGACACCGGAATGCTCACTTAAAATATTAAATAACTGTTAACATGGGCACTCACCAAAGCACAATGCAAAAGATTAAGTGTTACGCAGAGAGCCATGGAAAGGAGTACCATAAAGAAAAGAAGAATTGACAAAATAAGTATTAGGAATTTGAGAGACAAAAAGGGGTAGCTGACGTCACATACAAAACAAAACAGCTAAAATGGAAGTGGGCTGGCCATACTTTAAGAGGAGGAGATAAATGGAGCAAAATTGTAACACTATGGCAGCCTAGAGGCCATAAAAGAAACAGGGGTAGGCAATTTAAAAGGTGGGCTGATGAAATCAAACAAATGGCTGGAAAGACCAAGACTTGGTGTAGATTAGTGTATGACAAGGAAGAATGGAGAAGAATGGGGGAGGCCTTTGCCCGAACGCACACAGAGCAGGTTATCATAGTTTAAGAAAAACAATAAATGTAATAATAGGCTTATTTCTGATACAAGGCTATAAATAAATAAATAACAGTGGCACTAATTTTTTCGCTGGGCACTGTTTCAGCAGTTTTTGACGTCGTCAAAATAGCTGAATTCCTCTGTGTATTCAAGCATCACGCACATCCTCAAATATTACTTCTTTTTAGTTACATTTACTTTTCTTGTACAGGTTGCGCATAAAAAATATCTCGAACCCGTACGCTGAAACTCCCGAGCATGTGACCCTCTAATTGGAAGACTGGATCCGCCCTTGCATGCGCTCTGAAAATCGCGAAGTTCGTCTCAATCCCCAGGAGCCCCCTGGTCATGTACTGGAAGCTGTTATCAGTAGCACGCAATTTAAACTCTCGCCAAATGATCTTGGATCAAAATTTGCCACGCCCCAGGCAGCGAACGACTAACATTAAAATTGTAACCCACACCTTAGTTTTCATGTTTATCATGATTTCGGTAGCATTCATACGGAACTCATGAATGAACAACACATTTATTTACTTCCCTACTATCAGTAAATTACCTAAAATAAAATACTGACCCCATCCGGACCGCGTCCTGCCTAAAACGGTTCCGCTATCTTCGTCGTAAATACGAATTCCCCTCCGCCGTCTTGGCTTAGTCTCAATTTCGAATTCGTGTAAAGTTGGATACGGTCGAGACATTTTCTGTATCCTATTATGTGAGAAACTTAATTTTAAAAAATATCGAATCACAAACAAACAAAACGACAAGCCGAAGAATATATCATTCACTCACACACCCAACTCTATACAATACAAATACAAAGGGAGACACACACCTAACGCCCTTACCACAGAATATAGACAGAAACAGCCTTGCAAGAGCAAGAAACCCCTAACCTCCCAAAAAGAAGCTTATTTTTTAAAATAGTAATACATAGAATAACTTTTTTTACGCCAAGATTATTTCTCCAACTCTTTTTCCATAGTTTTCATTACCAAGTCTCACAAAAATATTATTGTTTTTGCAAAAAAATAAACAAATGTGGAAACTGTTCGACTCAATTCCTCCATGCTACAGTGATGCTCGACAGCTACACGAATTGTTTGGTTTCTTGCCAATTTTGTTCGCCCGAACCTGGCAACCCTATATTTGACTGATGATTGAAAATTAAATGAAATACATAGGCACCTACCTACTCGTATTTGTTGAAAAATACGTATTTATTGAATATTTATTACAGAAAATAACGTTGTGGATGGGAAATGGCGTCCATGTATAAAATTATTGTGTTCGTAGGGTTCCTATCGCTTTTCCACTCAGCATTTTCAGCTGCACAACGTAAGTCTGCTATACCCCTGTTATATTTAATTTCTTTAGGATGACTGATTCCAATATGATTATTCCAAATCTGGAACCTTTTTATATCCCTTAGTAGGTATATTAATAATAATTAAATGCTTTCTTTTTGTTTGTAGACCGGTCGTATCTTCGTATTACGTCCCAAGAATTCACCACTTTGCCATTGGATGTGAGTATTTTATGTGGACTAGGAATTTGGCAACTAGATAAAACAACCGTCACTGTTGGGACTTAAATTTTTGATAGACCTCAAATGATATGGTTGCAGTGCCTTTTATTTTTCTTATCAGTCACATTCATTATCGATTATCAAAGTTAACTGATGGCTTTGGATCCAATTTCTGTGGTTCGGAGGTTATATGAAATAGTCTAGTCAGGGCCCAGTTTCACAAACATAATAATTGTAAATTACCGTGACAATTCAGAATACGATTTGTAACTTTTTAAGTTACATGTAAACAACCAGCACTGTTTGATGAATTGTCACGGTAAATTACAATTGTCACTTTTATAAAACAAGGCCCCTGGTTGCTTTTAATTGAATGCAGTTATTAAGCCAATTTGTTGACCCACATGGATGGCTTAAAAACACTGCCGGGTGGCCAGTAATCCGACACAAATTGCACTAAGCCCATGTACTCTCTCCCAGTGGGAGGAGGTTGTGGCCCAATAGTGGCGATGTGTCGGGCTGTTAATGAATACTACATTCGACTTGTTGTCAGCACTAAACTTAAATATGTAATGTAGTTTCTTCTGTACATTAGGTTATTTCACATACACACACAGTTCTGTATCAAATAAACGCTTTAATCACAAATTACCAAATTACAGTTATACAGTTTCAGGTCGCAAACATCCAGAAAAACAGTAGTATCATTAAAAATCGGTAAAACGGACCGGCTTGTTTTAATACATACATACATAATGTCACACCTATTTCCCGTAGGGGTAGGCAGAGACCACAGACTTCTTTTAATGATAGTACTAATTTCGATTTTTAATGATAGTATTGTTTTTCTGTGTGTTTGCGACCTGAAACTGTATAACTGTAATTGTGTATTTGTGATTAAAATGTTTATTAAATGTGAAATAATCTTAAAACACCCCCCAAGATAACCTAATGTACAGAAGCTACATTACAAATATAGGTATATGTATACTGGTTTGAAGGAGATACCATTGTAACGTGACGGTATTGCGTCTCGTTGGTGATTTTAGTTAGTAATCTTTTTGTTCTTTTTCCTTTTCGTTTCTTTATATTTAAATTCAAATTCCTTTAGAACTGTTGAAAATATAATGACGTTGTTTTGTTCGGCCGTCTGAGTTCGAAATAGGAATTTGAATCTAACTAAAATCACCAACGAGATGCAACACCGTCACGTTACACCATGTAAGTGTGTAGGTAACATAATCTTGTGAAAGCACAGAACGACCACAAAACCTTGAATAGCGTTACCCCTGGTCATACCTGATTGAACAGTGGAGAACTTATGGTTTGGCAATTTCATTTTGAAGAACCAATTTAATAAACCTTTGGCTGTGTTATGGAATCCTGCTAGGACAAATTGTTTATTTGGTATTTTCTAAATATTTAACCATATCTATGTATATGGTATATCCAGTTTGGGACTAGATAGGTAATTTGTGTTTCAATATCTATTGATAATTGTTTCTAAATATGTTTGATTGTTGTAGTTATTATTAAAATAAAATGATCCAATCCGTTTACAGATTGTGGTACAAGCTGTAGTGAGCTTGTTTGCAGTCATGTGGGGTGTTCTCAACATAGCTGGCAATCTTCGTGAAATACCTGCAGCTGCAGAATTAAATACTGTCCGTTGGGACACGCAGAGAAACCTGCCATCTTTCTACATTTTCAATCACAGAGGGCGGGCCCTGGCGTACAACTATGTACCCAGTGCAGGAAAAGGAGATTTAGAGCATCCAGATTTTAGTTAGTTAATTAGATTTGTAAGAGTAATTTAATATTGTTGTGGTTTTTAACTGTGAATGGAGGATAGAGATACATTACTTATTTATTTGTTAAGGTTGAATGTTTTATTTTCTGTATATATATATATTGCCCCTTTCAACAGTATTCCAAAAAGTATATGTAAGTCATAGTTGTTTTACCAAGCATACATAACTGTGTTGCACGCTTCAGTGAACTGCATTAGCCGTATGGTTCATGCAAATGTATAAATGCATTGTCATATTAAACTCGCCCACGGAACAGTATACTGCTGGAAATCGAATCTGCAACCTTTATTTTATAAGGAAACATAGAATGTATATGTAAACATAGTCCTACAACAAGTACAAATAAATGGAATCATAGTCTCTATGTGTAGGATAAAGTAAAATGCTGATTTTGTCAGTTTCAACAAATACTAAAAAAAAAAACTTTAACAAGTGTTTATGCAAACATACTACTTAACACCGACAGCCAGTGCGCCGAACACAAGAAGTACAGTTAGGTGACATCACCAAAACTCACCTCCCATGCCTATTTTATTATTCAAACTCTAGTACTATGAATAGCAAGATCTGTTGTCTCTCCAAAACGACACAACAGAGTGCTTTATGCAGTAAGCTCGGAGCTTCTAACTCGTGTCTGTACAGAAATTATGGCGCATGCTCACCCCCACAGGACAATCAAAGAAGCAAGTGTTTTAAAAAGCCATCAATATACTTCATAAATCATTAAGTTTTGGTAAAACCCTTTATTTGTGCTTGAAACAATATGGCAATTTTTTTTTCGAACAACATGGACTACATCCGTGCAACATGGTATATTTTTTGTGATAATTAACAAAAGGCAAAATTGTGGTTTTGAGTATTAATACATTATTCTTTGGTAAATGATAAATTGAAATGAGTTTTGTAAATAAAATAACCAGGAACATTACATTTGTTTTTATTTTCGTCAATATCAACAATTTTGCTGTAGCCCTCACCACACAGCATTCACAAAAGAACTAGTCAGTTGAGGGTATAAGCTGATACCAGATTCCATATGGAAATCTTTCAACACCGATTTACTCAGATGGAAGTTGCATTAGTTTCGTCACTAAACTAAGGTAATGAACTACTGATACCCTTGTTATCTTTAAACTTCACCAAGTTAGTATTAAGATTAAAATGTATCCGTGAAGGTTGCTGGATGCATGTGACTTCCAGCTAGTCACTCTCGAAATCTATGGGAAAGGCCTAGATTGGCATTTAATAAGTTTGATTCAGGGCTTGAAACCCAGTTAATTTTATCGTGTAACCTTAACCGTGATAATAATGGTTTTCGATATTACAATTAAATTCTTTCACAAATGTCTCGTAAGAGCTATGCTAAATGTAGTTCGTTATATCAATGTTTAGGAATAACGTCAGATAATTTACATAGGAGTAGTAATTTCTTGGTTTGGTTGACACATCAGCTTGCCTGTATTTTCATTTTAAAATGGGTATTGTTTGTCCAACAGACTTGCTCTTCTTATTCTCAAACAGTATAACTATAATTTCTTAGTAGTCTAGAAATAATTTTATCACAAATTATTGTTGCTAACTATACATAATTAACATTATATCATTAGACTATTAGAGACATACATAACTATTCACATAATCCATTCATCAGTCAATTTGCAAGTAGTGAAAGTAAAAGCCCTGTGTGATGAGGGCTTCCAGCAAATAATTTGTAAATGCACTGTCCATTTACAAAATTTATGTCTTATGTGATCACTATCTTCCTCCTCGGCCACCTCTGAAGCCTCCACCACCGCGACCGAATCCGCCGCCGCCTCCTCGACCGAAGCTCCCGCCGCCACCGCGGCTGAAGCCACCTCCTCCTCCTCCACGGTTAAAACCACCGCGCCCGCCCCCGCCTCGGTTGAAGCCGCCACCGCCTCGGCCGAAACCACCACCGCCTCGGCTGAAACCCCCTCCGCGTCCACCTCTTCCGCCTCGGCCACCACCGCCTCTCTTTGCACCCGGAGGCTGCGGAAGAAACCTCTTCAGCGGCAACAATTTCGCTGGATCAATAAAAAATTGTTGTCCGTCCTTAAAACTTTTCGCCTTTATATTCTCCCCTAGTTTCACTGACACAAAATAGTCTCTCAAGTTTCCGAAAATTTCATCGATTTTCCCGATTTGTTCCTTGCTTTCGAGATATATCGGTGCGTTGAAATAGGGCACGTCTTCTATGTCTACTTTGCAGATTAGGTCGTCCTGCACGGTCCAGCCGTAGTGGCCGAGTGGAACAACGCTCTCTGGAGGTCCGAAGTCCTGCTGCCTGAAGCCTCCGCCGCCGCCACGGCCTCTTCCGCCGCCAAAATTGCCACGGCCGCGGCCACCACGGCCTCCACCACCTCCTCTTCCACGAAAGGACATTTTAATTTTGACAAAATGTTTTTAAACTAAAAATAACCTCAAAACAACCGCCGCGCGTGTTTTTTTTTTTTTTAATAATGTTCGCCCTTTGATAGGCAGGCCAAGGAGCATAGCCATACAGCCTCCGCCGCGCGTGTTTACACTTCACCACAGCGGCACAGCGGCACATAATATAATTTTTTTTTTGCTTAATTCACTCCTTTCGGAGAAGGCAAGGGGAACTAAGTCCATACAGCCATGTCTTATTTCTCTTATTTCTTCAATTTAGTGAAGTCGTTCTCAGACAAAACAAGTACTTATTCATTGTATTCTTGGCGTATACATACATAGATCTAGTTAGTCATGTTTCAGTAATGTTTTACTAAATAATTTGGCGGCTTTTTGTGGGAAACTCGAAAGTTTCGTTACGCACTGTGGCTTTGCCGTGACTTGATTATTTTCTTGTTCCGACTATTTTGGTATAAAAATGCACAGTTTCAGTAGGCACATTTTCAGTACTCAGAGTCACATTCTAGAGGATCACACAACCTATAAAAATAGTTTTATTTGACGACTTAGACCGGCTAGGATCTGATAAGCATGGCTGAAATGTCAAAAATAAATGACAATTTGGCTGGCTTTTTGGCGGGATCTCGGCGAGTGAAGTTGCATTTTTGTTTATAATAATATAATTTGTGCATTCTGTCTTTTGAAACTTTAGCAGAATATTGGTGTCGATTCGGTTGTACTCAAATAAAATGTGACGTTTTCAAGTGATAATCTTTATCCTACGAAATAAATATTTTTTGACTATGACTTTGTGTTATAGGGCGAATGAATGTGTGATTGTAACTAAAACCAATTTTAAAGTAGGCCTGTCTTTATCTCTCTGGAACAGTATAACGTGATAGCACCAGTCTAAATCTGGTTTTAGTTTAGTTCGTGTGCAACCGAATCAACATCATTGTGCAGCAAAAGTTAGTGATGGTATGGTGTGTGCTTTACGAAGCTTGCGGTTTCCCACAAGAAGCCGCCAAAATCTATTGTAAAGTATTCTGCCTCGTTACTGAAGAATGACTTGACCGTGATTAGACTCGGTATAAGCCAAGTATACGACGAAATACTTGTTTTGACTGAGACTGACTTGTAAACTGAAGAAATAAGAGAAAAACGACATGGCTGTATGGGCTTAGATCCCTTTGCCTCCTCCGTGAGGAGTGAATACAACGAAAAAAAAAGGCAGCATGGTCTAATGATCTTAGCCTGTTCACTAAGTGAACGAAGCAAGGGACGACGAAAAAAAAAATTACAATTTGTCAAATCAAAAAACGAAGAGCTAGCTAAACACAATTTTCATTACATTAATTTACGTTACGTTAGAAATCGTTCGTTTTTTCTTTTGCATTTCCTTTTTGATTCGCTTGTTTGTGAAAGAAAACTATAACTTTATAAAACAACTGTAGAATTTAAAGACCATTCCATCTGTTAATCCTTTTGTGGTGATTTAGCTACAAAGTGTATTGCTCAGTTGCTCTTGTATTGCCTGTTTCTTGTAAGTTAGATCGATGGCGAATCTTGAGGACCTGGTTCGGGACCTTCGTGAGAAGAACAGTGAGCTGGTGCAAGAAGTCCAATATTGGAAGACCGCCGCTGCACAAAAGGATAATGAGAAACTTGATCTTATTAAGGACATCAATGAATTGAGGCTAAAATTAAGTGTAAGTAATTAAATAAAACTTGATTATTAAACTGCGTGTGTAGTAGCTAAGGGGCACTAAGATAAAATGCCGAAAAATCCAACAGTACTGTTACAAATTTAACATCAATAATGATCTCAAAATAGAATTTTCGTGCGTACCGATATTTTGGGTCTGCAAACTGTTACGGGAGCAGAACGTATATGTGACAGTGCTTGTAATTTTATTACTTATACTCTGTGCTCTCTTGGGTGTTGTATACTGAGGCAAACAAATGAAAATTTCCTTTTTTTATGTCTCCTTTTTTATGACCCTATTTTGTAATCATGAACAAGAGGCAAACTATACTATTAACTGTAAAAAAAATCGTAGACGCACTGTTATCTAATTTCAGTACATATGTAATGTATGAAAATGGGATGAGCTCTAAGCAATTCTGCCACATATCCGTTGATCTATTATAATCAGAGAAGTAGTGCATGCTGTATGTAGACTGCTGTGGAATTTGTGTCCTATGTAAGTGTAGGAATACCCTAGGTATGTAACCTGACGATATAATAACAGACACCGATTTGTAAGGAAGATATATTATTATTATTATTATTAAGCTTTATTTTTCCATATATATGTTTATATTTACATTATCTGGGTAATATAATAAATATCTGGGTTATATAATAGTGTTATTATAGAGAGTTTTATATTATAGTCTAATTTATTATTCTATGGATCCCATTCGGGTAAAAGCCTCCTCCTTCTCCTTCCACTTCTTCCTGTCCTTGGCTACATCTGTCCATTTTCGTCCACCAACCGTAACAATATCGTCTAACCAACGTTTTTTAGGTCTTCCAATATTTCTTTTTCCTAATGGACCTTTCCACACTGTTGTTTGTAATGTCCATCTTTTAAGGAAGATATATATTGATATATATTTGACGACCGATTGGTGTAGTGGATAGTGGCCCTGTCAGCGAAACCAACGGTTGCGGGTTCCAATCCCGCGATGGATAAATGTTTGTGTGATGAATATGAACATTTATTCCTGAGTCATGGATGTTTATATAAAAATTTATGTATGTTTATCCGTTATCTAGTATCTATAGCACAAACTTTGCTTAGTTTGGAACTAGATGATTGGTGTAAGTGTCCGAAATATTTATTAATTTATATTAAAGATGAATTGATATGATAAACACAAATAAAATAAATTACGTTGCAAAAGGAAGTGACAGCGAGAGTATACAGGAATAAACAAGAGATAAACGAATAAACAGACAGTAATAGAAAAGAAAAAATATTAGGTGTCAGTGTCCAAGTTACACACGATATACAACCTCTAACAGTAAGTTCATATAGTCATTGACAAGTGTTATTACCTTGGACCATGCAACTGCTACAGCAGTCACTTCGTACCTGCTGTTGTTATGTTTTTTTTTTTAAATCTAAAGTTTTTACAGGGACTTTTACAATTTTTGTATGGCAGTCCCATCGTACCCTTTAACTAATCGCTACACTTAGCGAGACACCGATGAGTTCACAAAACTGGATAATTTCCTGGCTCTTTCTGAGTTTGTGTTGTCATGTTATAATGCAATACAAATAAACTTTATTACACAACAGAAAAGAAAGTACAGTTATGGAAAGTTAGTAATAGTAGAACATACAATTTGGTGAGTTTATCACTAAAAGCAATCTCTTCCAGGCGACCTTTAAGTATAAGGGCAATATATTTAAACTTGGTAGGTAGGTTGTGTGGTATTAAATAAGGATGCAGATACAAACTATGCGAATAGAGATTTTACATAGAGTTTTAAGTGTGTTTATTTATGTGAATATTTAATGATCAATTTGTTTTTTATTTACATGTTACTTCTATGATTTCTAATCAGTCGGTTTAGGCATACAAGTGTTTATGTACACATGTCATTGTAAAATTTAAATATAACATAAATATCCTACTAAAATTGCTAATGTAAATAAACAATTACTTATGATATATTGCATTAAATTTCAACTAAAATAATAATTTGTTATGACATAAAATAGGTAATGTCAAGAGCAACACAAATTACATTTCAACAATCATGTCATGAAAGGGCTGTGAATGTACATTTGATGTCTGAGGATGAAGCAATTCTAGCATATATTTTGCATAGAACAATTAACGTACTACATTCCAAGTGCATGTTTTGTTTATCTGACTAATACATCCATCAACCACAGAGCCTATACTCTCCTAGTAACAGGTGACAACTGGCTGTCAACACATCAGAGTAATAGAACAGATGCCCAAACTTTGAAATTAGTTATTGACTAGTTCTGTCAGCTTTTTGCAATCTGATTGACTCTGTTGAAGACACATAGATAACAACCTTGGTAGGACCACACAGCAAATTAAATTACAAGTCCGTTCATTTCAAAAGTTCACTGGTCCTTGTGGCAAATATGGTGCTCTCAACAGCATCCATCAGACCATTTTTATATTTTGATTTAGGAATACACTAAAACACTTGCCAGTTTACAGTAGTATCCAGCATTACCAGCATGATACCATATGTCACTTTCACTTTCACTTTTTATTTTAATGGCAACTACTACTTTGTAGTAATTCTGCCAAATACTGGTGTTTGAAGAGGCTAGCGTATGTTTAGCCAAAGAATGGTATTCGCTGACACACTGCGTATCTAAAACAAACAACAACACATGGACGATCACAATTTGTTAGTTGTTATAGTTTTATATTGTTAATTGTAATACCATATGTCAACAATCAAGAATAGCTGGGTAGTGTCATCTTTCTAACAAGTGTTCAATTCAACTTTATTTATTATAAATAACCATTTATGAGGGTAGCATGACCACACACCATATTATTTTTTACACATTATATAGCTCGCATCTGTCACAATGCTATTGTACGACTGTTATATCGCTCATTTTGACAGACGATTGTGATAAAATGTATCGTAATTTGTCAGTAGCACGACCACATGAGATATAGTTTATCACAGGTTAGGTATATCGCGCACATCTGTCAAAATTCTCCTGTACTACTGTTATGTCGCTCATTTTAACAGAAAACCACGATAAAATGTGGGACTCACAAACTATATCGCAACTTGTCATGCTACGGTCTTATTGCATAAATCTCACTTTATTCACCCTGTCGACACTCCCACCTAATCGTTTCTAACGAAAGCTATTCATGTTTTCTTGGTCTTATGTTAGATATATATACATATTTATATACATTGTAAAAAAAAACATTATTGCAAACAATCCGTTTGATAGTGGGATATCATTATATCCCATGTTGTGTAATAAATACTTAAGGGAAGATAAATTTAAAAAATAGAAGTATGTTAACTCAGACAAACTGAGAAATTGAACTCAGATATAAGCTTCATCAGTTGTATCAACTGGTTGCTTGTTCAGCAATAATAATTATAATAAAGTGTATTTGTTGTATATACTGATACTATCATCATATTAAAATGCAATTAAATTAGCCCTTTTTCTCCTAACAGCGTCTAAGAAGTGGAGGAGAAGCGCAGGCACGCAAATTGGAGGCAGGATTGCAAGACGCCAGCAAGGAAGCGCTAACACACCTCGTTCAGGCCTCCAGTGCACTCACACGGACCATTGAACTGACGAATCAGTACATGATGGAAAGGCAGGAGCTAGAGACGTCATCACCACGCTGGAGTGGCATCAGTGGCACTCCGAGTAGGGAGAAAGTGCATCGGGTTCCACCCCTGCTAATCGGTGGACAGTCAATACAGCCAGTGGTGTCATTAAGTAGAACTATATTAAATACTAGCGCAAATGGTAAGTGCTTTTTGTTTTGCTCAGTATGATTATATTATATCTAATTTACTAACCTAACCTAACACCAAACCTTGGTGTTAGCTGAATTGCAAGTTGTTAACTACGCTTATATGTCATTTGCTTTCGTTTTGTAATAATGTATTATAATTATAATTAAGTTGTAAAGATGGAAACCTTATTTGAAAGATGTGTTGTTACAGAGTTTCTTGTCGCTTCTCTCTGACCGTAGCACCTTGTGAAGAGATGTAGTTTTAAATACATGTAATTTTATGTATCCTACATTGAATAAAATATTTTTGATTTTTTTTGTGAGAAAACGTGCAATTTGCAATACTTTAGTTTCAGGTTCGAGAAATTCAAATCTGAACCAGAGCACTACAGAGAGAGCTGTCCCTATGCACATGTTGCAAGGTAATTAATACTAATTTTAAAGATTCAAACAAAATCATATTTCTTGTCTTCTTAGGCCCTTCTCAGAAACAGCTGGAGGTATCAAGTTGAAATTAATGTATACTAGTATTTCGCCCGCGGCTTCGCCTGCGTTATATATTGTTCTACCTATATATACCGATGATCGATTGGTGTAGTGGATAGTGACCCTGTCAGCGAAACCAACGGTTGCGGGTTCGAATCCCGCGACGAGTAAATGTTTGTGTGATGAATATGAACATTTATTCCTGAGTCATGGATGTTTATATAAATATTTATATACATTCAGTGTACTAAGTATCGGGAATTTGTCAATAAAACAAAAAATACAAATTATTCATCTAAATTTATTTTATCGCCTTCAAAGTAGGCCCCATCGCTTGCAATACAACATCTCCACCGCTTCACCCAGTCTTCCATACATTTTTCATAGGCTATTTGCGGTATGGCCTTTAGCTCATTCAGCGAATTTTCTTTTATGGCTTCTATCGACTCAAAACGTTTTCCTCGAAGTGGTAATTTTAACTTGGGAAATAAAAAAAAGTCAGACGGAGCCATATCAGGTGAATACGGTGCTTGGTCGAGAACTTTTGTTGAATTTTTCGCTAAAAACTCTTTCACTATAATGGCTGTGTGTGATGGTGCATTATCATGGTGCAGCATCCATGAGTTGTCTTGCCACAAATCTGGACGTTTTCGGCGGATACTCTCACGCAAACGCTTCATGACGCCTAAATAATATTCTTTATTCACTGTTTCTATTAGTAGTAGTTGCCTACTGCACTATACTAATTGCTCAGAATACTCAGTGAGTGAATAAAACATGAATTACTAGATAAAATAATAATGATAGTTATATTGATATTATTTTATATTGACACAAGAAGAACAGAATGACAATAAGAGAGAAAAATCAGTTTGACAGAACAAGGTACAAAGAAGAATATGAAAGTAAATTTGTAAAAATAGTTTTGTATATTTTAACAATAAACCTCTTTTTACTAACACTCCTCCTTAACTTCATACCTGCAAACCCATGCCTTGCACACACCATTCATACTTCCCTCTTAACAAAGGCTTTGTTAAAGCGTCGGCAACCATACGAGCGGTCTCTACACAGTTCAATACTATATGCCCATGTTCAACTGCCTCCCTTATAAAGTGATGGCGCACATCAATATGCTTGGTGCGTTGATGGTGCACAGGGTTCTGCGCAATTGCAATAGCAGATTGGCTGTCACTGTAGATCTTCAAGGATACCTCAGGATTTCCAGAGATTTCAGCAATAAATTTTTTAAGAAATATTGCTTCCCTGGCAGCTTCAGACATTGCAACATATTCTGCTTCAGCAGTTGAGAGAGCTATTGTTCTTTGCTTTCTACTGTCCCAGCATACTGCTCCTCCTTTCCAAAGGAAGACCACTCCGGAATATGACCTTCTATCATAACATGTGGCATGACTCGCATCTGCATAACCATGCAGTTCATTATGTTCTTCCCTTTTTGTGTACTTCAACCCAAGAGTTTTAGTACCCTTTAAATATCTAAGGACACGTTTTGCAGCTGTCCAATGTTCTTCAGTAAAACAACTGTTAAACTGGCTTAGATAATTCACTGCATGTGCTATGTCCGGCCTTGTGCAGACAGATAAATACATCAGTGAACCGATCAAATTCTGATATGGTATCTTTTGATCCGGTTGATGTTCTGGCCCTGGCTTTTCTAGCTTTTGTCCAGTACCTGACGGTGTCGAAGCGACCTTACAGTCAACCATTCCAAAATAATTCAGAACTTTGTCGACGTATTTCTCTTGGTCAACTTTGATCTCAGAATCATTCTGCGTAATACGCATTCCTAGAATGAACTCTGCCTTGCCGAGATCTTTCATTTCGAATTTTGACATCAGATCTCTCTTCACTTTACTAAGCTCATTTGCATCATTCCAAAAAATTAGCATGTCGTCAACGTACACTGCTAACATGATGGTCTTTCCATCCTTAGATCTAGTGTAGACACATGGTTCATTCCTGGATCGCTTGAAGCCCAGCTGAATCAACTCATCGTTTAACTTGTGGTTCCAAGCTCTAGGCGCTTGTTTTAATCCATAAAGTGAACGTTTAAGAAGACACACATAATCTTCTTTCCCCTTTTCTTCGAATCCTTGCGGCTGTCTCATATAAACCGTTTCAGATAGGTCTCCGTTTAGAAAAGCTGTTTTTACGTCCATCTGATCCACGTTTAATCCATTCTTTGCCGCCATTGCCAGTAAAACTCGAAGTGAGCTGTGCCTGACAACTGGAGCGAATGTCTCGTCATAGTCCACACCGTATCTCTGACTAAAACCTCTAGCTACTAGTCGCGCTTTATATCTAGTCTTATTTCCCGCCTCTTCTTTTATTCGAAAAATCCATTTCGAATCAACGACGTTACTTTTGACTGGTGGTTTGACTAAAATCCAAGTTTTATTTTTCTTTAGCGAATCCAGCTCTTCCTGAATTGCTATTTTCCATTTTTCACTGTCTCTCCTCGACAGTGCATCTTGAATCGTAATCGGATCAGATACGGATTCAGATGCTTGGTACAAGATATAGTCTGGAAACTGTCTAGGCTTTCTCTCCCTCAGTGGATACCTCCGTTCATTTTGAGAGTCGACCTCATCTAAAAACGAGTGCGATTCGCAGTCTTCGAACTCGTCTTCCGCTTCTACTAAATCTGGTGTACCATCCGCAACATCAACCTCTATTGGTTGCACAATATCAGGTTCTTCACTGTATCTATTGACAGCTCCTTGCAGTTCATCTGGAAAATCTAGGATCTCCTCCTGATGCTCGTTTTTTAACGATTGCTCCATGTGCTTTTGATTTTCAAAGAAAACCACATCTCTAGCCTTCATAATTTTGTTGGTAGTGGGGTCCAGAAGACGATAAGCTTTAGCATTATCACAAAAACCTGTATATATCAGTTGTTGACTTTTTGGATCCCACTTGGTTCTCTTTTGATCCGGAATGTGCATGAAAGCTCTACAGCCGAAGATTTTCACTGAACTTAAATCATTTTTCTTCCCTGACCACTTTTCTTCAGGTGTCATGTTTTTTACAGCAATCGTTGGAGATCTATTCTTTAAGAACACAGCGTGATGAACAGCTTCAGCCCAAAACCGCTTAGGTAATTGTGAATCTTGTAGCATGCTTCTTGCTTTCTCACAAATGGTGCGATTGGCACGTTCGGCAACCCCATTCTGCTCCGGAGTATAAGCCACAGTCAATTGATGCTGAATCCCGATTTTTTTTAGGTAATCGTCCATTCGTTTATTGACAAACTCCGTACCGTTATCAGTACGTAGTATTTTTATTTTTTTTCCGCTTTGATTCTCAACAAACTCTTTAAACTCTATAAATTTTTCAAAAACTTCAGATTTTTGTTTCAAAAAATAAATAAAAGTTTTACGAGTAAAATCATCAATAAACGTCAAAAAATATCGGCAGTTGCTAACTGAATGTACCTCCATAGGACCACATACGTCCGAATGTACTAAACCTAGTACTTCATTAGCCCGCGTACTATTGCCTTTTTCAAATGTTTGCTTCGTTTGTTTTCCCATAACGCAGGGCACACACTCAAGTTTAGTTAAAGTATGAGAAAAACTTACCCCAATCGCCATTTCTTTGAGTAATTTAAGATTGTGCAAACCAAGATGTCCCATCCTCCGATGCCATAACATCAACTGGTTATTATCGACTGTTGCAAGTGCAGAACCCTGTGAACAGCATTTCATTTTATATATGCCTCGTTCCTCCACACCTTTCATAACAGCCTTACCTCTAATCTCGCATTCATTACTCCTGAAAATATCACAGCCTGTATCTGTAAATACCACCACATGACCTTTTTTCGCGATCGCATTCACACTCAATAAGTTAGATGATAACTTAGGAACATATGTAACATTGCTGATAGTTAAACTCAAACCTCCTGACTCACACACTACCGTTCCCTCTCTTTCACCTAACACCTCATTCCCATCTGCACATATAACTTTCAAGGGCGTAGGCAAATGTTTGAAATCCTTAAACCACGATCTACGATTGGTCATATGCGTCGACGCTCCTGAATCGATGATCCAATCATCAGCATGCGGCTGCATCGTTGTGCCAAATGCATAAGCTTGAAGAGCATTCTTTTGGTTCTTCGGATTGTTTGGACATTGCTTTGCCTTGTGCGGCCCACTACAAATAAAACACTTGACATCAGCTTTGTTCTTTTTCTTAGGGTTTATCTTGCCTTTCTGTTTATTTGTTAGAAGTGCAGATGTCGATTGGGTGGCACTCGTTCCTGCTCGGAAAGTGTCCTCCATTTGAAAGAGTTTAGTCTTTACGTAGTCAGTTGTAACAACAATGTTACTGTTTTCAATGGCTAATCGCATCGGCTGGAACTCTGCAGTAAGACCTTGGAGAAGTAACGCGGCCAATAACTCATCATCAACCTCCTTTCCAAGATCCATAAGCTCCTGTGACGTCGTCATGACAGATGTCACATACTCTCTGACAGTTGAAAAATTTTCCAATTTCATGCTCACTAGTTTAGAAAGTAGCCGGCATCGATTATTTAGTCCTCTGTCAGCAAACGCACTCTGTAACGCTTCCCAGGCATCTTTAGCCGTCTTAGCTTTACGTACATGAACTAAACAGTGAGGTTTAACCATTAAGCAAATCTTAGCTCTAGCTTTTTGATCTTTTCTAGTACCTTGTACATCTGTTGCTGCAGGTGTAGCACTCGTGTACTCCCACAAGTCGTCATGTACAAGATACAATTCCATCAAAAATTTCCATATGGCATAGTTACTGTTGCCGTCCAATTTTTCCATTGAAGGCATGCCACCGCTGCTAGAAACTCCCGTTTCTTGTGTCGCCGTTGAGTTTTGCAAACTCCCATTACCATTTCCATGTTCCGACATTTCGGTTTTCACTTACGTGCATGGGACCCTTAACCTATTAGTAGTAGTTGCCTACTGCACTATACTAATTGCTCAGAATACTCAGTGAGTGAATAAAACATGAATTACTAGATAAAATAATAATGATAGTTATATTGATATTATTTTATATTGACACAAGAAGAACAGAATGACAATAAGAGAGAAAAATCAGTTTGACAGAACAAGGTACAAATAAGAATATGAAAGTAAATTTGTAAAAATAGTTTTGTATATTTTAACAATAAACCTCTTTTTACTAACAGTTTCTCCCTCTGGAAGGAATTCGGAGTGAACCACACCACGGTAGTCAAAAAAAACTGTCAGCATCACCTTGATTTTGGAGCGACTTTGCCGCGGTTTTTTGGGTTTCGGCTCATTTTCGAGACGCCATTCTGAAGACTGTTGGCTTGTTTGCATGTCGTACTCATAAACCCATGTCTCGTCGCCAGTTATTATACGTTTCATAAAGGTCGGATCCGTAGAAGCTCGGGAAACCATGTCTTCAGCGACATGCTTTCGCTGCGCTTTTTGAACAAAATTGAGCTCTTTTGGAACTAGTCGAGCGGCGACGCGTTTCATGCCTAAAATGTCAATGAGAATGTTGTGGACGGACTTAAAAGATATGTTCACCTCACTAGCCAACTCTCTCAGACTCATACGTCGATTTTCGAGCACTAGCTTCTTGATTCTGTCGATGTTTTCTTTGGTCGTAGCGGTTGAAGGTCTACCAGAACGAGGCAAGTCTACTACTACTTCTCGGCCTTCTTTAAAAGCCTTATACCATTCATAAGCCCTTGTTTTCGATATACACGATTCGCCGTAGGTATTTCGCAACATTTTTAGTGATTCACCACATGAAATATCATTTGAAACACAAAATTTAAGGCACACTCTTTGTTCAACAATATTTTCCATTGTAAAAATCGCCGAGGACTCAAAACTATGACCAACAAAAAGTGTAGTTTAAAACAAATTAAATGACAGATCCCGCTCAAATTTTGCGCGCTAAATCAGTACAGTGCTACCAACATGCAGTAAAAAAATTAGAACGACCTCTTTTACGCGGGTCTTTTTATTGACATATTCCCGATACTTTTTACACAGAGTAGTATGTTTATCCGTTATCTAGTATCCATAGTACAAGCTTTGCTTAGTTTGTGACAAGATGATTGGTGTAAGTGTCCGAAATGTTTATTTATTTATACGAAATTTCATACAAATCTGTTCATCCGTTACGCCGTGATTGAGCAATAAACAAACATCCAAACTTACATTTTGAATTAAATTAAATAAATAGTTGGATTACTTAAGTCTGTAGCCTCATAAATAGATATTGGTGTCGATTCGGATGTACACCAACTAACCTAACCTAAACTAAACTAAAACCAGTTTTAAAGTAGTACTGTCTCTTTCTTCCTGGAACAGTACGATGCGACGGCATCACTCCAAAACTGATTTTAGTTTAGTTGGTGTACATCCGAATCGACACCTTTGTCTTTCAAAGTGTATTTACAAATTACAAGTTTGGACTATTGATGATCTGTCAATTGGCTGACAGATCATCAAAACCAATAGAATTGTCAATATCCACATATAAGATAAAATTATGAAAAGTATATCTTATTCGGGATTTGCCCCGTGCTGTCCTGTACTATATGTTCCTGTTTGTCTTCCTTTCTGTTTTAGATCGCTCAAACAGGTTCTAGACCCATAGTTTGGCAAAGACTTCATACTGGTCAACCTCATTCAGCGTTTTAGCCATACAACCGGACTCTGGCAGTAATGGTCGATCGTAATATAGACGACCGATTGCCATAAAATAAAAAGTTAAGGTTAAGGTTACTTTAGTGCAGTTTGTCTTGAAATTTAGCATGAAGTAATTTCTTGTGGACTGTAACAGAAACCTTACCTGTCGCAAAAACAGTCTGTAAAGCATAATAATAAATAAATATCCTTCGACATACACACAGCACCATCTACACTAAGCTTGTGTTATGGAAACCAGATGGTTTATACACTACACAAACACATTTTTTTGTACATATTCTAAATGAAAACATCGATAACTCTGGTACACGTCTCATGTCAAACATATAACCCCAGGCTGTATTCGAACCCGCGACCATCTGATATAGCAGTGTTTTATTTAAGTTTGCATTATTTTTCCAGATGTATACATACCGTTGATAAGAATCGACATGGCGGACCTACAAAGTAATAATATAGAAGAGGAGGAGCCAGAGAACAGTGCAGATGATTTAGACTTGGAGGGTAAGTTGATTTTTTATAAAGATATTGTTTTATGCACATCGTCTTAGCACTTGACGTCGATCACACTTGATGTTAAGTGAAGATGAGGCCGAAGGTGGAAGCGTACTGACCCAGAAACCCCAACACATTTGGGGGACTGGCTATCTTATCTCTGACAACCGGAACACAACAATGCCATTAACATTGCTGCTTGGCGGCAGATTTAAATAAGATGGTGGTAGCTAGCCAGGCGGACACTTTAAAATGCCCTACCACCAACCAAACCGAGTACTTAAACATGTACCCCGCTGGGGATCGAACCCGCGACCTCCGAATCGTAAACCCAATGTTGTTTACATAGGTACAGATGTAACATAAATCAAAAAAATGAACATTGCTGGATTAGTTTAGATGATATGACTGGATGACTTAGTGTCGAGGGTCTGATGATGCAGCCAGGAGGTGGATGGGGGAACTAGCGTTTTTTTTAAATATTTTTTAACTCCATATTTTGTCTTTTCAGAAAATGCTGAACATGAAGGAAGTGAAAATTCTCAAAACACTACACAAGAGTTTGAAACATCGTAAGTTTTTTATTATTTTAAGGCTTGGCAGAAATGGCTGGACGAGCGAATGTGGAGGACCGCGTTTAAGGGCGAATTCAGCCTTGAAATCTGAGAGGGGGTGAGGAGAAATGTTTGCCAGAAATCATACTAATCAGATTGTTGTAAATATAACTTTTTGTAATTGAGCGTCGGTGGTTCAGCGGTTAAACGCGGTCTCCCAATTTGGGAGGTCCGGGGTCGATTACCAGGCAGGCCACGCGCTAATGACTTTTTAAATTTAATTACTTATGTGCATTTTATCCAACTACTCTTAAATTTTGAAGGGAAACATCGTGCCTGAGAAATTAAAATTCAAAGGCATGTGAAGTCCCCAACCCGCATTGGGCCGGTGTGGTGAACTATGCTTGAAACATGCTTCCTCATATACGAGGGAAGGCCTATATGCCTGCAGTGTGATGTTGACGGGATGATGATGATGAACTGTAAATTATTGTTGTAAAAGAAATGAATGAAATATATTTTGAATGAAATATATTTTGTTAAATGCAGTTTAGGTACTGGGGTACATGTTTAAGTACTCGGTTTGGCTGGTGGTGGGCATTTTAAAATGTCTGCCTGGCTAGCTACCACCATCTTATCTAAATCTAGTCCAGTACCAACCCGTTGTGAATAATAAAAAAAAACCATATTAATGCCCTTAATCTTAATTTAATGGTATATATTTTTTTCATTTATTTATGGAAGTGCAAGGTTTTCTAACAAGTATCTAATTAGAAGAAAACCCCAACACTACATATGTTAGGTATCCTATGAGAATGAAAATAAACATTTGTTTTTTTTTAATATAGATTTTTCATCGCATAACCATCGAGGGGCCTAGTAAAAAAAAAATATTTTTAAACAATATTTAATCGTTTGTCTAGGGATTACTAATTTTTGGGCAAAAAACGTTTCCCAAAGTATCACATGCCAAAGTATGTTTCCCAAATTTTCATTTGGCAAAACAACTTTTCGGAATTTTACAGTTAGAAATACAATTTTTGGCAATTTATTGTTTAACAAATAATTACACGGCAATGTTTCATTTTACCAAGTATTATGTAGTCCAATAATCAATCTGTTCGCGCGCTCGGCTCGCGCTATGTTGGGGTCACAGTTCTAACCTAAGCCACTTTTCTAGCAGTTCTAATCTAGCCTACGTAACTTATATGAAATTAATTTCAAACTTTTCATAGTTTTACAATTTATCACCCATATTAAAATGAAAATTTGAACGAACTTATTTTTGGAATATAATTTTTTCCAAAATAAAGCATTTGCTTAATGTATATTTAACTTAATAAAACTTGAGCAAGTAAAAAGTTGCCAAATTAATATTTGACCAAGTGATTAAAATGCGAAATATAAATTTGGTAAAGATTTTTGGGAAATGAAACTAGTGCGTTAAATTTTTTGGGAAGTAAAATTTGACGAAAAATATTTTGCCAAACGGAAGGATACCCTAGCCTAGCCAAGCAATGAGCTTAAGCTTAATCCTTCTTTCCACCTCGCGTGTTCAATTAAAATTTACTTTTTTATAGCCGCAGACTAGATGCCGTGATAGAGGATGTGGAGCCAGAAGACGAGGTACAATCCCCACCTTCTACGTAAGTAACAGCTATTTGATGTGCTGAAACTCGAATACGGGGAGTAAGCGATAGGTTTAATTTATTATCTATTTTAACCGCCTCCGTGGCTCAATGTAAACAACATTGGGTTTACGATTCGGAGGTCGCGGGTTCGATCCCCAGCGGGGTACATGTTTAAGTACTCGGTTTGGTTGGTGGTAGGGCATTTTAAATGCCTGCCTGGCTAGCTACCACCATCTTATTTAAATCTGCCGCCAAGCAGCAATGTTAATGGCATTGTTGTGTTCCGGTTGTCAGAGATAAGATAGCCAGTCTCCCAAATGTGTTGGGGTTTCCGGGTCAGTACGCTTCCACCTTCGACCTCATCTTCACTTAACATCAGGTGCGATTGAGGTCAAGTACCAACCCGTTGTTCATAAAAAAAAAATCACAATTAGCGAGTTAAATAGCAACTTTTCTATAAAATATACAAACTTCAAACTTCAAGCATTTATTTCAACGTGAGATACATGATATCATTTGTTGAATGTCAATTTAAATCTACTGGAAATAAAAAAAACTTTATTGCATTTATCTGTCAGTCGGTATGTCCAAGCTACTACCGCTTCGGAATTCATCAACGGGAAAAGAAGCGGCGCAAGAAACCCACAGGATCATTGTTGTTCTTTTTTTTATATAAAGTATATAACTAATACAATTTTATAATTTTGGGGAGCTGGTCGAAGTACACCAAGTATACCTACATAAATATACATAACCAATGACAAGCTGCGCCTCCGCAGTGTGGGATTTAAATCTGTTGATGGGAATAAACTTATTTGTTGGCAGAAGACCAGAGAACCCGCTGGAGGGCCCCAGTTGGTTACTCGACTCGTCCAGTGCGTCACAATCGGTAATAATAGAAATAATTAATGTTTTCTTCTACTCTGGTATCATTAACTGCTTAAGGTTAGACGGTTTGGTGTAGTGCTGACCACTATACCAAATGGTCCCGGATTAGAATCCCGCTAGCGACATATTTGTGTGGTGAAAACGGACATGTGTAACCGAGTTATGGATGTTTTCATTTATAATAAGTAATTTATTTACAATAAAAAATATAGTTATGTAGTATATCAGCCATCTGGTATCCACAACACAAGCCTATAGTTGCTTAGTATGGAACTAGATGGCGCTGTCTGTCTATGTCCAAGGGTTTATATGTTGAAGTAGCCCATAGCTGGGTATATAGGTCGAAGAATTGATTGCCGGTGGGGCATTAAATTTCTCAGAGTGGAGACCACGTCTTAGAAATCTCTGGGGAGGTTTGTGATCATCAATGGACGTCCTGTGACTGATATGATGAAGTTGGTTGTTGTTGACAGGTGAGTAGGCCGCGGCGGACGAACCAGGAGCCTGACTCGACGACGGCCTGTGAGGACTCGGCGACCAATCACGATGCCGAGGTGAGTGATTACCACCCTACAATGATTTTTAAGATAGCCTGTAAATAAAATAGTTCCATAGTAACACGGTAGATGGCACTAACAACCCATGTCAAAATGTAGGTGACGAATGGCGTTGATCTTTACGTAGAATGGCCATTATAAAAAAGTAGTTTTCCTTTAATAGGTTTAAATTTATAAGTTATTGTTGGGCTTATTTCAAGAATTTAACCGTCTCCGTGGCTCAATGTAAACAACATTGGGTTTAGGTCGCGGGTTCGGTCCCCAGCGGGGTACATGTTTAAGTACTCTGTTTGGTTGGTGATAGGGTATTTTAAATGTCCGCCTGGCTAGCTACCACCATCTTATTTCTAAATAATCTTATTTATAAATCTGCCGCCAAGCAGCAATGTTAATAGCATTGTTGTGTTCCGGTTGTCAGAGATAAGATAGCCAGTCCCCAAAAAGTGTTGGGGTTTCCGGGTCAGTACGCTTCCACCTTCGACCTCATCTTCACTTAACATCAGGTGTAATTGAGGTCAAGTACCAATCCGTTGTGCATAAAAAAAAAAATTCAACCGCCTAATTCGCCAAATTGTACATTCTATTCTTACCACTTTTCTTTTCTGTTGTGCAATAAAGTGTATTGTATAAAGATATCCTGTTACAGCTAGACGTTAATATTTTATGTGTACGTGACATAAGTTGTTTTTGAAAAAAAAAACGCTAAAAAAGCCCTCAGGCTGAGTCTATTTGCTTGCCTCCGAGTGTATATGATTGTTTAATATATCATAAGGAACCAGGGAAAATTAGGTTCAAAATAGGTTATTTTTCCCTGGTTCCTTATGCCATGTCCTCAAGATTGGTTTTGAATTCTTTGAGAAAATAAATAATATTTAAAAAAATATAATGAAGTAGATAATATTTAATTAGGGATAGCCTTGACCTGATTTTATTAGACAGACCGTGCGCGATTTATTGGATTAGATACAAAGTTTGATAAAAAACTACCTTTCATTGGTGTTTCATGTTCGGGAAGGAATATAAAATAATAGTTTATTAGAACGGTTTTATTATAATTTTTGTTTACACTCGAAATAAGACAACGTCTAATCGGCCATTACGTGTAGAACGAATGCAGGGGAACGTGCCCCTTTGAGAGCTATAATGAAATCATACAATGACCACTTCATTGACATTGATATGTTCTCACTTACATCATATGGCTACAAAAAAAGATTAATTGACGAATTAGAAAATTTTTATATTTGAACTACTCTTAGTACCTACATACTAGGAGTGGTTCAAATGTTAAAATCTGTACGTAAGTAAAATTTGTGGGTATACATACCTGTATATAGAGTTTATATAGTATTTGCCTGTATACATACTTACCTGAAATTCTAGTTATAAAAACTGTTTATTTTTTTTCTACTACTGTAAATGTTTTTGGTTTCTCTGTAAACATTATGATGCTACTTTGGGGACAATGGTGCTGGTTGTACAATTAGTAAAATTATTGTTATTCCTTAAAATTAAGCTACTGTACAATTGTTTATTGTCCTAAATAAATAAAATAAAATAAATAAAAATTACGATGAGAGAGAGCGAACAGGCGCCCGCTGTCACAGCGAGCAAGGAAGCCCGTTCGTTTCGAACAATTGGGAAAGCAGATGGGTGAGGGCCGTTGTTAGGCGGGATCTTAGAGTAATTGTCGTCGTGTGTGGGCGTGGGCAGATGGAGGAGGCGGAGGAGGCGGAGGACCCGATGTCCCTGCGGCTGTCGTTCACTCCCACCGTGCGGCGCCGCAAGCGCTCCGCCACGCCGCCGCTGTCGCCGCACTACTCGCCCGCCGCCGCCGCCTGGAGGCACGGGTCAGGCCACACACACGCACACTCACACTCACCTCCACACACGCCTCACATACACATCCACACACGCACAACACAATCACACACATCACATACACCCACAAACCCCCACACTCACATACAACACCCCCCCTCCCATACACATTTTTATATAAATAATAAATAAATAAATATCCTTAGACATACACACAGCGCCATCTAGTTCCGCAGTAAGCAAATATAGGCTTGTGTTGTGGATACCAGATGGTTGATATACTACATAAATACATATTTTTTTGTAAATAAATATTTATTATAAATGAACATGATTAAACACATCCGTAACTCGGGTACACATGTCCGTATTCATCACACAAACATTAAGCCCCTAGCGGGATTCGAACCTAGCGGGATAAGAAATATAAGCATATTTATATTTCTTAACTTTTTTTAAAAAACTTCCATCCGTAATAATACCTCTGAGTTAGATTAAAAAATGTTAAGTGAGAAAAATTGGACTTTGAATCTTAATTAAAATATTTTGTTTTCCTAAGATTAGTTTATACCGAAATAAATTTTATCGCATCCTATCTTATTGTCGTAACAATGGTTACCATATTTTTATTATTTGTTGTGGATCAGCGTGATGCGAAGAGTGCCGTGCCTGCATGAAGCGCATTGCAGTGTTTTCTAATTGGCGATCCGCATTCCCTTTTACGCTGGGCCTTACGTTCATGTTCCCCGCCCCCCGAACTCCCTTCTTCTTGTATGACGTGTTTGTTACTCATTACATCGGTTTAACTTGAAATTAAGCTTTTCCATTATCAAATCCTGATAATCTCCTCAACATTATTTTATTAATAGCAATTAATTAAGAATTAATATCATAATACAATATTAATTTATTTATTATTATTCTTTATATGATTCTTTATCGCACAAGAAATGTCATTCTTTTATTAATAATAATTAGTAAGTGCCATGGAGTAAATGTCCCATATCATTCACACTTAAGTATAATAAACAAAATTTTGTTTATTTCAGTAACAGCGGTCGAGTGCTCAAAGTGGTTGTAGCGAAGATGCGGCTGTCAAATGAAGTTATCGGTGGTGGTGGTGATGCGTCACCCCCGAAACGGGCCGCCCGGACGAAATCGCCTCCCACACGGGCCCCATCGGCCTCAGTTCGGGCCACATCGCCCCCCGTGCGGGCAACACCACCCCCCGTTCGGGCCGTATCGCCGCCCTTTCGGGCCATATCACCTCCCGTTCGTGTCACGACGCCCCCCGTTCGGGACGCAGTCCCGACGCCACCTCGGGGATTAAGTCGGGATTCATCACACGGCCGAAGGTATGACTTTTGTAGATTAGAATAGTAGGGCAATGTTTTTTAAAAGTAAATTAAGTATTAAGTTATTGTTTTGTCCAACGAAATTTTTGGAATTCGTGTGCGTAGGATTCCATGTCGTTTATCTTCGCTAGCTCGTCTTTCAAATTGCTATTTATAGGAATTGCATATTTTGGAGGCACTATTTAGGCACAGTTTCTGGTATACAAACTGTAATCATGTTATTTTTTATCTTTTTTTTTTTTTATAAAATAATTTTCAATTGTTGTGTACACTATTTTCTGCCCAATCTAATAAACACTATGTATCTCTAAGGTTTGCTGGTAGAAAACTCTATCGGAGTTAAGCTCGCCTTTGTACATTTTATATACAATGCATATTTCTGTAATAATTTTGTGTACAATAAAGATATTAAGATATAAGATATTAATCCTAGATAAAACAGTATGTATCGGCGTAAGAGAAATGAGGATTCTAGCTTCGCGTGATTTCAGTATCATCACTAAGAATATTGAATAACTCTACAGTGGCGAATTTTTTTTTTCATTTAGGCACTATTTTATTATATCTTGGATTATCCAATAGAATGATTTGGAATGAGGCCTAATCCCTTAATTTGTTGTAAAATGATGGACGATAAGCTATATATCTCAAGACAAAATTCTTTGATCAGTGTGTGTTGCCAGTGATGAATGATGATACATGGAACTGATATGTGGTCGCTCACTATGGGCCTATCTCCTCTTGCCCTTGCTCTCTTAATAGACTTCGGTCTGGCGTTAGCACGTGCGGAAAATTCAGGAAGATGTGGGGCTTCTCTAATGATGACAAGTGCGACTGATGCATCACGCAATTTATGGCGCAATTGTGCCCTGCCTCTTTAGTTTCTTGCACAGAGAAGGACCTTTTTGAAAAAAAACCAAAGAGCCATCGACATTGCTACTTTTTGGGCCAAACTACTTTACGTCATTATAATTTTTGCTATTGACTCAAGAAGAAGATGAGCCTCATAAGAAGCCTCAAGGCAATGGAGAGAGCTATGCTCGAAGTCTCCCTGCGGAATTAATCAGCAGGAGAACCAAGATGACGGATATAGCCCGAAGAATTGCCAAACTGAAGTGCCAGTGGGCGGAGCACATTGCTCGTAGGCGCGGCTACCGTTGGGGCGGGGCGGGGCTCGAGTGGACCGACGATTTGGTAAAGATCCCGGGAAACCGCTGAATGCAGGCAGCGCAGTATCGATCGTTGTGGAGATCTTTCGGGGAGGCCTTTGACCAGCTGTGGTCGTTTTTGTGTTGATATGATGAACAACCTATAAGCCGAGACGCTTTAAAACCAAACGTCCGTTATAACTTGCCCATGTATCGTCTCCAGATCGTCGGTGGGCGAGTGTTCCCCGGGGCCCGCGGAGTCTCCCCCTCGGTGCGAGTCGCCGCCGCCCAAACGACCCGCGAGGTTTGAGGCGCCCAGCCCTAACGGAGCCACAGACGCACGCCTCGTAGTTCTGTATGTATCTGTTGAATGCGAGACATATTGTTATATATGACAGACATTTAATTCGTGTAATTCCTGTTTGCTGGGGACTCGGCTCCTGATTACGAACTACTTTCCACCAGAAACCATAGCAGAATTCAGTCGAAAATTGTTGGACGTCCATACTGGACGTGGTTTCAGAATGGTTTACTTCGAATATGTCGAATCACACTGGCTACTAAGATCTGGGGTTCTATTACATAATTTCATCGATATCGGTTATGTTCTGACACGTGATTGGTTGGCTCATCGCTCGCTCGGCAATTTGACGGTTTCTTATTGGCTAACGTTATGGATGACGACGCCGATGAAGTTAAATCTAAGGGCTGGTTGGTTAGGTTTCTTTGGATACTACCGGGGATGCACTCACTGGGCGGCGCAGTTTATAATGCGGAAAAAGTTCTGCCATAAAATACTATCCGCCTAGGCATTCTATTGAATGGTTAATCTAATCTTCCGATTACGTCATATCCATTAATAAAGAATGAGAACATTTTATTATGGACGCCACAATATGATACTAAAGATAATAAGCGAATAAGAAATACAATGCTGCCACGTGTACAAATGGGTCAGCACTCAGTGCGTGATGCGACGCATCGCAGGGCTGGTTTTCAGAACTCGTCCGAAGTTAAATCACGTAGTTATGGCCGAAACCGAATCTTCCGTCGGTCCTTATGTATGCCATTAATATAATATTAATCGGATTGGATAAAAGTGATTAGAACCACCGTATCTTCTAGATACAATCTTGATCAAACTTGCATATCTTCGTGGAACAATGTACTAATTTTTAATTTTAATTTATTTGGGAACACAACTCATTACAACTAAATGGTATAATAGTCCAGATATCGTAATTCATATTTTAAACAAAAGTCAATCTGTTTGGTGTCCCTGACCATTGTACAAATTGGTCGCGGGTTCGAATCCCGAATGGGTACGGACATGTCACGTGTACCCGAGTTATGGATGTTTCCCTACTTGCGTTATTTTCATAATGCAAGCCTAGTTGCGTAGTGTGGACTAGATGGGCGCTATGTATGTGTTTCAAAACCATCATCTAATAAAGCATCAAATGTGTCATTTGACGGTCGCGATTGTAGCCTATTCCACATAATTACATTATTAAATTAAATAAATAAAGAAAAATTGAAGAAAATATGAGTTCCAAATAAAAGACATCAGCATTTTTGGGCCAGTGTTTTGTCACCTAATAAAAGGTACACCTAAAAAAAGCCGGTACTAAAGACTATCAACTTAGCTATTCAAAAGAATTTTTGGAACCTTAGTATAGTTATAAGAAATATTTGAAAATATCGCTCTCAGAAAACATTTTGGCTCACAAACTATACAAAAACTAAATTCTTTCCAAAAAAAAAAATAGACAAGTGACAACTGACATTTTTGACTGTGAGGTTATAATTTAAGTAGGGATAACAGCAACAGCGAGCGAGCGACGGACATGGACTTATTATTTAAACAGGACTGATAACTATCAAAAGAATCATTTAGGAAAATGATCACTATGTCAACGCAATAAGGTATTAAATTGGATGCACCATACACAAAGGCAAATCCGAGCCGAGAGAGATAGAAATAACGGAGGCCGTGTGTCTCGTTCTTACATCTTGCCAGCAAAAAAAATGATTATGATCAACAGTTTTGGCTACTCAAAAATTCCATTGAAACACTTATATTTTTATGTTATTTTAACAATTATAAATAAACAAATAACATTCGCATTAATTTCTTTTCATATATTCTTAAATCAAACAGAAAACATACATTTTTATTTCGATTTTGTTATTTTTATGGTAACCCTGAAAAGCATGTCATGTCATGGCGGTTCGGTGTGATTTTGAATTTTCTTTGCATCAAAAGTTTTTTAAAGTATTTGTTATATCATAACAAGTAAAAGGAGTAAAATGGTGAAAAAGTGTTGCGTTTATACTTGCCCAAGTGAATCCTATGGTGGTTGCAACATATCTTTCCACAGGTAAGCTAAAAATAATATTTTTGTAAATCAAAGAAGTAGGATGCCCATGAATTCTTGAAATGAGTCGAAATATGTGAAATATGTGTGATTGATTAGGGTCCTGACTGTTGTACTATTATTGCAGTTTCCCAAAAAATGAAGAAATGCGAAATAAATGGCTCACGCCGGCTAATGTCAAAACGCCAAAGTTTTTTGACAAATATTTTATTACAACATTTGTCCCAAGTAACAAATATATTGTGGTCACCCTGTTAGACAGAGACAAACGGCCTCTACGTTACACATCCTGCTCGGCTCGTTTTTCAGCGGCGAGTACTCAGTCCTGTTTATATAATAAGTCCATGGCGACGGACGACTCTGAAAAGAAAAAACAATTGGTCTTTGGCCTAGCATCTAGTTTCCATGCGTGCGAATGCATGTGGTTAATGTTGCCAGTATATAATTTCAAAGTTCCCCAAACCATATTTCAAACCTCTTTTGTTCTTTTCTAAAGTCCTTTAAAAATATATGTGTTAGGTTTTTAGCACGTCTGGTACTAAGAGTTCAAGACTATATTTATTAATTGAAGTGACAACAAACTGGCCCAAAGATGTATGGATCTGTGCTGTTGTCCTTTCACATGATAGGAACTCTACGAATCCCGCCTGTCGCATATCAAACTAGGGCCGGGCGTGCGTTTAAAAAAAAAAATTAAGGAAAAAAAACTTCATAATAATGTAATAATTATGTGGAAGAGGCTTTTGTAGACCGTTAAATGACAAAATTAACGCTATATTCCATGATGGTTTTGAAAAAAAAAAATTAAACTACCTATGCCAATAACTTCTATTTCACTTAACTAATATGCCCTATTTTTTTCCTTACGGTAAAAAAACTCATCCGGTATAATAATATAAATGCCCGATTAGTGTAGTGGAACCAGCGAAACCAACGGTTGCGGGTTCGATTCCCGCGACGGGTAAATGTTTGTATGATGAACACGAACATTTATTCCCGAGTTTTATGTATGTTTTATGTATGTTTATCCATGATCTAGTATCCAGCTTTGCTTCGTTTTGGATTAGATAATTGGTGTAAGTGTCGGAAATATTTATTATCATGAAATTATGGTTGACAGTGAATCGTCCCGTGTCGAGTCTGAAGCGAACATGAGCCGCGAATTCTCTGTGCGAGCGAGCCGCGAATGTTCGAGCCGCGGCGACAGCGCCGAGCACGAGGGCCGCTCACGCCGGCCCCGCAGGAATGTCACCTACAAGGAGAAGCCGCTCAACAGGTAAAGGTGTAGCGGATAGTGACCCTGTCTGCGAACTCAATCGTTGCGTGTTCGAATCCCGCGAGGAGTAAATGTTTGCGTGATGAATACGTACATTTATTCCCCGAGTCATGGATGTTTATACAGGGTGAATTTGAATTCGTGTAATTCCCATAAACTGGTGACGCCACTCTTGATTATGAACAACTTTCCCCAAGGAAACATGGTCGGACATCGATCAAAAAATTTTGGTGTAGTGGTTACTAACTCTGACTACTATACCAAAAGGTTGCGGGTTCGAATCCCGCTAGGGGCATACGTTTGTGTGATGAATATGGACATGTGTACCCGAGTTATGGATGGTTTCATTTATTGAACATTCCTCCAAATGTGTTTTGTGTGGGTTTCCGGGTCAGTACGCTTCCACATTCGACCTCATCTTCACTTAACATCAGGTGTGATTGAGGTAAAGTATCAACCCGTTTAGCATAAAAAAAAAAAAAAAAAAAGTATTTATTTACAAAAAAAAAATGTATTTATGTAGTTAGGTATATCAACCATCTGGCATCCACAACACAAGCCTATAGTTGCTTAACGTGGAACTAGATGACGCTGTGTGTATGTCTTAAGGATATTTATTTATTTATAATAACTGCTGGTATTCAAATTTCAAGGTCTAAGCGATTTTTTTAAGCAATTCTGAGACCACTTTTATTTATTTATTTATTTAACACTTTATTGTATATAAGCATATACGTCAAACAAAAACAAAAAAACAGGAGAATATTAAAATATACAAAAGGCGAGCTTATCTCTATAAGAGATCTCTTCCAGCAAACCTCAGTAAGGAGACAAATAGATGAGGTAACGTAAAAGTAGACAGCGAGTACACTTACAAAACAGTAGTTATAAACAAACTTACTATACATATAGAGAAAATAACAATCATGTCGATGACATACATACTTAAATTATGGTGTTGTTATAATATATATAATATAATAATAATATAATAATAAAATAATAAATATAATTAAATATATAATCTAATATGATAAAAATAAATACAAAACCTATAAATAAAAATGACATATTCTACTTAAACAAATGTACACAAATAATAAAAATAATCTATTGAGACAGTTTAAGGTAATGCTCCTTCAGTCGCGATTTGAAGACCGGTAACGACTGACTATCACGTACGTCGGTGGGAAGTGAATTCCAAAGTCTATGTATGGAATGTTTTATGTTTTTTATGTTATGTTATGATGTTTTAGTATGGAAGGCCAATAATTTTCGGCAGAACTCGGCTATAGTTCCCATTGGAAAGTTGTTCGTAATCAGTAGTGGAGTCTCCAGTAAACAGGAATTACACGAATTCAAATTCACCCTGAATAAATATTTATGTACGCTTAGATATTATCTATAGTCATTACTCCACCGCATCGCTTTTAAATTGAAGAAGAAGTAGGTATCCATAGTATATAGCTTTGCTTAGTTTGGGACTAGATGATTTGTGTAAGTGTCCGAAATATTTATTTTTATTGGTGTATTGGACGACCGATTGTTGTAGTGGATAGTGATAGGGTCACTATCAGCGAAACTAACGGTTGCGGGTTCGAATCCCGCGAGGGGTAAATGTTTGTGTGATGAATACGAACATTTATTCCCGAGTCTTGGATGTTTATATAAATATTTATGTATGTTTATCCGTTATCTAGTATCCATAGCACAAGCTTTGCTTAGTTTGGGACTAGATGATTGGTGTAAGTGTCCGAAATATTTATTTATTATTATTATTATTTTATCCTGGGTGGCGATTTTTAGACACTCGCCTTTATCACAAATGGGGGGTTTTTTTTATGCACGACGGTTTCGTACTTGACCTCAATCACACCTGATGTTAAGTGTAGATGAGGTCGAAGGTGGAAGCGTACTGACCCGGAAGCCGCAACATATTTGGAGGACTGGCTATCTTATCTCTGACAACCGGAACACAACAATGCTATTAACATTGCTGCTTGGCGGCAGATTTAGATAAGATGGTGGTAGCTAGCCAGGCGGACATTTAAAACGCCCTTCCACCAACCAAACCGAGTAGTTAAACATGTACCCCGCTGGGGATCGAACCCGCGACCTCCTAATCGTAAACCCAATGTTGTTTACATTGAGCCACAGAGGCTATTGTGGTCAGAGATATCCCAAACAAGAGTTTAATACAAAAATACCATTCGAAATACAGAAATGCACATGTGACTTCGCCGTTGAAACGTGCAAGTATATAGATGCTTTTTGGTGCAAAGTCCCTTAGTCACCTTTTACGATACCCATGGGAAGAGATGGGAAGGTTTGGTATTCGGTTGGGTTGGTGGTAGGGATATTAAATGTCCGCCTGGCTAATTACCACCAACTTATCTAAGTCTGCCGCCAAACAGCAATGTTAATAGCATTGTTCGGTTCCTGTTGTCAGAGATAGGATAGCCAGTCCCCCAAAAAAGATGGGTTTTCCGAGTCAGTACGTTTCCACCTTCGCCCTCATCTTCACTTAACCTCAGGTTTGATAGAAATCAAGTGCTAACCCATCGTGCATAAAAAAAAACATAGAAACATCTACAAGTAAATAATCGTTATCTGTTACAGAAAGCTACGAAGATGATCATCGCTGGAAGCGCTATGTTATTTATAGTCATTATATTATATTAATTAGCTTAATATGTACCTGTATACATACATATAAAGGCTGATCGCTGTTATTTAACCTTTAGAGATTTAACCATAATTGAATACAGGGTGAATTTGAATTCGTGTAATTTCTTTTGACTAGTGACACCGTTCTTGATTACGAAGAATTTTGTCCAAGGAACCCTAGTCGAATTAGAAGAAAAAGTTTTTGATTACCTACAAAAGTAAACTTTAGTATTAGGTCCTTACCTATGAAATTGGAGATTTTTTCTTCGTTAATCATATGTACCAACTCCCATGATTCTATCAAAATTTGTTTTTTATTTGGAAAATAGAATATATTTTCAAGGTTTCACGTGAAATATTTTTTTAAATGTCTGAGCTAAATCACATAATAAAAAAAACTTGAACACAGCACAACTTTTCATGAGCCTCCCATATTATTTCTTAGATTCGCTGAAAATTTTATAAAGCGGTTACTTTTAAAAATTAACACTACCTATATTTAACGTAATGTTATCCGCTGATACACACAAAGTTTAGCTAAATTTGGATTTGCCGTTCCCAAAAAAAAATCAAAAATATTTGTATGGAGAAAACAATGTTAATGAAATACTTCATACAAAACGCCAATTTCATAGGTAAGGACCTAATATGAAAGTCCAACAATTTTCGGCTGAATTCGACTATGGTACCTTGGGGAAAGTTATTCGTAATCAGGAGTAGAGTCACCAGTAAACAGGAATTACACGAATTAAATTTCACTTTGTAGTTAGGGACTTGAATTTAAGTTGTGTAGACCACACCCCGGAAACTACATTTAAGAAATACTTTAAAAGGCAGCCTCTTTATCCACTCAACCGTCCGGCCCGCGCGGCCAAATTCCGGTCTACTGTCCGCTCCGCGCGGTCGCTTTGTGCTGCGCGCACGGTGCCGTTATTAATAAAAACCTTCATATCTGGTAAACTACAACAGTTATAGCGACAAAAAAAGTAAGTATAGGTGAAGGATTGCTGATTGAAACAATATACAGGGTGTGATCGTTAAGTGTGCACAGGCGAATATTCCGTAACTATTATAGATATCAAGAAACTTTAAACTGATATCGAAAGTACTTTACCTAATGAGTAAAATGACATTAATATCTTTTTAAAAATAAAACGAGAAATATCGATTACACCCTGTATAAACGAACACAGATAATATTATTCTAGAGTACTAAAAACTCCGTATAATATAAGATATCGGTAAAAAATCCATGATAATTTATATTGAATTCATACTCCAAATATCGCTACAAACTGTAACAGTTATGCATACGTATGTATATGTACTTTATGATATGTACTTTACGATTGTAAAGTACTAATCCTCAGATCATTTTGATATATAATAAGCCCTGAAGTATGTAAAAACATTATAATTATTTACGACATAAATGTTGGAACACTGTTCCCTACAGATAACTGACTGAACCAACTAACTTTGACTTTTTTTTTGTCTATGAGAAAAACCGAATACTGCCATAAGATAATTTATTAGTGGTCACACTGAATTTCTTTTTTCCCCAAACAGACAGACAACTACAGATAATAGGAGGAATTGTTTCGAATCGCATCAAGGTAGCACGTATTGGTTACTGTTGTAACCACGGACAGTAGACTGGTCTTTTTTTTTGGTTACAGGTGTAACCGCGGACGGTTGAGTGGTTATGAGAACACTTCGGTGGTAACGCTGTGATTAGTTTGCTTTTAAATTGACGAAACTTGACTAAGGTAACTCAATACCATATTCTGGTATTTTATTGTAACAAACAGATAATGCAACGTATTTTCCCACATTTATTCGAATTAACTTTGGATATGACTGGCTTCTAGTACTTTGTTATGATTTAAGCAACCATAGGCTATCGCACAGGCATCCAAGGATTCGAAAACAGTATCTTATGTAAACTGCCTACGCAATATTTTGAAATGAAACGGTAGCATTCAAAGTAGTAATTAGGTTATAAATGTGGCGTATCTCCTCTCTAACAATATTGTTTACTGTTGGTTTCTGCGGAGATTTTATGGGTCATAAAAGACTGAACAATTAAGTATCATAGTTCGAGGCCTTACGAGGCATTTATACTAAAGGTTTGGTGGGTCGTAACAGATCTCACAAAACAGACAATATAAATGCTATCAAGTAATAATCGCGATAAGCTCTGGACCATAGACTTTTTTTGGTTAATTCTCCAACAATGTTGGAAGGCAAAGGGATCTGAGCCCATACAGCCTAGTCTTCTGTAGTATTCTTTCGTATTTAGTCTTCAGTAAAGTGACAGAATGCTTTACGAAAGATTTTGGCGGCTTGTGGAAACCCGAAAGTTTAATTACGTACTTTAATTTACACTTCCCTCATCATTGACTTTTGCCGTACAATATTCTACCGTTATTAACTTCGAAACTCAGAATGTGCAGTTGTCAAGAAATAAAAACAAAAATGCTACATCACTCGTTGAGTTTCCACCATAAAGCCTAGACCATAGCTAAATAGTAACAGACCAATACATGCGTAAAAGGAGACGCCTGCCCATGCAGCATAGTAAGCTACGTGCTCTTTTTAAATATAGGATTCAAAACCCAAAGAATCTCAGGGGTTCATGCTTCTTTGGACATTGCGGTCTCATCAGACATAACACTCTAGACTTTGTAACTTCTTATTTCATGCGTCATAAAAGTTAAAATCGTTCTGCTTGAAGTGCGGTCGAGTATACGAATCGCCTGTAAAATATTCGGAGTAGTACTAATAAGTAAATGACGTTTCTCTAATCCTATATGGCGGATTTCGGAGGTTCGTGTAATTTTTTTTATCTGATTGCATTTAATGGAATGTTTTTTCTTAATACAAAATGTCATCTTCATTGTACTGTCACTTATAAATCAACTAATTTAATCGATTTGATTGCCGTTTAACAACTATTTGCACCATCTTGTACAGCGCCCTAGCTGCTCCTGACGTACGCGCAGACAGGACACTGTTACATATCCCAACCTCTCCACTATAATTTATTAGGAGCATGAATTGATATCGTTCAGCATCATTCCGGACACACTCCATCATAACGTGATATACATCTTCGATGACCTCACACTCTACAGTTGGGTGACAAGACCTTCCTCATTAAAAATGCAAAACCATTTAATGGAATGTGTCCAGACAACCTCTCCACTATAATTTATTAGGAGCTTGAATTGATATCGTTCAGCATTATTCCGGACACACTCCATCATAACGTGATATACATCTTCAATGACCTCGCACTCACTACAGTTGATAAGACCTTCCTCATTAAAAATGCAAAACCATTTAATGGAATGTGTCCAGAACGAAGTCTGAAAGCAGTGACATAATTTATATGAGGTCTAACAAAATTAACCCGACAAATGTTGCAGAGTGTATGTATAGGATGTACCTATTACGAAAAAAAAAATATTAAAGAATGTAAATTTTGTGCGTTGGACATTAATACCACAACACACAAACACGTGCCGCGGTATCTTTGAAGCCGCCTCAGGCGACCACTCTCCGCTCGCCGCCCCGGGGCGGGCGCTTGCCCCGGCGCCGCCGCGACGCGCTGTGATTGGTTGCGCCCGCCGCCCCGCCACCCGCCATCCCCTTTGACGTCTTCCACATCAATGGAACGTTGCCTATTTTTCTCATTGATAAAACAAGGTACAATCGAAATGAAGTAAGTCTGTTAATTTGTATATTCATTTGCACTTACATACATTTTTTTTACTCGGTAACAAAATTTTTGAGGTTAGCTTTTTTAATGAATATATTAATTTAATACAATTGCCAACGTTTATCGGGTTAATTTTGTTAGACCTTATATAAACAAATGTACACAGTCTCCAATTTGATGGTATGAAATTTCAAAACTTTTCAACTATTTATAAAGAAAAATTACTGTTGCATATGGATGTGTTGTGTTTATATTCCACTCCTAAAGTGTAAAGCAATCAACATTTGATTTTACCGACACGTTTCGGTAGTAAGTTAAGAGGGTTTATCGCACACGGCATTCCATACGTACTTATCGGTGGGTCAGCGGTTAAGATGAGGTCTCCCAATTTAAAATATTAAAATTTAAAAACTCATTTGTACATGGCCTACCTGGAAAGCGAACCCGGACATCCCAAATTGAGAGACCGCGTCTTAACCGCTGAGCCACCGACGCTCTTAGATTCGTTTCGAAATAATTGGACTTGAAAGTTTGTGTGGGATAAACCCTCTTAAATCGAAACAAAACCAACTAAGCCCACAGGAAGCAGTTTTCCCCAAAATGTCTAGTTATGGGTATTACTCGTTAATACAAACGACTGAGTCCTAAGAATGTAAAATTTTATAAACAGTATGTGATATTTCCACCGTATTCCATTTGTACCTTATTATTATATAAAATATATACCTACATAGTACTTACTGTGTAGTTTTATTTTTGGAAATGTTTCCGTGTTTTAATTCGATCGCAGTGTTGTTTTCAATGGGATTAAAAGCGCTACAGATGGCGCCACTGTCGAGTGTATAAAAACTAGTTTTTAAATTGTTTTAATTCAAGTCATTGGTGTCGATTCGAATGTACACCAACTGAACTAAACTAAAACCAGTTTTAGAGTAGTACTGTCTCTTTCTCCCTGGAACAGTATGATGCGACGGTACCACTTCAAAACTGGTTTTAGTTTAGTTTACTTTAGTTGGTGTACATCCGAATCGACACCATTGAAAAGTGAAAATATTTAAAATTTTTATGTTATTTATTTTATTGTAATATACATGTAAGTGCCCAACCCGCACTGGGCCAACGTGGCGGACTATGGCCTGATGAAATAACATGAATAATCGATCATATCGATAAAATAAATAAATAAATAAATAGGTGTCGATTCGGATGTACACCAACCACCAAACTAAAACCAGTTTTGGAGTGGTGCCGTCGCTACGTACTCTTCCAGGGAGAAAGAGACAGTACTACTCTAAAACTGGTTTTAGTTTAGTTGGTGTACATCCGAATCGACACCATTGTCGTCATAGTAGCCACAGGACGTTTACTGCCCAACATAGGGCTCCTCCATAGATCTTGCGGTGCGTGTGTCCTCTCTAATTCTCAAGATTGAGATGTCGACGCTTGAGAATCTGTTGCTTATTAAAACAGTATCAAAAAAATAGTATTGAGGGTTGAGATTTTTTATTGCAGTTTATTTCTCCGCCGATGTTTAAAAATATATATTTGCTAGATTTTTTATAATAATGAAATAATCCCGAGGGCAGCTCGCTGCCCGAGAAACCAACCTGAACACGTTGGTGATTGTTACTTATATACTTCATAAAAGAAACGTAAATTAATTAACACAAAATCCAATATATTCATTTAATATATTTTCTTAACAGCGACAACAAATACTTATACACTTTTTAATAAACTTATCATAGTTCCTTCTAAAATATTTAAAAAAATAAACATTACAACTAATAGAGAACCGGCACGCTTGAGGTAAAGGAACGGTTAACCTTCCCCTCACTCCCCGCCGGGGTTCTCTGTTAACCGCCTCCGTGGCTCAATGTAAACAACATTGGGTTCGGAGGTCGCGGGTTCGATCCCCAGCGGGGTACATGTTTAAGTACTCGGTTTGGTTGGTGGTAGGGCATTTTAAAATGTCCGCCTGGCTAGCTACCACCATCAGCATTGTTGTGTTCCGGTTGTCAGAGATAAGATAGCCAGTCCCTCAAATGTGTTGGGGTTTCCGGGTTAGTACGTTTCCACCTTTGACCTCATCTTCACTTAACATCAGGTGTGATTGAGGTCAAGTGCTAACCCGTCGTGCATAAAAAAAAGTTGTAATCCGTTTTCATATAAAGGTGTTATTTATTACAACTGCACAATTTACGTTTCATCTATATTACAATAAAAGTCGATCTTGTAGATGTTATAGCGCAGTTTATGACAGGTGTCAATTTGTTGTGAAAACCTTGTAGCGATAATCCGACACAATTGTAGGATTGTCAAAGATTTCCGACAGGCGTGTGTCAAGAAAGAAGTGAAGTGTACAAAGAAATATGTTATATCAAATATTAGGTCCTTACCTATGAAATTGGCGTTTTGCATGAAGAATTTCATTAAGACTGTTTTCTCCATACAAACATTTTTGATTTTTTTTTTTTGCGAACGGCAAATCCCAATTTAGCTAAACTTTGTGTGTATTAACAGATAACATTAAGAAGTATAGGCAGCATTCATTTTTAAAAGTAACCGCTTTATAAAAGTTTCAGCGAATCTAAGAAATGATTATGGGAAGCACATGAAAAGAGCTCTGTTCAATTTTTTTTTATTATGTGATTTAGCCGCGAAAATTAAAAAATATTTCATGTGAAACCTTGAAGTAATATTCCATTTTCCAAATAAAAAAACAAAGAATATAGCTTTGAAAATCGCAGGAATTAGTACATATGATTAACGAAGAAAAAAACTCCAATTTCATAGGTAAAGACCCAATATTATGTGTGTGCCGCAGTATACAAAAAGGCTATAGCCCAGTATGTACTTACAGTATGTAAATAATACATTTGAAAAAATTTTTTGTACTTACCCTCATAATTTCATACTACTCGTATGTCAAGAATCTACATATTTATCAACGACTGACAACTCTTTTTGATAATTGTCGACAAATATAAAGATCATTATGATTTTACAATTATTTAGCGGTCACATATTGACATATTTGTCACTGTTTTTAATCAGCAATTGTCAAGACATTGCTACAATTATGTCCTTTCTTGACGAATACCGGAATAGTCGAATTTTAAGTGGTGTTAAACAGGCCCAGGATTATCTATTATTGCAGCTCATAAAGCTTTAGTGACATTAGATCGTTGATGTGCATGTCGATCGATCTACATACGATCAACTAAAGCTTGAATGGCCTGCCTGGGAATCAAACCCGGACCTCCCAAATTGGGAGATCGTGTCTTAACGTCTTGTTGTGTTGTTGGTTATATTTCAGATTAAGTTAGGGGAAGGTTCTTAGCAATTTTTGTTGAAAGCAGTTTTGGGGATATTTTAAAATTTTCAGCTTATATTATATTACGTTCCATGACTGAAATAACAGCCATGGTTAAATGGGACTGGACGGGCCACGTTACTCGCATGCCACCGGAGAAATCGGCTACACCACGCCATGGATGCCTGAGGACGGGAAGCGTCGTCGGGATCGGCCGCACAAGCGTTGGAGAGATGATCTCATTGTGTTCCAACACGAATAGGGATAAACCACCAAGGATAGAAATCCGAATAAGGGTTAGGGGGAGACCTTTGCCCATTTTATCAATCTTTTCCAGCCACATATATGTACATATTTACATTATTTAATGAAATCAATTAGAATCTCAAATCCTTCAAATCTTTATTGAAATACAATTATTAAAACAAAATAGACAATGCACATTGGACTTCTCAGGAATTGGACCTTTCTATCAGGTATAGATTAAACCGGTTTGACAACCTCCCAATCTCACATCAAATCGCACGGAGTATACACATGACTCACACACATGACAATTGATCTCACAAGCTCACGACCCCCACGGCCAGACCACTGGCCTGACCTCGGGTCACCGAAGGCACTCATCCCCCGCACGATCAGTTAACACGCGGGCTCCACCGGCTTATCGGGCGGATGCTCTTCGGGACGTAGAATTACTGTCGCCTTGGGTTCTGGTGCTGGCCCGTCCTGTAACGAGGTAACATTAGTCACCATTATATTGTACAACACTGGAAGTCCTGTGGCTGATATGACGATGAGTCTCCCCCATAGATTTCAACCGGTTGGAAGCGGCCTGCATCCAGCGACTTCCCACGACCTTCATCAGACAAAGTTTGAGCGCACAAATTTAGCATGAAGGCAGTGTCCGATTGGGCAGACCCTCGAACATCGTCGCAAAGACGCCTGATCTCAGTCTTTTACAGGATGCACTTCGGTGAATGTGGGTTGGAATTACATTTTCCTCACCATCGTCATTTCATCTTCGGACTACTAGGCGTGGGGAGGGGTTCCACCGGTATATAGTTAACATACCAAACATTCGCACTAAGCGGTTCGACTCTTAATTCATAATGCGAACAGCCAAGACATGGAACTCGCTTCCGGCGTCAGTCTTTCTTGAATCCTACAACCTTCGGATCTTCAAGAGCAGGGTGAATAGGCATTTTAGGCATCTACTGAGATTGCGTGTTCATTTTCGGCCACATCGTCACTTTCCGTCAGGTGAGATTGTGTTCAAACAAGTATCCAGTTAATGATATGATATACAAATCAGGTCGTCCGTCTCACTTATGAGTGGACGTCCTACGCTGCTCCAGCCGTTTTTGAGCAAAAAGGGGTCAGATATCTGCGGCCCCATGTAGCTGTCAGTCAATATGTCCAAGCTACTGGGTGTGTAATGTTTGATATAATAACAAAAAGTCTAATTATCAGATTGTATAATTTAATTTGATATAATTTTGCTTAGTATAATGTTCAAATGATATAACGTTCTGTTTATATAATTTCATAAGATATAATTTCACTTGATATAAAACTCGTTTCACATAATATTTACTTTCTATAATGTTCATTTGATATAATGAACAATAGTCATAAAAAAAAGACCCTACCCTAGAACCTAACCTTTCCTCTAGTATTTTGCCTGATTCTTGCAGCTCGCTTCGCTCGCTGCCCGCTCCGCTTCGCACGTGTTACTTGTTTATTGTTGTATGAATTTGATGAAAAGACCATTTTGTGAAATGAAAATTATGTCTAGTGAACATTATCACAAACGATAATTATATCCTATGAGCATTGTGACTAGCGGTAATTATATGAAATGAACGTTATAACAAATGATATTTACCTATATTTAATAATTATTATGCCAAGTGTTGTTATAGCAAATGATTGTTATGTTTCGTAAACATTATAATAAATAAATAAATATCCTTAGACATACACATAGCGCCATCTAGCTCCACAGTAAGCAACTATAGGCTTGTGTTGTGGATACCAGATGGTTGATACACTACATAAATACATTTTTTTTTGTAAATAAATACTTATTATAAATGATAACATCCATAACTCCGGTACACATGTCCGTATTCATCACACAAACATATGCCCCTAGCGGGATCCGAACCCGCAACCTTTTGGTGTAGTGGTCAGAGTTGCTAACCACTACACCAAACAGGTCGTCAATTTATTTTTCATTGTCACATGTCATTATACTAAATTAAATTATATTAAACAACTTTAGGCCTTTTGAAAATTATATCAAATGAGTGTTGTCTAATGAAATTATATTTTTTGTTATTATATCAAACATCACACACCCCAAGCTACTACCGTGCCGGAAAGGGTAATCATCTGTGTAAAAACGAATAGAAGAAACCCTCCTGACCTTTACTGGCGATGGTATACGGTGTACCAACCTGTACTTCAGTGGAGGTGCTTGGCTGAGTCTGGCCCTTCTTCCGCCGCTCGACGTGCCCGAAGCAATGCTCGCACTCGTCGTCGCTCTCCTCGGAGTCTGACTCGTCGAAACGCCTCGGCTTCTCGTAGATACAGCAGCCTGGAGATACTTAGATGAGACATTCTCTTATGCAAAACGGGTTAGCGCTAACAGGTCTCAGTGCCTCAATCAACGGCGGATCTTGGAGTCATGTATGTACGAGTAGTATGATGTTATGCTCCTACTCCCTTAATCCACGATACCCATGGGAAGAAGAGTTAGAAAATCGTGAAGAACATTGATCTCCGGTTCTCTACTCACGGTTTTCTAAAAAAAAGTTCATAATTGTTTTTTAAATAAATAAATGTCCTTGTACATACATACAGCGCCATCTACAATGTCATACATACAAATGGACACAATTTTAATACGGACTTTTATTATTGTATATATTAATTTTAAAATGACATAAGAATACTATTTTTTTTAATATTGCGTGCTAGAGTAAATAATTCCTGTTTCCTATTATTATTGTATACCAGTAATGGTTAAGTGTGATTGAACATTATTTAGAAATAGAAACACGACCTGTATCCACCACATTTAAAAACAATAAAGATTTCTATTCTATTCTATTCTAATTCCAGCATCTAAGCAACTAGGCTTATATTATGGATACCAAATGGTTGATATACTTCACAAACATTTTTTTTTGTAATACATATTATAAATGTGTTCTATTGTTATCATCAAAATTATTGTAAATTATTTTGCGCAATAAAGAGTATTTGTATTGTATAAATGAAAACTTGCATAACCGGGTACACGTGTCCATATTCATCATACACACATATGCCCCAAGCGGGATTCGAACCCGTTGCCTGTTGGCATAGCAGGTAGTGGTTAGAAATTCTGCTGCTATACCAAAAGGTCGCGGGTTCGAATCCCGCTAGGGGCATATGTTTGTATGATGAATACAGACATGTGTTCCCGAGTTATGGATGTTTTTCATTTGTGTATTTACAAAAAAAAAAAAGTATTTGTGTAGTTTATCAACCATCTGGTATCCATAATACAAGCCTAGTTGCTTATTGTGGAACTAGATGGCGCTGTGTGTATGTGCAAAGATATTTAATTATTTATAAAAAAAAAAAAAATATGATCGCTCTGATGGTTAAGTGAAAATGAGACCGAAGATGGAAGTGATTACATAAACAGCCTACGTCCCAACTGTTGGGTCACAGCCTCCTGACACTAGGAGGGGGATGGCCCATGTCATAATCCACCATGCGCGTTGGCAGAATTTTATCAGACTTCATACGTCCCACCGGCCCCACCGCTGTAGGCCATCGACCTAAAGCTACTTATAATATAATAATGGCTTTGAGGCCATGGCTACCTATGCCAATATATTAGTTCACTTACCTAATATGTCCTGGCGATACGGACGGACGGAGGCGAATTTCGCATAGTTTAGGGGGATACGCAAACGCCTGGCACAGAAAGCGAGCCCGGCTCGAAATAGAGGAAGGAACTTGAGACGGGACGCGGCCGGAGACGTTAAGCAAGCCGTTTCTTAGAATTGTCAAGTCCCAGAATGGGGAGAATTGGCCATAGGGACAAGGACAGAGAACTTGAAAAAAGTGTCGAGAGTCAAGAAATGTGATACCGGGAAAGAGCCCCGAGCAATTACCGGACGCACCTCTCATCGATTCGGCCCGTAGAACCAAGATGGTCGATAGGGCCATGGGAAGGTGGGGGGTTTACGTAAATATGTCCTATTTTTTTCCTTACGGTAAAACACTCACCGGTATATTTTAGTTATATGTAATTAGATGGATACTCACATTTTGATTTTTTCTTATTCATGTTTTCATTGTCCACCGTGTCCTCTGTCCACACGACCTTCTTGCGCTCCTGCGCACGCGTCGGCCGCAGCGTGATCACGGCGAGAGGCTCTGCTGGCTCCTGTTGAAATAAATCGTGAATGAGCCGTAAATTTAAATAAAATATTAATAGTGACGTTTTCAAGTGATAATTTTATCCTATGAAATAAAAATTTTATTTTATTTGATTTAACAACACCCCTTAAAGTCATCAACACTTACACGACCCCACTGTTGGGGACACAGCCTTCTCTTACTGGGAGCCCTCTCCCAACACCCAGTGCAGATTGGTGGTCAGTGTTTTTAAGCGGCCTTTGTTTGTAAATTAGCACGGAGCTTGAGATAGCGTCAACTGCTTAAGACGCATCTCGGTTGATACAGCCTCAAGACTTCTATTGAGATTGATTTATTAATACGGGCCCTAGTAAAGGCGTGACCTTCCCGTAACAAACGGCGTGTATTCAGGCCGACGAGCGTATTATGGCTGGCTCATTGGTCTGTGTGACTCTAATCTAGGAGCAAGACTCGGTTGGTTATATTTTGTTTTAGGCAATAATCGCCAGAGCGTGGGGTGTCCTAATTACAGTTCTATGCAGGTTGAATTCGTGTAATTCCCATTAACTGATGACGCCACTCTTGATTACGAAGAACCTTCCCCAAGGCACCATAGTCGAATTCGAGCAAAAATTTTCGGCTACCCGTAAACCATTCTGAAACCACCTTTAGTATGGAAGTCCAACCATTTTCGACTCAATTCGGCTATACAGGGCGTCCCACGGCTATGCCACATGGAGGGAAAGTACCTTGAATTTAGTAGATGGAACATTTTACTGAAAGAAGACATTATTTTAATTTAAAAAACAATTTAAACTGCATTCATAGATTTTTAAATAAGTACATGGTTGAACCGGGAATCGAACCCTTTATTTATAAAAAAAAAATTACCATGTAGCTTTATCATACCGATCGAAAGGCTTCATCATAAGGATTATTTTTTGCTAAATAACATAGTGTCAGAAATAAAAGGAAGACCATGAATTTTAACATTTTTAATACAAAATTAATCAATTTATCAAATGCTCAAAATGAGCCCCTTCCTGTTCAATACAAAGTCGTACTCTTTTGATTATTTCGCTCCCTGTCGATTTTTTGATCATGTTGTGGTGGATATTTAGAATAATACGTCGAAGTTCTGTTTGTAGCTCGTGGACACTTTGATACTGGTTCTTGTAAACTAAATTTTTTACATAACCCCATAAAAAAAAATCTAATCAGCCAGCCGCATTGCGATGGAGAAAATCATTTACGCGTCTTTCGGCAGATTCAGGATACGGCATACAACCAGGTACCTACTTACTAATTTAATTACGTATCTCTTTATCATTTTATCATGAACTTAAATTATAATAGGGAAATGATGCATACTTCTCGAGTGGGTAATTAGTATTAGTAATGATAATGTCAGTTGTATGTCCTTACGGCAATGTCAGCTTTTCATTTTTCTGAACAAAATTGCACATCTAATGTTAAAATTCATGGTCTTCCTTTTATTTCTGACACTATGTTATTTAGCAAAAAATAATCCTTATGATGAAGCCTTTCGATCGGTATGATAAAGTTACATGGTATTTTTTTTTTAATAAATAAAGGGTTCGATTCCCGGTTCAACCATGTACTTGTTTTAAAATCTATGAATGCAGTTTAAATTGTTTTTTAAATTAAAATAATGTCTTCTTTCAGTAAAATGTTCCATCTACAAAATTCAAGGTACTTTCCCTCCATGTGGCATAGCCGTGGGACGCCCTTTATAGTGGAAAATTGTTCGTAATCAAAAGTGGAATCACCAGTAAGCAGGAATTACCTACATGAATTCTGTATATCAAGTTTTAAATATCATAAAAACAGAAATTATATTCAAGAAATTCGTGAAGTAATCGTGGCGCATTCGCTTTCGATTAACGATTTAAACAATGGCTGACACGGCCAGTCCTTTGATAGGTGACCAATAGTGGCATTTTAATACGAGTGTGTCGTACGGTTCGGGTACGTTAAATAGTCTGTCCCGGTTGTAATATTATACAAAGTAAAGTGATAAAGGTTAATAATAACCTTTCCTCTAGTTTAAACTTAACATACATACATAAAGTCACGCCTGATTCCCGTAGCGGTAGGCGGAGACCACAGACTTCCACTTGCTACGATCCTGACACACCTCTTTAGCTTCATTCACTCTCATAAAGTTTACTCTTGACTTAGCCTTGCTTTAAGACGTCCCTGATTTGATCATGGTACGTTCGCCGTGGTTCTTCCCCTACCAACATTACGATCCACATTCGCTTGGTACATCTCTTTCGTAAGTCTTCTTTCATTTATCCTCTCCACATGCCCAAACCATCTCAGCATACCTTTTTCAATCTTTGTCACTACGTCATCTTTTACACTTCTTAATTCCCTAATTACACTGCCATATCTAGCATTCATTCCCGTAAATCGGACCAGTACCCCGCCATGAACAGCCAGACGAGCTTGTTTGGACACTGGCTCCTCATTAAGACATGCAGTGCTCCATTCACTCTTCTTTCGATGTCCTTCTCACACTTTCCATCCCTTATAAACAGTGAACCTAAATACACAAAATCACGCACTTGCTGCTTGCTATCCGTCATACATACACCTCTCTCAAATATCATTTTCTTTAGCAGTTTTTCTTTATATTTAAATTTAACTATAAAGAAAAACCATACTTAAATCAGACCACGCATTATTAAGATACATTCGAATAAAGACTAGACAGACACAACGACGTCAAACACTTAATACTCGTCACTTTTTGGTCGGGGCTTATAAATGAAGCCAATACAGTATGCCAAATCTTAGAAAATTACGTCTTGAGCGATATGGCTTACCAACGTTATCTCCAATACCTTTGATGTGCGACGCAATGACACATTAATGGAACTGCCTAATTGTACACATTATGGTAAAATGTATGATAAGCTCACCTTTGTACAGTCGACAGCAAGGACGAATATAGTTTGACGACCGATTGGTGTAGTTGATAGTGACTCTGTCAGCGAAACCAACGGTTGCGGGTTCAAATCCCTCGAGGAGTATATGTTTTTTTTTTTTTTTTTTATATGAGAGGGCGGCAAACGAGCATGCGGGTCACCTGATGGAAAGCAATCACCGCTGCCCATGGACACCCGCAACACCAAAAGGGTCACAGATGCGTTGCCGGCCTTGTGTGATGTGATGAATACGAACATTTATTCCCGATGGATGTTTATAAATATATGTGTATGTTTATCTGTTATCTGGTATACATAGTACAAGATTTGCTTAGTTTAGAACCAGATGATTAGTGGAAGAGTCCAAAGTCCAAAATATATAATTTTTTGTATTGTCTCGAAGCATTGTTTATCTCAAACTCCAACTAATTCCCTCTCCAAAAAAAGACTAGGAGATATATACAAAAATATTATTTATTATAAAAAATATAAACAGTTTAAACTAACATTGTTATATAAATTCATGATATGACATTTTATCTTTGTTAATAATCATGGTTTGTTTATGATAGTAACAGTAAATATAAATTTGTTATGTAAAATAATCTTATATAAAAGATAACAGTCGCCATATAAAACACTTACGATAATATAATATACTTTGACCTTAAAAATAGTAGGCAGGTAATTGGCAAGACGTTAGTTTTGTATATAAAGTTTTTCTCATAATTTCCACATCAAATTAAATCACCTCAATCAGAACCTCTTAATAACGCGTGGATTGATAATTGTTTATTGTATAAACATGACACTGTAGCTATGAAACTTCGTTCCATTTCATTGAACAAATTCGCGTTTTTGATGGGAAAAGCCACATCACCTAATTGCACAAAATGTGATGTCGTGGAGGATATTTACCACAGTCTAATGGAGTGTATCTGTAATGAGTCCCTCAGAAGACTAATAGTGGACACTCCTATGTTATGGGCTGTGTGTGGGTGCAATAGTGCTTTAATGTCTCCACTATCGGACTCAACTAGGGCACTACACAAATTAGTAAAAGTAGGTTTAAACTTAAGGGGATGATGGACTATTAACTGTACAATAGAGCGACGTAGTCAATATTGACGAAGCTCTCAAAATTAAGCTTTAAAAATAAACATCACCGTACTACCTTTTGATCAAACAAACCCCCTATCTTATTGTCATGGTAACCTAAGAAATTAGACAATATCTCTCGTGTGTGTTGACCCACAGTAGGTGGGGCAGTCCTCGCAAAGTTGCCTCCTGCAGAGAACACTGTTGGTGGTCCCACCACCTTCACAGTCCCTGCATCAGGATGGGGCAATTCCTTCACTAACTCTATAGCTTTCACATGCTCATCTTCAAAGACATCCTTCATAGTATTCACTGGACCGTTGGGGAATGAGGCATTTCTAAATATTTCCGCCCACTGACTCTTTGTCTTTGTAATGATAACTTCACTGATAATTCTTACAATTTCTTCTCTATTCGTCACCCTTAAAGAGTTGTCTAAAAATCTTTCATCGTTAATAAGTTCATGTTTATTGATTAGTTTGCAGAAATCAGCAAACTGGGCATTGGATCCAGTGCCAATAACCATGTCTCCATCCTTAGTTTTAAATGATTGGTATGGCACTATATTGGCATGGGCAGTGCCCCATCTCTTGCCTTCGATTCCACAATTCAAATAGATGTTAGCAACATTAATCATGCTTGATATCTGAGTAGACAGGAGGTCGCAGTCGATTTTTTGTCCCTTCCCTGTTTTCTGGCGATAGTACAAGGCTGTCATGATGGCCCCGAAGGCATGGAGGCCTGTTGTAATATCCGTTATAGCAACACCAGGTTTTACTGGGTTTCCGTTTTGTTCTCCTGTAGAATTGAGTAGCCCCCCCATTGCTGATGCTATTACATCATAGCTGAAAAACAAACCGAACACAATTCATAAGAACAATCCAGTAAAAATACGAAATTTATATGGTGTCAGACTTTAAGATTTAAAGTTCCTGATTTTTAATAGAAGAACGAATTACGAATAACTTTCCCTAAGGAACCATAGTCGAATTCAGCCGAAAATTGTTGGACTTTCATATTAGGTCCTTACCTATGAAATTGGCGTTTTGTACGAAGAATTTAATTAAGACTGTTTTCTCCATACAAACATTTTTGATTTTTTTTTTGGGAACGGCAAATCCAAGTTTAGCTCAACTTTGTGTGTATTATCGGATAACATTAAGTTAAGTATAGGCAGCGTTAATTTTTAAAAGTAACCGCTTTATAAAAATCTAAGCGAATCTAAGAAATGATTATGGGAAGCACATGAAAAGAGCTCTGTTCAAGTTTTTTTTATTATGCGATTTAGCCTAGACATTAAAAAATATTTCATGTGAAACCTTGAAAATATATTCCATTTTCCAAATAAAAAACAAATTAGGAAATAGCTTTGAAAATCATAGGAATTGGTACATATGATTAACGAAGAAAAAAAACTCCAATTTCATAGGTTTCTAACCAATCTGTAGCTTGCTTTAGATAAATTATAGGTATTTAGTTGTAAGATCTACAATATTGATAAAAATTAAATCTATTACCAGGAAGAACAGAGAAGGAAAATTGAGGGCAAATTAATTGGAATCACCTTATAGGTAATTAACAAGCTATCTTTAAAATCACTTAAAAAGAAATTTAATGTTAACAGTAATATATAAATTATTTAATACAAACCCAGGTTTTTTAGCATATGGTCCAGTGGACCCAAATCCAGTTATTGCACAGTATATTAACTTTGGGTTGACAGTGCTTAGTTTATCGTAACCAACTCCAAGCTGATTCAGTTTGCCGGGCACATAGTTCTCCACAACTACGTCACACTTTCTTGCAAGGTCATACATAATTTTTTTCCCTGAAATTTGATTTTAAAGTGTCTATTTTATGTTACATACTATTTAGCTTGAAGTAACTTAGCTTAACTTAGTAATAAATAAATATTTTGAACAATTATCACCAATTATCTCGTCCCAAACTAGGCGAAGCCCACAATGGATACTAGGTAACAGAGAAACGTATATAAATGTTTATAAATGAATTGCGATTTGAACTCGCAACCATTGATTTCGAAGGCAGAGCTACTACCCTCTACATAAATCAGCCGTAGTAATTGTCCACATATTACTAAGCTCAATTTAAAGAACAGCAATGTTGACATATCAACATTAAAATGTATTTCAATGGTACCTCTATTTTGGTAGTATGTAACGCAGATATAAAAACAAATGTGTTTGCATATATCTGTGTGTTAATTGACTTCACATGACCTTGTAAATTGCTTTGCCATTGAATCATCAGGAGGAAAAGAAGACTTCTAATTTGAATATAAATAAAGTTTCAGTACAAATATTACAGTGAACAGCTTACCTTCTTGTGACTTGAAATCAATACAAATACTCTTCTTATTTCTATTCACTGCTAAAAAGTAATAGGAGTCCTTGGTGCCGTTTACAAAAGGGGGCCCCCATTTACGTGACTCATCGCCGTCAAGACTTTCCACTTTAATCACGTTGGCCCCAAGGTCCCCAAGGGTCATGGAGCAAAATGGACCCGCAATAACCCTAGTGAGGTCTAAAACTGTCACATCGTCGAGCAACCCCGGCAGTTTCGTTGAATATTGCGCTTTACTAATCCGATATTGGAATTTTAACTTTAAACAGATTTTTCTAGCGGTATTCATTGCGGCAATTACAATACTATGTTTGAAGTTTGAATACGTATCGCGTTATCACTGGAAACACTGGTATTATGTCGTCAAATAGCATTGATAAGGCGGGATATCAAACAAAACATTTATTACCTCTTGTAGTTGAGCTGGGACAGTTACGGCGGTGCTTGTGGTAGCCATCTGTTCGGTGTTGAAGGTCCGCTCGTGCTCTCCCATCAAACAAGATTCACAATATTTTCACGTCATACGTAAAATAAATATTTATCTAAGATCGCGATTTTAGAAACCGAGATCGAAATTCTCCGCTTGACGATATATCAAAGTATCAAACTAACTGTCAAAGTCATCAAACAAGATGTGTCAAATCAGTGCTGCCAGGTGAGAAATGCAGTGATCGACGACGACGACGACGACACACCAAATCTTGAAAAGAATAAATTGTTTCTATAAAATATTTTATATACACGTATACTAAGTTCCGTATATAAACAATAAAGCGTATATGATTGATTCACTGATTTAAAACTTGAGGGAAGGAAGATCTTTTTTATTATATTTTTTTTGGCCTAAAATCAGTGCGGCTCAGTGCCTTTCCTTCCCATTTTAAAGGTTTATTTCGAAGTTTTTTTTTTTAATTATGACGAGACTTAGCATAAACTAATGCGAAAAATCAGTTTAAAAAAATATCTTATTTTTCCCGTGGGACGTTTTGAACCAACTCACGTAAAATTGTTTATATACAAAGACAAAATCGTGTAAGTTGCTGCCATGCGTCAAATTGAATATGTCAATGTCAATGGGCTGTCAATATCGTCAGCGCTGGGATAAAGGAAGTCTATCAGTATAAGTATGAACACTGCCTCGTCTAAGGCCCGTATTGATCGCGTCTCAGTGTCAAGACCATTTTTTCTGATCAAGCGTCAACTTGAGGCCATGTCAATCTTGAGAACGGGTTATTAATCCGGGCCTAAGAATGGTTTTCCACTTTTGAGTTTGGTTTGATTTTTTTAAATTCGAATTTATAAATTCTTTTATTAGACCTTAAAGCGGGATTCACTATGCTCGAACCTTAGACCATCGTAATGGCAACACCTGCACCTATCTGCAACTTACAATTTCTATTTTATAAAGTCCGAAATGTACCTTTAACCCAACACTCTTGAAGTGAAACGAAACGTTAGTTGTGCGTTAAAAAACTTTGGTTTTGTTTTATTACTAAGAGTGGATCATCAAACTAAAATTATTTAAAATATATTTTATTCTCATCTATTTTTTAATTTTTCTCATAGAGGGAGATGAAAAGTATAGTGTATCACTGGAGCGCAAAATTATTTTTTACCTCGGGCACAGATTACTAATAAGTTTCTAAAGTAACCTCGGGTGACTCTACTCTACAATCTTTCGTTTCGCTCTGGATACAAAATAGCGCCCTCGCCGTAAAAATATTATTTTGCTCCCTCGTTATCTATGTACCTTTTCAAATACTAAAGCATGATGTTATGATATCGGTTATATTATTAGTCAGAATATGGCTGAGATATCGTCGACGATAGATCGTGGTCTGTCTTTGAACTAATGTTGCTACTCTATCGAAGCACCTTTATAATAGACTTCCAAAAAATAAAATCATGAAATATTATATTCAATGTAGCATACAAAAATATCACTTATTGAAAGTCAACATGTTAATATTTTTTTTAAACTACATCGTGTTATGGTTAGGGAGAAGAAGCGACAAGAAACTCCGCAACAACATCTTTTCAATTGGTTTCCAACTTTACAATAATATTACCTTTTATATTACATATTACAAAACAAAAGCAATTAACATAACGACCAGCTAACACCAGACCTCCTTTTCGCCTAAATAATCATCTATCCTGTAATAACCCTTCTTACACAGAGTTTCTTTATCGTGGCGTTTAAATTTCTGCTCTCAATACATGTTCTGGTATTTATTTATTTAATACTTTTATTTATAATGAAAGGTGATTTTTTTTTCTACAATTTCTCGATTCGATTTGTGGCTCGGGTAAATTAGCTAAATCTATCTTTTTCTCAAAATTCCATGAATGCAGTTATTTTATTCTTATACGTTAATTCAAGTTTCCTGTAAGTAATATTATTTGCTAGGTACTATTAAACGTACGTAAATGCTCTTACTATCTAGTAGGCGCCTACTTTTCAACAGTGCTTATTACTGAGATTTGTCTGGACAAAGACTGACTGGACATTTGGACATACACAGACACACACACACAACGCCGTCAAAAACATAACACATCGTTTTTCGTCGGGGGTTAAAAAGAGATTATATCTCAAATTTTTCGGTATCTGGCGCTGAATCTTTATGTCAAAAAATTGAAAGATACTAAAATAGAATAAAATACTATAATTTCTTTCTTAGTAATAATATTGGAAATCATAAGCCTGAAAACCTTATATTAATTATTTGTATTATTTAATTTACTATTTAATTCTAAAATAATTCTGCCATTATTTGTTTAAAATTTTTCTATGAAATTTATTAATCATGTCACACGGAGGTAGAGTCAGCAGGTTAGCCAGTAGCTGTCCGAAAGACTTTGATTTCGAATTCTTCGTTTATCAGGATGAGGTGAGTCAATTGCATTGGAAAGGATTACAATATAAGCAACTATAAGCAAAAAAACGAAATTGTATGGTGTTAAAATAATTGAACCAATCCTTTTCTCCCATGCTCTGTGGGTGTCGGTAAAAGTGACTCATGGTTTTTACACCAAGAAACATCTCTTGCACATTTCAATGGCGGTAAATGATTATTTGATACTAGATAAATGGTGTTTACCTAGGTAAGTCAAAGGGCTAGGGGCAAGTAGTGTTGTCAACCTTTAAGTACACATTGACCTGAAAATTCACAATCAAAATGCGAGACGTGCCTGAAAAAAGACAGGATCGAGAGGTAGATTACATTTACATTGAGTCACGGAGGCGGTTAAAACAGGCACATAAACTTACTCGACCTTATCAGTTATGACGTTCTGCTTTTACCACGGCACGAAACAAAGCCGTGGTAGCACTCCGCGGGCAGAGAGGGCAGAGAGGTGCGATGCCCGCACTCCGCACAGCCCCATGACTGGCTTGCCGCTATCGTCAAGTGTTATCACTGTATTCTTTACACTATGACTCAGCTCAAGATAGATGCTCTAGCTTTTACTTCCCTCTCCTGCCTTTCATTTTCTTCTTCTCTTCCATTCCCTTTCCATTCCATCATCCAGCTAGCTTAATGAACACATTTTCCTTCAGGCAAACTATAACATCTGGTGTAGCTGCAAACGATTTCTTAACTGGCTACGAAACCTTGCCGACAACACTCCTTGGAATTGCCTCATGTGTATCCTGTCTATCGCTGAGCTTACCTTGGTGGCTGCTTACGTCCAAGCGTGGTATAGCCAAGCCTTGGATGGGATTTATAACGTGATATATGCCATACATACTATTTGCATTGGCTACGAGAGCATTAGGCTGGCGCTAGTGGAGAATATTACCATAGAAAGGTCTAAGAAAGGTGAGGTTTGTATATACTATAAATTAGGTATTCTACTAATTAATATTGTATTTGTTTATTTCATAAGACACACCAACAGCACACATATTACAACTCATATAATAACTATGTGCCAATAGTAGGCGTGTAAAACACTCAATTGAAATACACAGCTCTAAACATAATTAAGTTATTACAAGTCTAGTAACGATTACAAAAAACTATTTAATTGAAAACAGCACAACGGTCTATAAATGTTGCTTCCGCAAATATTGAGAAGTTCTTCTCTTAAACACACCTAATGAATCGTGAAAGATGTCAGTCTGTGGGATCTCACTATTCAAATGATTAAATTCACCACACAAATTGTATGGTATACACACAACTGTATTGATAAAGCAATCTCAAGATTGAGAGCGAGTCACACTCTCGCAGTACTATTTTTCCTGATAGTGTTTATATAAACAACATCTCAAGTGTCAACTTAGCTTAATTTTGAGATCGTTTATTACTACGAACCTAGGTGTCGCTCTAGCGTCTAAGTACGTAACGATCAGCCATACACCATTATGTATTTCTTTCTAAATTATTATTTAGATGTTGAAAACGACTTAAGTAAAAGCAGAGCTGTCTTTCAACCTAAACAACTTCAAACTGCAAGCATTTATTTCAACATAAGATACCATGATATCATTCGTTGTATCTCAATTTAGCTGTCAGTCACTTTATCCAAGCTACTATCGTTCCGGAAAGGGAAATCATCTGTGGGTTGAAGCGGCGCAAGAAATCCACAACAAGCTCGTGAACTGCTTGATTCCATTTTATTCCCAATTACGGATACTTTCTTGTTCTTCAAAAGTGTTCTATTACTCTCCTGTCATCATGGATTGGATTTACTCGAGAAAATATAAAACGAAACCGATTAGTATTGGTTGTACATGTGGCTGTTACAGATCATCAGATCCCTGTATCACTGCGACCGTTGCCGAATTCGCTACTCAGGTTTACCGCTGTGAGAAGTTGCAGTACTTTCCTGGCAGCCATCGTTTTTATCTCATTCGGGTGAAATAAGAAACCACTCAGGTGGATATCATATTTGTGCATCAGCGGGCCACTTTCAAAAGTGACCCGTGAATGCCCTTGCAAATGCCAGCACTTAGCAGGAACTTGTTGAAGGCTTTGTTGGATTAGCTTTACAGAATGTATCAAACCTTGCGTGGTCGTCCAGTATTCAAAAGGTGCTGGCTACATCGGTTCTTTAAGGTAAAACGGATTAGGTCCTTTGGGGATATCGCAGAAAGGTTTGCCGTGCCTTTTGCTGTTAATGTTACAAGTTGTCTTCGATGCGTCATCATCCTCATATCAGTCACAGGACGTCCACTACTGAAGATGGACCTTCCATGGGGAACCTATGGAGAATTCCAGAACGACCAGTTGGATGCAGCCTGCATCCAGTGTCTTCGCTATCCGGGTCTGTCTGTTTGTGCGCTTACTTGTTCTAAAACTACACAACTGATTTTTGTTACGGTTTTCATTGTCATTGCGAGAATTTATTTCGCAAGGTAGGTAGGTATAATTATGTTTATAGAAACCCGTGCGAAGATCTACTCAATTATTTTAATGACGTATTTGTATTCTTTCAGTATGTTTCGTCTTAGATTTATTATCATTCTCACACTATCTCGCTTTGATATATGGGGACCCAGTGGTACAACGATACGCGAAACTCACTTGTTACTATTTACGTCTGCACACGCCGTTTAGATTTCTCTGTGAGTATACTTACACACACATCAACTGGGTGCACGGAGAAAGCATAGAGGATGCCGTCTTATACCACATGGTCTAAACACAATGTACTATGGAGCGGATTGTCGCTACCGTGCGGGATGAGAGGAACGCGGCGCCCCCTGCAAGACTACCCATAACTTTGTAGCGCTATTTAGCAGCGGGCGTCTATCGTTGAAAAAGTAAAGGGCTATGCACAATGTGTCTTGAATTTATAAAATTCCTTAGACGTGAAATCTAATCCTATTGGTGGTATCTAGCATCTAAGGATGATTTGTCACAAACACATTTACAGGAAAAATTACAATCACACTAATATTACAATGCGTAAGTTTGTGCGTGTGCATGTGTGTGTACTATATACCGGATGAGTTTTTTATAACGTAAGGAAAAAATAGGGCATATTAGGTAAGTGAAATAGAAGGTATTGGCATAGGTAGTTTTTTTTTTTTTCAAAAACGCCCGTTTCGGCCGGAGATTTATATGTGACTGGTGTGATTTATATGTGACTGGTGTGATTTATATGTGACTGGTGTGATTTGTATGTGACTGGTGTGATTTGTATGTGACTGGTGTGATTTATATGTGACTGGTGTGATTTATATGTGACGGGTGTGATTTATATGTGACTGGTGTGATTTATATGTGACTGGTGTGATTTATATGTGACTGGTGTGATTTGTATGTGACTGGTGTGATTTATATGTGACTGGTGTGATTTATATGTGACTGGTGTGATTTGTATGTTACTGGTGTGATTTGTATGTGACTGGTGTGATTTATATGTGACTGGTGTGATTTATATGTGACTGGTGTGATTTATATGTGACTGGTGTGATTTATATGTGACTGGTGTGATTTGTATGTGACTGGTGTGATTTATATGTGACTGGTGTGATTTATATGTGACTGGTGTGATTTATATGTGACTGGTGTGATTTGTATGTGACTGGTGTGATTTGTATGTGACTGGTGTGATTTATATGTGACTGGTGTGATTTATATGTGACGGGTGTGATTTATATGTGACTGGTGTGATTTATATGTGACTGGTGTGATTTATATGTGACTGGTGTGATTTGTATGTGACTGGTGTGATTTATATGTGACTGGTGTGATTTATATGTGACTGGTGTGATTTGTATGTGACTGGTGTGATTTGTATGTGACTGGTGTGATTTATATGTGACTGGTGTGATTTATATGTGACTGGTGTGATTTATATGTGACTGGTGTGATTTATATGTGACTGGTGTGATTTGTATGTGACTGGTGTGATTTATATGTGACTGGTGTGATTTATATGTGACTGGTGTGATTTGTATGTGACTGGTGTGATTTGTATGTGACTGGTGTGATTTATATGTGACTGGTGTGATTTATATGTGACTGGTGTGATTTGTATGTGACTGGTGTGATTTGTATGTGACTGGTGTGATTTATATGTGACTGGTGTGATTTATATGTGACTGGTGTGATTTGTATGTGACTGGTGTGATTTATATGTGACTGGTGTGATTTATATGTGACTGGTGTGATTTATATGTGACTGGTGTGATTTATATGTGACTGGTGTGATTTATATTCCATGATGGTTTTGAAAAAAAAAATTAAACTACCTATGCCAATACCTTCTATTTCACTTACCTAATATCACAGATTACTAATAAGTTACTAACGTCTAATATGCCCTATTTTTTTCCTTACGGTAAAAAAACTCATACAGCATTTGTCACTCTTACGCCTAAAGGTTTGATGAAATTTGGTTGGTGGATTAACATATATATGTTATATGTTACATATACATATATATATGTATAGGCCAATTTTTTTTGAACCGATTTTGACAAGGGATTCAGTTATAATGAGTATGTCACGCCCACTTCGGTGGCGTTACGAGTCTCGTCTTCGTATTTGCTCCGTGGTTGGTTGTCACAGCTTCCTTTAATTGGGCAGGATATTATGGGCCATAATTCACCACGCAGATCCCGCTTTGGCGAATTTTTGTCAGACATGGCCACAATGTTTGAAGACAATGGCTTATGACTGGCTTCAATTGACTACTACCTATTAAGCGAGCCCTCTGAAACACAGAAACACACATAGGAAAACGCTATTAAGAAACTAGGCTTGTATTACGGCTTGATTGATATACATATATACTACACAAATACATTATTTTTGTAAATAAAATCATATAAATGAAAAACTCCCGTGTCCGTATTCATCCTACAAACATAATGCCCCTAGCGGAATTCGAAACAACGACCTTCTAGTGTAGCAATCAGAGTTTCCAACCACTACACTAATCAGGTAATCCACGTCCACCTGCCAGACATCTAGTGGTCGCCCAATTTTGCCACTTGGCTGCGGACTTGCATTACCTCCACGTGATTAGATTGGCTGTCGCTGTGTGAGGCGTCAATTAATTTGTATCAAACTAATTTTCCACTGTCGAGCGTCGGTGGCTTAGCGGTTAAGACGCGGTCTCCCAATTTAGGAGGTCCGGGTTCGATTCCCAGCCAGGCCATGTACCAATGACTTATTAAATTTAATTTAATTACTTATGTGCAGCTACCCCCACTGCTCTTAAACTATGAAGGAACACATCATGTGGAAACCTGCATGCTTGAGAAATAAAAATTCTAATACATGTGTAGTCTCCAACCTGCATTGGGCTGGCGGGGTGGACTACGGCCCATACTCTTACATTACACGAGAGCTATGTGCCTGCAGTGGAATGTTTACGGGCTGAGATGATGATGATATTTTCCAGTTGCGATGACCGAAAAAAATCTGAAGGGTAGCGTTGTTGGCACTACACTCAAGTTCTGCTACATATTTTATGTGCTCCGAGTGTCTTGCGCGGTTATCTTTCTTGAAATGCAACGGGTATGTATTAGAGCTATAATTGACTGCAAGTAACACGTGATAGTCCAGTAAAATACTTAATTTTTGTGTTGTAACTTCCTATAATCTTAATTCTTGATTCTTTGTAGAACCTACCCAATATAATAGAATAAAAAGGTTTCCAACCATACTGTAACTTGCTTTAGGTATAGTATAGGTATTTAGTTATAAAACCTACTATAAGTACCTAAATTTACAACTGTGAACTTCATTGCATTGTGGAAGATGATGTCCTAAAACAATTTTCTAAAAATTTTATTACATTTTATTGAGTCGTGACATTGGCCCTCGTTGAAATCTTTTATGAATATAAAGAAGTTATTAATCGATATTTTTTAAATTAGTTACAGGAGTTTTAAGTATACATATTCTTCGACGCAATGAAATTCACTTTGGTAATTTTTATCTAATAATCTATGTTTTATTAGTAAATACCTCTACTATATCTAAATCAAGCTAATGATTTGTTGGAAATCTTGTTGATTCTATCACTGACAGGTACCTACTCTTTCCATGTGCAAAAAATTGGGAACGGAAGATTATAGGAAGTTAATATCGTTCGCTTACTGGACTATAACGAGGGCCAACACTGACATTAGATAGATTAAGGTCTTAGCATACGTGACGGGTAATTTCTCGGACGGAACGGAGACGGGATGTCAAAAAAAACGAAATAGGAACGGGACGATTTTTTTGACATCGTTGCATTTAAAAACATAGCAATAAAATACACGTGGCGAGAAACACGGGCGGAACGGGACGGCAATAGAAAAAACATCGTTATGGCATCTTCTTCATCTAATGCTACGGCAACCATTGCTAGTTCTTCAAAAGTAAAATGGAACATTTTGTGCTGAAATATGGTTGCAGCACTAGCACAACTATCGTTGAACACCGTCACTGTACGTATGTTTTAAAACCACTTTCACGTTAGGAACTATACACGTCCCGTCTCCGTTCCGTCCGAGAAATTACCCGTCACGTATGCTAAGACCTTAACCGTCTTATTCATAAAAATTTACAAACGCTTTATAAACCTGTTTTAGTTATAATGTGTTTTGTCTTTGTCGTTCACAAGGAAATGTTATAATGAAAGAAAGTGACAAAACATACTTTAACTAAAACAGGCTTATAAAGCGTTTGTAAATTTTTATGAATAAGAGGGTAAGAGTTATTCAATATTGCGAGCATTATTGCGTCACGTGTTACTGGAGTCCACATTTGCTTAACCTATAATTAGAATTTTATTCCTAAACATTGTGTATATACCGGATGAGTTTTTTTATCGTAAGGAAAAAATTGGGGCATATTAGGTAAGTGAAATAGAAGTTATAGTTAAATAGGGAGTTAAATTTTTTTTTCCCGAATTTGATATGCGACTGGCGAGATGGTGTTGCGGGTGTCCATGGGCGGCGGTGATTGCTTTCCATCAGGTGACCCGCATGCTCGTTTGCCGCCCTCTCATATAAAAAAAAAAGAAAAAAGAGATTAATAACTCAACTCTCTCTCTAGAGTTACTCTGAGTTATTATATTTATTAATTTATTTGGAACTCATATTTTCTCAAAGTTTTCTTAATTTATTGAATTTAATTTTTTTTTATGCACAACTGATTGGTACTTGACCACAATCACACCTGATGTTAAGTGAAGATGACGTCGAAGGTGGAAGCGTACTGACCCGGAAACCCCAACACATTTGGGGGACTTGCTATCTTATCTCCGACAACCGGAACACAACAATGCTATTAACATTGCTGCTTGGCGGCAGATTAATGATGTATTCATGTGGAATAGGCTACAAACGTATATATATATATATCCTTAAAATATATCCTTGGACATATATCGAGACAGCGCCATCTAGTGACACACTAAGCAACTAGGCTTGTGTTGTGGATACCAGATGGTTGATACACTACACAAATACATTTTTTTTTTGTAAATAAATACATATATAAATGAAAAACATCCATAACTCGGGTACACATGTCCGTATTCGTCATACAAACATATGCCCCTAGCGGGATTCGAACCCGCGACCTTTTGGTATAGCAGCAGAGTTTCTAACCACTACACCAAACAGGTCGTCAAACGTGACTATAAAGTGACACAATTAACGTTTTATTCGATGATGGTATAAAAAAAGAAATTAACCTACTATGCCATCTCTGCGAATCTCGCTAGGGGCATAATATGTTTTTGTGATAAATACGGACACGTGTACCTGAGTTATGGATGTTTTCATTTATAATAAGTATTTATTTACAAAAAAAATATGTATGAAGTATATCAACCATCCGGTATCCACAACACAAGCCTATAGTTGCTTACTGTGGAACTAGATGGCGCTGTGTGTATGTCTAAGGATATTTATTATTATTATTATGCCAATACCTTCTATTTCACTTACCTAATATGCCCTATTTTTTCCTTACGTTAAAAAGACTCAGACATTCTCAGACAGTTCAATATTGCCCCCAGTTCTCTATGAAACTCGAGGCTATCGATGATGAACCTTCACTCGACTACAAAGGCGCAAGGAGATACGGGAAAGCTCAAGTCCCAGACCATGAGAAGCTGGACGACAGCAAAACTAGCCAATTCATCGTGTCGGCATATATCATCAATGAAATGTTTTTGCCTATAGGGTACAGTTCTCGAGGCGTAAGCTCAGCTTTGCATTTGTGTGAGTGACGTCAAGCTGCTAGCGGTACAAGAGGTGAAGTGCGGCATGTGCGCGGCAGGGAAGCGACGCGCAGCGGACACGCCGCGCCTCAGGCCGCGTTTAAACAATGCGCGGGACGCGCTGCGCCACAAGCCGTATCTCTATCTGTGTGCACTCACAAATGCAAAGCTGATCTTACGCCTCGAGAACTGCATACCAACGAACACATCACATAGATACCTATCAAGCCTTAAAACTTTCATTTTAGTTTCCATTAAAAAAGTGGCCGTTTTTATCAATGAATAAATAAATTAATATTTGGGGCACTTATACCAATTGTCTAGTTCCAAACTAAGCAAAGCTTGTACCATGGATACTAGATAACGAACCTCACCTTCCACCTTCGACCTCATCTTCACTTAACATCAGGTGTGATTGAGGTCCAGTACCAACCCGTTGTGCATAAAAAAACATACATAAATATTTATATAAACATCCATGACTCGGGAATAAATGTTCGTATTCACCGTACAAACATTTACTCCTCGCGGGATTCGAACCCGCAACCGTTGGTTTCGCTGACAGGGTCACTATCCACTACACCAATTGGTCATCAATAATTTGAAATTCTCGAAAATAACCGGAATTAAAGCTATTTATATGTATTATTTATTTTTGGGCTTTAGCTTTTAGGCTTTTCGGGTGAGGCCAGAGCGATTTTTTAAAATTTATTCTGTATTTAAATAGAAATCTTAATTCATCCAATAAGGCCTCTACTGGACGGAATAAACCCTCTTAATTCTGTATATAACCCGATTTCCAGCCCCTCCCCCGTCATGATATCGTTAGTCGCGCGCGACGCAGGGTCCCGATTCTCGCGCGCTCGACATTTCACTGTCAATAGACATTAGTATGTCTACCTCTTTCACACTTATAAAGGTGTGTAAAAGCGACAGATCTATGGATGTCTATCGACTGTGAAATGTTGAATGCACGAGAATCAGGGTCCAGGAGTGAGACCCACACTCACGCTAAATATCTTTTTAACCTTAAGTAATTTCGCGGTTATGATTTAGATAGAATGTCAAGGAAACTTCACCAAGTAGAATCTATAGTTTCATTTCAAAATTGAGATCGCATAATCTCGCTACCGACCTTTTGGGCAAGAAAGGTTCTCGAGAGCGACTGTTTAGGTAAAACTGCGGCTTATTATTATTTTGTTATTTTTTTGTGCAACTAGATGGCGCCACATGTATTTTAGAACGCGCTATCGACTTGTTCCTTCGAGTTCATAACCCTAGCGATAGAATCTTATTAGTTAGTTCATTAAAGCAGTGATATGTGTAAGTACAGTCTTTTAATTCTCCATAGTGGTCCTTCGTGAGTCGGATTGAAGTTAGTGCAGTGCTAGTTAAATGTTAAAGTGCAATTTGGATTATAACGTGTATGTAAAGTGGTAAGAACTTTGAATTATAACTTTGAATCAAGGATTTGTATTCTGTGGACTTGTAAAATTTGTCGAAATTTATTCTTCTAGAAGAAAGTGGACTCTATAAGTAGTGTTATTATACAGGGTGGAAAAATTCATTAAGTGATAATTTAGTTAAACCTTCTATACAATTTAATACTATTACATATTTGAACTGGAATTATGGCAGAAGCTATGGATACGTCGATTACAAGTCTGCAAAATATTTCATCTAAAATATTAAAATTATTGGTAAACACAAAGAAGTGTGCTAAAACAAAAATTACTAGAGGATATTTAGAAACAAGACAGGAAACTTTGAGTGGTTACTGGAGTGATTATACAATACAATATGGAAGTTTTGTAGCAAAGTTTAAAGTGGAGGAATTGGAATCAAGAACATTTAATTTACAAAAAAATTACGATGAGACTGAAGAAGCTTATATGGATCTTAAAACATTATTAAAAGATTCTTTATTCGAAATACAGAGAACCGATATATTCCCCACTACTAGTAAGGCTAATATGGATACTACCGAGATTATTAAACTAAGGCCGAAACTTCCACCAATACCGATACCTAAGTTCTCGGGTGACTACAAGGACTGGATGAGCTTCAGAGATTTATTTACTACTCTCATACATCACGAGAATAGCCTCACTAAAGTTGAAAAACATCACTATTTGAGGTCTAGCCTGTCTGGTGAAGCAGAACAGCTGTTGAAACATTTCGCATTAACAGAAGCGAACTATACTGAAGCATGGAAGACACTCGAAGATAGATATGACAATAAGCGAATTATTTTGAACCACATACTCAATCGTTTACTAAATCAGAGAAAGATATCAACAGAGTCAGCACGTAGTATTAGAGACTTGTTGGATACTACTAAAGAATGTCTAAGCTCTCTTACCAATCTGCAAATAGATACCTCTACATGGGATGCGATTGTGGTACATATTGTGGTTTCAAAGTTGGATATGGAATCGCATAAACTTTGGGAGCAATCACTTGGGTCTTCAACAGCTATTCCTACCTTTTCTCAGTTAACCTCTTACCTGGAAAGCAGATTCAGATCCTTAGAAATGATTAATACAACGTTAATTAAAGATACACAAAAAAGAGACAACTACAATACGTCACAAATTAAACAAAAATCGGCTACTGTTAAGGCATTTGTAGCTGAAATTGATAGCACTTGCACATACTGTTCACAAACCCATTATATATGCCACTGTAAAGATTTTGCTGCATTGAACGTCCAGGAGCGTCAAGACTTTGTCAAGAATAACAGCATTTGTTTTAACTGTCTTGTCAAGGGTCACTCAGTAAGTCATTGTCGTCAAGGCACAACATGTAGAAAGTGTGGTAGACGCCATCATACTTTACTACACTCCACAACTCTTACCAAGACAGTTCTCGCCCTTGAGGCTCAGCCTGAAGGTGACATGCCTGAAGAAGAGGCTTCTTGTAATATGAGCATGAAAATAGAAAAGAGAAATGAACAAGTCATTCTTGCTACCGCTCAAATTATGGCTCAATCTAAAAATGGCACTGCTGCCGTCCTCAGAGCTTTAGTGGATCCTGGATCTCAGGCTTCGTTTATAACGGAAGCCGCTGCACAACTACTCAGTCTTGATCGCACTTCTGTAAATGGCAAAATTACAGGAATCTCTAACACATCAGTGGTAACCACAAAATCTATGGTAAATTTGAAATTTCACTCCACTCGACAGTCTTCACCACAATTTGAACTCAACGCTTATGTACTAAGGAAACTAACCTCTTTGCTACCTTCACAAGAGTTTCCTTTAGGTGCCTGGCCTTTAAATAAGAATATAATTCTGGCTGATCCAGAATTTCACAAGCCAGGGTCTATAGATATTTTACTTGGAGCTGACGTGCATGCCCAAATAATACTTGAAGGATTACACAGACACGAATCTTTGGTTGCCATCAACTCGAGGCTTGGCTGGTTGATATCTGGAAGGATAACACAACCTGATTCTCAATTTAGACACAATTTAATTGTTACACATATTAAACTGGAAACAGACCAATTGCTTCGACAGTTTTGGGAAATTGAAGAATACTTGCCTCACATAAAGCCAATTACAAATTTAGAGAGAAAATGTGAAGAGCATTACAGAAACACTCACACTCGAAACAGTGATGGGCGATATATTGTGAAGTTACCTTTTAAGGATGATCCCGTAGTGAAACTTGGAGACTCCCGAACTCTGGCGGTTAGTCGCTTGCTACAGATGGAGAAACGTTTCCTATATAAACCCGAGTTCCAGGAAGAGTACTGTAAATTTCTGGGGCAGTACGCATCACAGGGTCATATGGAAAAAATATCTGAAAAAGAGGAAAATATTACAGAGGAAAAAGGAAGATATTACTTACCTCACCACGCTGTCGTCAGGCCCACAAGCATAAGTACTAAACTAAGAGTAGTCTTCGATGCCAGTGCTAAACCTGTACATGGAAATTCCTTAAATGATGAGCTGATGATAGGTTCATCACTGCAACAAGACATGAGAAAATTAATTACGCGATGGAGACAACACAAGTTTTGTTTAGTTGCTGACATAAAAAATATGTACCGTCAGATACTTATCTCGAAAGATGACTGTGATTATCAGCGAATCATTTGGCGTGAAACACCTCATCTGCCTCTCGAAGAATACAGGCTACTTACAGTCACTTATGGCACATCAAGTGCACCATTTTTAGCCATCAGAACATTGCACCAGCTCGCCGAAGACGAATGTACAGACTTTCCTAAGGAGACGGAAATCCTGAAAAATGATCTTTACATGGATGACGTGATGACAGGCGCTTCAACGGAAACAGAGGCCATGTTACTACAGAAAGGTTTAACGGAGCTATTAGCTCGTGGTGGTTTTCCCTTACATAAGTGGGCATCAAATAGTGAAACAGTGCTTCATCAAATTCCTGACGACGATAAGGAATCACAGAATGTTGTGAATATAAAGGTTATGGACACTATGAAAACATTAGGTATAACGTGGAATTCACAAACAGATACTTTTGAGTTGAGTATTAATTTAGAATGTAAGACTGATGATGCTATCACTAAAAGAGCAGTATTAGCTGCTATTGCTAAGACATTCGACCCTCTTGGTTGGCTAACACCTACTATAATTGTTCTCAAAATATTTATGCAAAAGTTGTGGTTAGCCGGCCTAGGGTGGGATGACGAACTACCTGTTGAACTTAAGACTGAATGGATCACTTACCTTAATAATTATGTTAATATGAATGTCATACAATTTCCGCGATGGCTTGGTGTTTCTAATACAACAACGAAGGTCGAACTCCACGGCTTTAGTGATGCATCTTGCAAGGCGTATGCTGCTGTAGTATACCTGAGAGTTTGGGATAACAACCAAGTTCATGTTCATTTGGTCATGGCAAGGTCAAAGGTTGCTCCTGTAAAACAAGTAACATTGCCACGACTCGAACTCTGCGGTGCAGTTTTGTTAAGCAAGATGTTGAATGACTTGAAAGCGATATTTAAAATAGATAATGAATGTGTATACGCTTGGACTGATTCCACCATAGTCCTGGCTTGGTTGCGAAAATCACCTATTACATGGGCCACGTTTGTTGCTAATCGCACTTCTGAAATCTTGACCGTCACGAATAGTAGTCAGTGGCACCATGTTCAGTCATCGAATAATCCGGCTGACTCAGCATCGAGAGGCGTCTCTCCTACTGAACTGCAAGAGTCACAACTGTGGTGGGACGGTCCAGCCTTCTTGAGTGAACCTAAAGAAGTACATTGTTTTGAACCGATTATACCCGAAACGGTTTTGGAGATTAAATCTAAAATTCACACACATGTAAGCACGAGAAATAACGATGAAATATCTACATATTTGAATAAGTTTTCTAGCATTCTAAAACTAATTCGGGTAACAGCATATTGTGTAAGATTTGTAGCGAAGTGTAAAGATAGAATTACGGACCAACACAACATTAAGGTAACACCTTCTTATTTGACCTCTGCTGAATTGAAAAATGCTTTGAACATTTGTATTCGTCTGTCACAATCCTTAAGCTTCGAAGGGGAAATTGCTTTACTTTCTCAAGGTAAGGTTGTCCCAAAAAGTAGTAAAACGCATTCCTTGAGTCCATATATAGATAAGGACAAAATAGTTCGAGTTGGTGGGCGACTTGTTAATTCTGAGATGTCAAACTATGCTAAGTCACCGATTTTGCTGATGAATGATTGCCCTCTTGCTAAATTAATAGTTACTGATGCTCATCGTAAGACCTTGCACGGCGGTCACCAACTCACTCTCAATTATGTTCGTCAAAATTATTGGATTGTGCGTGCAAAAAATGTAGTGAAAACCGTAATCGGAAAATGTATTTCATGTTTCAAACAACGCGCCTCTCCTGTTACTCCATTTATGGGTAACCTGCCTGAATACAGAGTTAAGCCAAGTCGTCCATTTCGTACTAGCGGTGTAGACTTTGCTGGACCATTCACTTTAAAGCTGTATTCTGGTAGATGCAATAGAACATGTAAGGCTTATGTTTGTTTATTTGTATGCACTGTAACAAAGGCCATGGCATTTGGAATTAGTAAGTGATTTATCTTCTTCCGCCTTTTTGGCCGCATTTAAAAGATTCACTGCCCGCCGTGGTCACTGTGCAGAAATATGGAGCGACTGTGGTACCAATTTTGTGGGTGCTTCACGAGAATTAGATTTGACTTTTAAAAATCGCAAATCTCAGACTATCGCTGAAATAGCCGAACTTATTTCAAATGATCACACTAACTGGCATTTTATTCCTCCAGGCGCTCCCCACTTCGGTGGACTTTGGGAATCTGGAGTAAAATCTGTAAAGGGTCATCTCAAACGAGTGATAGGACAGACATTACTCACATTCGAAGAATTTTGCACTCTGTTGACTCAAGTTGAAGCCTGTGTTAATTCACGGCCACTTACCTTAATCAGTTCATCTCCAGATGAACTACCTTTGACTCCCGGACATTTTCTTATAGGAGAACCCCCTATCACTGTTCCTGAAAATGATTTAGTCGATGTTAAACTCAGTCCTTTAGATCGTTGGCATATTGTCCAACGACTCGTACAGTCCCTCTGGCGACGATGGCAAATGGAATATTTAACTAATTTGCAACACCGATACAAATGGTCCAAACATCAACCTGATATTCAATTGGGAACTGTAGTACTTGTAAAGGATGATCGATTGCCGCCTGGCAAGTGGCTTTTGGGAAGAGTAATTGATAGACATCCGGGTTCAGACGGTATAACCAGAGTTGTCACTTTACAATATAAGAATAATGTTTTTAAGAGACCTGTGGCAAAATTGTGCCCTCTGCCTCTGGATGCTTCTTGTTGATTCTTTATTTGCTGATTTTGTGTTTTGTTTCCTCTTGTATAGTTACTTTATCTTATATTTAGGTTAAAGGACCAATATAGTCCTTGCGCCGCGGGATGTTTAGGTAAAACTGCGGCTTATTATTATTTTGTTATTTTTTTGTGCAACTAGATGGCGCCACATGTATTTTAGAACGCGCTATCGACTTGTTCCTTCGAGTTCATAACCCTAGCGATAGAATCTTATTAGTTAGTTCATTAAAGCAGTGATATGTGTAAGTACAGTCTTTTAATTCTCCAGCGACCATAACTATATTGTTCGCCAACGCCCTTCGAGGTGGACTGATGAATAAGACTATGCCATAAGAATAATAAATAATACACGTTAATAAGTGAATCTCTTTTTATGCATGCATAGGCCGCCGTTATAAACACTTACTTCCCCTCTAGCCTCCAACGCCCCGCTGTCGCCCTGCAGACCGTTAGGGCTGTCATTTCAATGTTATCGTGTTAAAACAGAAGTGGGACTCCCCTCCCTGTCGGAAGAGATACCCACTAGAACCTCGCGGCGACTTATAGCAACCTTACCCTATTACAGCGTGTGTTTTTTTATATGAATGAGTATAGAAGTACCTATATGTTTATTTACTTACTGTAAAATCATACTTTATTCCTATTTAAAAGTGTCTAAAGTCTATTATTCATCATTCAATTTAATGCGGAATTGCACAGAAATAGATCACCATTTTTAATCGACTTCTCGCAATCTGTCAGCAGCAACGTGTGCGGTGTGAACGCGACACGAAGCGACGCAAGCCCTCACTGAAGGTTATATGCTAAGCGTGAGCCAGGCAGTACGCAGTTATCACCATATCCTCAATGACCATATCTCTGCTCTAATACACTATGCCCATAGCTGGGGGGGCCTGGTGACCTGTAATTCTGGTTCTTCCTTTTCATGCACCAGTCTTCCCACAAATGAGTTCTATGTATTACCTAGTCCTAAAATCACTTTGTAAAGCGTCATTTGTGGTAAGAACCAATATACAAATTATTATTATTATTATTATTATCGTGACGTTGCTATACTCTTATTATTTATTATTCTTCTGAATACGCGCAACTATTGCAACATTGTTGTGCATAAAAAAAATCATTTTGGGTTCCGAGGGCGGAGTGTGAGTTTTGTTTCGAGTTAACTTTACTACCGCGTTCACGTTTACGTGACGATTTGTATGGAGAAATGTGCAGCGCCTCTAGCGGATAGTTTGCAAAACGATTTTTTTTCGTAGGAACTTTTTTCGTAAACGCGAACGCGATGGTAAAGTTAAAAACGAGACAAAACTCACACTTCGCACACAGGAGCGTTTAAGGTGGCAGTCCTAAAAGGAGACCTATGCTCTGCAGTGGAAGCGCTCAACCGTAACCCTCAACTATTTGAGGGCTGGCTATCTTATCTCTCACAGCCGGAACACAACAATGCTATCAACATTGCTGTTTGGTGGTAGACTTAGATATTATGATGGTAGCTGCCCAGATAGACATTAGAATTGCCCTACCACTAAAACATATACCCCGCTGGGAATCGAATCCGCATTTCATTACTGATATGATTTTAGATCATCTGTGCCCCCTGATGACGATATTGAACGGTTGGCATGCCTGTTTGTAATACTGCTGGGTTGTCTGGTGATGACGGGGGCTGCTGTCGCTTCCCTGGCGCTGGTGATCAGCCTCTACATGAGACCTGAAGAAGAGTTTCGCTCCAGATTTCGCCTGATCATGGATGAAATGGTAATATAGTACATATCAATTACTCCTTTCACTGTGGCGAGCAGGTGTTTATTCTGTGCTACCTGTTTAAAACTCTTGGTCCTACTCTTTACTATGTATGAGCCACGAGTACAACAAGGATGACATTATATTTTTTTCCTGTCAAAATCAAAATTTAATTCGTACGATAAAAATTATCGTATCGTATTACTTATATATTTATTTCGTACGATAAAAATTATCACTTGAAAACGTCACATTTGTTATATTATTATTAAAGTTTTTGACATTATTGCTCATTCACAAAGCTGATTCCCCAGAGAAGAACGAGCAAGACACTCAAGGGTTGCTCTTTTAAATAAGTTTGGGTTACAATTATTATATTGTATAATTAGACTGAGCATCGCCGAGCGGTCTATGTCCATGCTTGCTTATCATCCAGATAGTTAGAAATTTTATGATAGCCTTTGGTAAATAATGTCTGTTTTATGATGGTTTTGAATTTATTTAAAGGTAAATTTTGAATGTCCACTGGAACCTTATTATAAAAGCGTATACATTGCCCCTTAAATTGCTTAGTGACTGTGTAAACGGCTGACATGAACAGCAAGTTTATTTTTATATCTGGTATTAACATTATGTATATCACTATTTTTCTTAAGCGATTCTAGATTTTTTCTTACATTAAGTTTTCGTAAACATATTGCGATGCTAATGTTAATATATTATTTTTTTTAAATTTATTCCTAAGAGACACTCTGGGGTCCAGTTTGTAAATCGCGCAAACCGCTCGTTTTTTTTTATGATTGACTGGATTCACATTTGACCACAATCTCACCTGATGTAAAGTGACGATGTGGTCGAAGATGAAGCACGCGAACAAAACAACAAAACAAAACAAAAACTTTCTGCAAAACAAAACAAAAACTCGTTTCTGTCAAAAAGTAATCACTCTTTTTGTTTGTAGAAAGCTACAAATGTAACTCCAGAATTGCAAGAGAAGGTGGAAACCTTCTACAGGATGTACTGGCACAAACAGAAGGCTGTCTCTGTCACACAGCTGCTGCCGATATTTCCACATACTATTCCTTGTTCAATTTACACGGATATATATTTTGAGGCTCAGCAGAAGGTAGGAAGCTACTAAAAATTGTTGTCCTTCTGTCATGTGTGGTTAAATATATGTTAGTATGAACAGGGGCCATAGCGAAAGAGATAATTGTGAAGCAGACACAAACCCCAATTCTATCAGAAACATATGACCATAATTTTTTGTAAAATGATGTCCAAAATTTGAAGATCACGTGTACTCCGCCTTGATCGCCCAGCTGATTGACAACTCAGCTGGTAGCCTAGGGTCGCCAATTCTGTGATTTTTTAAGCTACTTTCGCCCTGATTATGTATTTCATATTTTAAGGGAATTATATTGTGCTTCTTAGGAATTGCTGCTTTTCTATGGATGACCCCTGTTTACACTTCTTCTTGTTTTCGATTCGAGGCAAGTTTCAAATTTTATTGGACCAAAGCCTGTTCACGCTAACATAAATGGTATTATGTAATTTCTGGATTTTCCAAGTGAACTTGCGTAAATCAGTGTCTTCTCGTCATCAGAGCCCGATCCTCCGAGATCTTTCATATCAATTCCTGTGGGAGGTGGCAAAGAGGATGGAAACTATTCATTTTATCCCTGGTGACTCTATCATTAAGCGAGGATCCATAAAGTCCGCTATTATTTATATAGCCTATGGTGATATTGAGGTGAGTCAGTTTGTCATGTTAATTTTTTTTAATATCATGATATGACATCATCACACAAACGAGCAAGCAGATTATCTGGTTGAAAGTAATAACAACTGCCCATGACATTTATAACCTTTCAGAATTAGGTAGATATCGACCTCAAATGCAGAGGTTTCAGATGCGTAATCTCTAACCTTGAGGAGTAAATGATTTTAATAACATCAATGATGAAGAGAGAAAAAGAAGAAAGAATCATTCTGACTTCTGAAATAAAGGTTGCCTTAGTTTAGGAGTCAGGGCTGCTGCTGACACAGACCAGCCACCCCCTGCTGATCTGTTACATGCTATAGAAGCAAAATCTTTTATTTGACACATGTCAAGTAAAAGATTTTATTTTATATTATTGTTTATTTATTCCTAACATAATAATTAACATATTTTGGAAAGCAGACATAAACTATACATATTATATATTGGTGCTATGGCACCTGCTATTGATCATTGTTGAGCAGGTAAAAACGTATGCAGCTTTACGGCCTCTTACTAGGAAGATATAGACTTCTTTTGTAAATTAATGGCCGCCTACTTAGCAGCCAGAAGCTGTAGCCATAGGCCACTGCCTTCAATTGAAATCGACTGTACCGACGGTTAAGTGCAGCAGTGCCTTTGAAGCAAGAAAGCACGCTTATGAAAATGCCACTTGTGGTCATCTAACGACGAGCTGGTTGGACCAAAAGTTGTGTTCACTTTACTCACGAGAGAGAGCAATAAAATCACAAACTAAAAATTACCTATTCTTTCAAATTAACAACGTCAGTTGTGGCAATCGTTGAAACTGGCGAGATGGGTTTAAGTTCACTGTACACTGTAAGGTCTGCTGTGAAAAGAAAAGCTTCAGCGACTTTAGATAATCCAAGAAAGGTACAAGCATTTTATTATTATCCATCACAGATGCTGACTGCGGAAGACGACGACACACCAATACTGCGCATGACGCGAGGGTCCATGCTCAGTCCGTGTGGCGGGTGCCCGTCCATGGCATGCGGGAAGGCATTCGTCGATATCAGGGCCGCCACCTTTTGCACTGCACACATACTGAATGCTGCAGACCTGTGGAGGGTAGCTCAGAAGTACGGGCGTCACAACGGCCAGACCTTTATTATCGTTTCTTCGTTTGAAGTTAGTGCTTCTGTATTTATAGATTATTTTAGGATTTCCTAAAATAGAGCTTATTTACGAAAGCGGGACTCAAAATTCTAAGTCATTCTTTCATAAGATGATGAGAAGTGTGACTGCAGTACCGTACTACGCAATCTATGGCGCACTTGTTGTCGAGCCCTACCTCTCCAGTTTCTTGCATAGAGAAGGACCTTTTTGAAGCAAACCAAAGAGCCATCGACGTTGCTACTTTTTAGCCCAAACTACTTTAGGTTATTATAATTTTTTCCATTGACTTGAAAAGAAATAGAATAAGATCCGAGCTAAATTTGAATTTATTTTCCAGGAACATTTTGAAAAAGTGAAGAGGCATTACAAAGGGCGAACTCCACTAGATGTCAAGTAAGTATTTCGTTAGTTAAATTCATGGATCGAGCTCACTCCCTAAATCAGCCTTAGATCCATGTTGTCCATGCATCAACTAGCAGCAGCGGCCTAGCATGCCTCTTAGTCTCTGTAATGACCAGAACGATCTCGCTTCCTCGCATAGCAATTTTATATCTCGTGCAGTCGTGGAGATGCTAATGGGAATCCCAGAACCTTTGATTCAGGAGGAATTTACCTAAAGCACACGCTGTTCTTTGATTCTTTCACGCGATGTCTTGCTTCCCGATAATTTTATTCCGCGGAGACTCCATGACCCATGGCCAAAGGGCATATCGTCCTCTCACTGGTTGAGGGTATAGGGGTATAGGCTATAATTCCCCAAATAAGCCCATTGCGGTTTGGTGGGTTTCTCTAACCACCTGCAGTCAGTCACCTTCATTTGAAAATAACCAGGACCATCTATTAACGTGTCTTGCAAATCACGGAAACATACATAACAAACCACCCCACTCATCTACTGAGTTAGATAATCGAAAACGAATAACAAATATGACTGCACCACAAGTTCTTCAAATGTTTAGCTACTATAATGAAACTGACACACAGCTGTACAGAGGATGGCTATGGCTTCCGCAGTCATGAAGTTTAAGACACCGGACCATTAAATTTACCTGTAAACAGATTCAAGAGCAATATCGTGCTGTTCAAACGTAATTTGATGGCACTGAAGGAAGCCGCCGACGAGAACGGTCAGCTGCTTCTGGCCAACACTGATTTCTTCTTAGAGATTGCTGGATCTTACATCATGAGGAACGTTAGTTAAAACTTCAGCAGTTTCAGCATTTATTTTATAATCCGAATCTGCATTATAATCAAAATCAAAATCAAAATCAAAATCAAAAATGTTTTATTCAATGTAGGATACAAAAATATCACTTATTGAAAGTCAACATGCTATTTTTCTTTTTTTAACTACATCGCTTCACAAGGTGTTATGGTTAGGGAGAAGAAGCGACAAGAAACTCCGCAACAACACATCTTTTCAACTAGTCTCCATCCTTACAACAATACTACATCTTATATTACATATTACAAAACAATAGCAATTAACATAACAACCAGCTAACACCAGACATCCTTATCGCCTAAATAATCATCTATCCTGTAATAACCCTTCTTACACAGAGTTTCTTTAATGTGGCGTTTAAATTTCTGCTCTGTTAAACTCAATACATGTTCTGGTATTTTATTGTAAAAGCGTATGCTGTGTCCCACAAAGGATGTGCTAACCTTGCTAAGTCTAAATTGTGGAATTTCAATTTTATTTTTGTTTCTAGTATTCAAATTATGATTATCAGAATGTTTGCGAAATAGGCATATATTTTTGCGTACATACATTATACTGTCATATATATACTGGGATGCAACAGTTAAAATACTTATTTCTTTAAACAGATCTCTTAGAGAATCACGGCAGCTTAATTTATATATTGCTCTGATTGCTCTTTTTTGTAGAACAAATATTGTTTGAATATCTGCACCTCTACCCCACAGTAGTATACCATAAGACATAATGCTATGAAAGTAGCTAAAATAAACGAGCCTCGCTGTTTTAATGTCAGTAAGTTGTCTAATCTTACGAACAGCATAAGCAGCTGAACTGAGCCTGCTCAATATGCGACCCCCACTGTAGTGTGGAGTCCAAAGTGATGCCAAGAAAAACAGTGTTCTCAACAAATTCCAATGGTTCACTATTCAACTTTAGGTTGTTTTCCCCCTGCCTTACATTAGGTAAGGAAAACTTAATACATTTGGTTTTCTTAGCATTTAGAACTAAATTATTCACAGTAAACCAGTTCGAAACCTGTGAAAGAGTATCGTTTACATCGTCAATATCATTCGACCCTCTCTTTATTTTGAATATAAATGAAGTGTCATCAGCAAACAACACAATATCAACCAGGTTCCGAACTAAATAAGGCAAGTCATTAATATAAACTAAAAACATAAATGGACCTAGAATTGATCCTTGAGGCACTCCCATTTTCACAAAGGATCCTGAAGATTTTTCCAGATTTACTTGAACTTTTTGAATTCTATTTTCTAAATAAGAAGTTAATAAGTCGAGGGCTTTGCCGTGCACCCCATAATGTTCTAATTTAAATAAAAGCGTTTTGTGATCCACACAATCGAATGCTTTTGAAAGATCGCAAAACACACCGATTGCATCGCTGCGATCTTCCCAGGCATTATAAATATTTTTAATTAGAGCTACACCGGCATCCGTTGTCGAGCGACCGTTAGTGAAGCCAAACTGTTTATCATGTAGTAGTCCATTTGTATTGAAATGACACAATATTTGACCCAGAATAAGTTTCTCAAAAATTTTACTAAGTACAGGTAGAATGGAGATGGGCCTGTAATTATTGAGATCGTTTTTACATCCTGATTTAAAAAGAGGTACAACCTTACTATGTTTCATCAGTTCAGGAAAGACACCCTGATCAATACTCGCATTGAAAATGAAGGCTAAGTAAGGAGCGATCGTAGTGACAATATGACTCAACAGCTGTACCGACATGCCCCAGACATCTTCAGCTTTTTTTAACTTTAGCGTTTTGAAAGCCTTTATAACTTCGAGAGGGTCAACATACCTAAATTTAAGAATAGTGTGGCATTTTTTTACATTAGCTACCATCAATGATTTAGCACGAATTGGTGATGAATCTAGTATTTCAGTAGTTTTGACTGGAATATTTACAAAAAAATTTTCAAAATGCTGAGCTACTTCTATATCGCGATTGATAATTCTATTATCAATTTTAATTGAATATCCATTGTCACGTTCTTTAACACATGACGTTTCCCTATTTATAACCTTCCAGACTGCTTTAATCTTATTATCAGCAATATTTACAATATTACTAATGTATCTGGACTTAGCAGTAATACAAACTTTTTTAAATATTTTTGAATAACTTTTAACAAATTCGCAGAACTCTAGGTCATCCTGCCTAATTGTCCTATCTTCATAGAGCTGAAACAACTTATCTCTACTTATTCGAATACCTTTCGTGGCCCAGTTACTGAATTTAAATTTATTGGTATTGTTAACTTTTTTAATTTGAAAGATCTGTTCAAACTCTTTATTCAAAACATTGAAGAAATCTGTATAAAATTTATCACAGTCAATTGTTTCAGACGAAGGTAAAGGTAATTTATTTAGCAAAACTTCTTTATACATTTCTACTTTTTCTGCAGGTATAGGTCTAGTAATGAATTCTACTGTGGGATTGGATAACTTAATTAACGGAAAAGCAACAAGTTGCCCACAGTGATCAGACCTTAAACAGTTTAGTATAGACTGATCAATGAAATTACAGTTACAGAAAAAGTTATCTATGCAAGTGGCTGTAGATTCAGTGATTCTAGTAGGCTCTAGGAATACGTTGTTTAAATTAAAAGACTTAAATAAACTTATTATTCGAGTAGTTAACGACTTCTGCTCCAGCAAATCTACATTAAAATCACCACAGACTATAACTGACTTTGTCCCTCTAGTTACTAGTTTTAGCACATCTTCCATGACCGACTCAAACAAATTAAAATTGTAAACATAAGGAGGTCTGTAGACGCAAATAACAATGTAGTTCTCCAACTCCACAGATGAAAGTTCAATAGTACATTCATTCGAAAGTGCAACAACATCTTTGCGTTCCTTCGCTTTTAAATTATTTTTAATTAAAATTAAAGAACCTCCATGTGTCTTAAACTGTCGATGGAATGAACTAATACAATAATAATTGTCATTTGAAATAATCATTTCGGTTTGTTTTTAGCTTTTAATTTAAGTATCTATTATGTATTAGCATGTGGTTTATGACATATGAAAAATATCTTCATTTCATCGAAGCATTCCCCGATGACCTTGTAAATAGGCTTGAGGTATGGAGATTTCAGTAAAAAGATAGATTGGCCTTTCTTGTGGTAATATCCAGTACGGGAATAAATTCGAAAGACTCACGTCACCTGCATGATTTTTGGCTGTTGGTCTCGTTATGCGGTGCAATGCTTTGAGCACTTTGAACCTACTCACGGCATCAGAATATTAAGAACATCCTTTTAGCATTATGATCACACTTCTTTAGTTCTCAATTAAACACCTTTGTATAAGTCATAAACAAGTCAAGACTGTCGAAAGGGGACTCAAAAAATTTATTTTCGCGCCTCAATTTAGCTACACTTTCATCATCATCAACGTCCTTACCGTTGGGGCGCAGCTGCCTTTCGTGCTCCCAAGCGGGCCTCATATGATTGATAAATATGCGAATTGATAGATTCGTGTCAGATTAGTGGCTAACAGTTAGTGTTTTAATTTCAAAATAAACGGAACCGACTATTTAACGGAACTTAAGGAAACATTGGTATTGAAATATCACTAGTGGTCATGCATCCAAGGGTTGACCATGACCATTGCTTATCTTCTTTAACCCTTTAATATTCCGACTCGGTCCCTTCCTCTTCGGTGCCTTTGGGATGGCACTGGCCTGAGGTAGATGAAACAAACAGTTGAGCTATGTTAGTCTTTGATAATACCATGTAATTTTTATATCCGTTCATTCCAGAGAGCTGACTCTTCGTTAAAAGACGAGGCTGACGAGATTTGCCTCCGGCCGACGTTCCCCTGCATTCTGCAACCGGAATCTTCGTTCTTGTTCGCTTGGCACCTGCTTGTCTCCATCCTTATTCTCGTTGTGACCATTGTGAGCTTTTGTATTATTCTACTTGTTGCTGCTCAGTTTGATACTTGAAAAAAAAATGGCGCTAAAAATTTTTATTATATCCTCAAATTAGCCATTGCATGATACGTTTTTCATATTCTGCAGTCCAGTATTTCTTTATTCTCGTCTAAGAAAATCGTTGCGGTCCTTATCGCACCAACAACCTAAGAGAAGTCCACTGTTTGAAATAAGCCTCTCCCATGGGGCAATTTACATAAAAAAATAATTTTCCCATAATGACTGATTTTCTAAAAGACCTAGTTTTTTGATGTCGGGAATAAGACTGTCAAATAAATGTACAATCAGTAACTTTATTTGAAAACGTTAGATAGTCCCAGAAAGCGCAGAATTTGCAGAAGGCGTCGATAGGGGGAAGCATTAAAGTAAAGTCACGGTTCGATACGATATGAGGTCGTATAGATCTCACCTCCATTGTCATAGGTTGAGAGTGGGTGGGGGTGGGTGCGAGGAAAGGGGCGCATAGTACATGAAGAAACAGGAATGGGCAAGTTTAGTTAATTGTAGAGTCACACTTTTTTTACAGGATATTGTCTCAAAAACGAATTTGGAAATACTGTATTTAGAAAACAAATACCTATTGAAATCTTTTTTCTTCCACAGACTCATCCGTACTACATGATATACATGAGCAATATTCCCTTAGAGTTCAGGTTCTTTGACTACGTGGTCACAGGAGTGTATGCCTTGGACCTGTTCGTCCATCTGTCCACTGGGGCCAACGTTGAAGAAGGTAACAGACATAGTGGTTCTTCAGATTTTTGGAGCACGTTGGTTAAAAATTTTGTAGTTTCTTGAAAGATCGATGAGTCGTCGTGGATATCTATTAGGGCAACGACGTTCCATATTTAGAACCGTTTCCCATCTAAATATTTGGCTGGCACTCGCTTAAACCTTTCTTTCCTGATCGGACTGACTGATCGGATACGTGTTTGACCACAATCTCACTAAGAGGCTAATGTATCCTTTTCGGTTACTTTACTGGGCCCGCGTGGTTTTTTATGGCATATGTTTCTCCCAGTGAGAGAAAGCTGTGCCCCACTAGTGGGAAGAAGTAAGGCTGTTGATGATGATGATTCTTTTTGACTACGGGAAGACAAAAAGGACAACATGACTGTCCAGTCATCTTGCTTTGAAGTTAATTCTTAGAAAATAGCATCCTCATAGGTTTTAGAGATAATTTATGTAGATATTTCAGGTTATTCTAAACGAAGTAACAGGACAAAAATCGTGAAAACTATTTAAAAACCGTATTTATTTTCGCGAGCTGGGCGATGCGAGTTCTTACTTAGTTTTTTGTATGCACAACGGGTTGGTGCTTGACCTCAATCACACCTGATGTTAAGTGAAGATTAGGATGAGGTGAAAGCGTACTGACCCGGTAACCCCAACACAATTGGAGGACTGGCTATCTTATCTCTGACAACCGGAACACAACAATGCTATTAACCTTGCTGCTTGGCGGCAGATTTAGATAAGATGGTGGTAGCTAGCTAGGCGGACACTTAAAATGCCCTACCACCAACCAAACTGAGTACTTAAACATGTACAATAGATGTTTAATTGTAAGCCCAATGTTGTTTACATTGAGCCACGGAGGCGGTTAAGACTTTTTGTAGATATTTGTTTTGATGATGATGTAGTCATTCTTTCCGGGTTTTTTTATCAAGTTATAGGTTATTTTTGCTAGTGACCACTGCCCGTATCGCCCAAATCCCCCGCGCCAGCGTTGAGCTCTAGACTGAACGCATCGCTCCAGTCGCTGGCACAGCTCCGTACATAGGTTTTGATGTATGGATACGGTTGAATGAGCGAACACATTTAAACAACACGGTCCAGTGACGCCATTCGCTGCCAATAGTAGTTCAGAAGACTGCCCGGCGTTCTACGGCTATCTGGTAATAAGCCCACACAACTTCCGAGTTTTTAAGCGTTTTTTCACTTTTATTGCGGGCACGGGCTACTCATAGCAGCTTTCTGCTACTACCACGTTCACTGGATCTAGGCATGGTGTATACGAAAGCAGGGGGCCGAGCTTCACTCGATTTCCCTCCCTGTAACGATGGAAGTATTGGAAACACTCCCATTTGCCTAGGGGGGAAGTGAGACTGCATACACATCCTATTTCTTGGGTCTCAGGTAGCAATAGAGTTACGTAGGGCACCATCTACCCTCAGTAGGCGCCGTGCCGAGTACCACTGTTGATCCTAGCTTATAGGTCTTACAGTGGGAAGAGTATGAAGGTGGGCGTCAGTAACTGGATCAATGTAAATCTGCCTTAACAATAGATACTGATTTTTAAATTGTTCATTATGTATATACAGGAGTACCAATAACGTTCGCGCGAACCTCGTCCCAGCAGGCCAGGCAGCGTGCCTTCGTGCTTGACGTGCTGGGGACTGTGCCCATGTTCGAGTTCATTGGCGACGGCCGATATGCTGGAATCAACAAACTGCTGAGGCTGCCGAAGGTACAGAATGCTACCTTTGCCCGTTCTTTTTATTTCCTCTCTCTGCTCTCATCGACTGACGTGGCTGGCTGTATATTGAAATGTGTTAATCTAATTTTATAATTTAACTCCTTAAATAATATTTTGATTCCATCAATAATGTGACGCATGTAGCTCAATTAAATAAATGATTATTTACTTCCTAGCTTCCAAATCTGAAGGTTAATTTGTGTCCACCACCGTCTCTCTGTTACACGTTGTCAACGACCACTGTCAACGATTCACTCACCTCTGCAATAATATAGGTCACTGATTTGGCTTAATGACTGCCTTTAATTGGAAAACAACCGGAACCGACTATTTAACGTGCCGAAGCTCGGAAACATTCGTATTAAAATACCTCTAGTGGTCACCCATTCAAGAACTGACCTCACCAAACACTATTAGCTTCGCAAATAGAAAACGAATAGCGATTACGACTGCACTACAAATGGGCCAACAGATTCAACCAATAGTAGGGGCGCAACTGTAAATGTTGATCAACATTAGGACTTCAAATACGGCTAAAGTTACACCTCGCCTTCCGGTAGATGGAGTTGACCGATTTTACATCGCGCTTTAATTTCGTTCTCTAAATTTACTTTATGGCCGTGAGATAAATATTGTATTATGTCGATCGCAGTAATCCAGACATATCTAAAAATCGAAAGCCTACTTAGTCAATTCCAACGAACGGATGTGTCCTCACTGCTCCACGGCCTAGCGCCCCATCACGCTCGTCCGCACACCATTGATTCTGAGACCTGAACCGCCCTTGCCATTCAGTAGAGTCATTCGCTGGCTTCAGCGGCTGACTGAATCCCGCAAACCGAGGGCGGATTGGGGATCCCTTTCCTACCAGTGTAATTAAATGGCATTCTAAAGAGCGTATGCAGTTCCTAGAAACAGACCATCGTCTAGAGAGTAGGCTGCCCAACTCCGAACTGTATTGTATCGAATTGTCGAGGAGTTGCCTACTATACGAATCTTCGACGAAAGGAATTACCACTGTTTGGAGCGGAACCGACCTTTGGATTTTGGGCCGTCTCCTCAGACAAGTACTTGTAACAGGCTAAGTAAGCTTAAGCCAAGCTGGGTAATCATCTCTGAATCAGCGAGAAACCTCATCTTCAAATTGTTCTAATCCAAGGTTGTGGATTTGGCAGGTATTTCGGGTGCTCAAGTTAATGGAAGAGATGTGCGTGTACCACAGCAATGTGCTGCGATTTCTGTCCTACACACTGCTGATGCTGATTGCTTGCTACCTTGTCGCATCCTTACAGCAGGGCTACATGTGCTTGAAGTTAGTCACATTTTCTCCTCGCCAACTTATAATACTAGTGCAGACCGAGTATAAGGATTAATAGCATGAGCAATTTACATACAAAAGAATAATCTGCATTTAGGCTTTGACGTACCGACAACGACGGACTTCCGTTGTGTTGTAAAATGCCGCCTTATCACAAAATCGATTACATCTGTGTGTTACCACATACATACATACACACATAGTCACGACCATTATCCCAAATGGGGTGGTCAGACAATACGGCCCTTACTCGCAGTCGTGTTCTGCTATTGCCCCGCTTACTGTAACAGTTCGTGACGAAAGTAGTAGGCCGAGCTTCACTATATGTATACATCTCCTTTCGCTAAAGCGTTGGCATTAGTGCCGTTTTGCATTTCATTAGCAAACATCAAACTTAAACGTAAGATACATGATATCGTTTGTTGAATGTCAATTTAAATGTATTGGAAATAAAAATAGGGCTAAGCAGTCTTAGTCTAGAAGTTTTCGGTCAGTCAGTATGTCCAAGCTACCACCGCTTCGGAAAGGGAAATCATCTGTGGAAAAAGAAGCGGCGCAAGAAACCCACAGGATCATTTTCTTAGCTACACTCTCATTTGCTGCGGGGGCAAGTGAGAAACTTTTTTTCCTACTTACATACCCTATTCCTTTCTTCAACGAGTCAGGGTTCAAAGGTAGGAATAGAGTCGCGTAGGGCACCGTTTACCTTCAGTTGGCGCTGTCGTTGATCCTAGCTTTTACGAGTTACACTGGGAAGGGTGTGGAAGCGGGATTGTCACTTCAATTTACCAACCGCTGGGCTATGTTGGTGCCTTTCGTTCTTCTACGGTGTGACCTCTTAGTGAAATGCCGACGTCTCCAAAGCTCGTTGCGTGACCATAGTGTTATAGTCATCACACGTCTTACAGGTCCCACTGTTGGAGCAGTTGTCTCTTACTGGGAGAGGGTACGAGCCATAGTCCACCACGCAGGCTCAGTCCGGATTGGTGGATTTGTGTTAGACTGGCCACTACTTGGCGCTGTCGTTGATCCTAGCTTTTAAGAGTTATCCTGGGAGGGGTGTGGAGGCGGGATTGTCACTTCAATTAACCAACCGCTTGGCTATGTTGGTGCCTTTCGTTCTTCTACGGTGCGATCTCTTAGCGAAATGCCGACGTCTCCATAGCTCGACGTTGCGTGACCATAATGTTATGGTCATCACTGTAACTGTAACAGCCCTACACGTCCCACTGTTGGAGTAGTTGTGTCTCACTGGGAGAGGGTATGAGCCATAGTCCACCACGCAGGCTCAGTGAAAGTCAAAAATACTATATTTTGTAGGTACACAGAGTACACTTAAAATAGTCAATTTTACATTTTTTAAGCTACTGCTTGTTCAAAATGCTATTTTCCCCTGAGAAGAACAAGCAAGAAACTCGAAGGGTTGCTCTTTTAAAATCAGGCTTTGATTTTACATAAAGGTTTTTATATTACAAAAAGGTTTTTATATTTTATTATTAATTGTGAAATAGCCTGGCATGCGAACAATCTGATTATGTCCAGGGATGATTATCATCTAAATAGTCTGATATTTTATAATATGCTTTGTTAATAAGTTTCTGTTTTATAGTATCTTTAAATTTATTGAGAGGAAGATTTTGTATATCAACTGGAACCTTATTGAAAAAGCGTATACATAGCCCTTTGAATGAATTACTGACTTTGCGTAGGCGACTTATGTGACCTGCAAGTTTATCTTTATTTCTTGTATTGACGTCATGTTTATCACTATTTTTCCTAAAAGATGCTATATTTTTTTGACGTGCATTAGATTTTCAAAAATGTACTGTGACGAAAAGGTTAGAATGTTATACACTTTAAACCTATCTCTAAGTGACACTACAGGTCTCAATTGATAAATTGCGCGAACGGCTCGTTTTTGTAAAACAAATATTGTATTTATATCCGCGGTATTTCCCCACAGCAAGATATCGTAAGACATCAAGCTGTGAAAATAACTACTGTCAGGACAGTACAGTCCTGGATGGTGTTAGACTAGTGGCCACCTGACAGTCGGTGTTTTTAAGTAGCTCCTGGTATGCCACCGACTTGGTTTAACGACTGCCTTCAATGGAAAAAGGCGTGACCGACTATTTAACGTGTCCTCCTAAGAACGAATACTCTCGTATTAAAATCCAAGGACTGACTAACCGCATCAGACATTACTTAAATTCGCTAATAGAAAAGAAATAGCAAATGCGACTACGCCACGAATGTTTGACTGTAAAGAATGAGTCTTAATTAATTTTTGAATCACCCAGGTACGGCTACTGTAGTGTGGGGAATATAACTACCGCCCCGCACTGGGAACTAATGCCTCGCACAGACGTCATCGACGCACAGATGATCTTTGGACTGTACTGGGCCATCTCTTTCATCACGTTTACAAGTAAGGCGACCACACCTTCCCATTCAAGATTTGTTTATTTATAAATTATGTTTGATTATTACTATAGTGTTACAAATTGTATTTAATTTATCATATGTCACACTTAGTTATATATATGTCGTAGATGGGTTCGGGGGGTGGGCGTTGTTAGCGACCGGGTACGGTGCCAGTCGCGTGGTAAGGGTGGCTCGGGCAATGGCGATATTATTGCAAGCTATTATAGGCGAATATACAACGTATTCACATTCGATTATGATCATGAAACCTGAGATGCTGACTGTTGAAGAGTAAACATTTGCACGCCCCTCATGCCATACAACTTGGCCCCCGCGTGAAGTCTGTGGAATTCAACCGGACCTGGTATTCAATTCCTCCTTGCTCAAATCCCATGATCAACTTCTTATTAGCTAACGACCCACCGGATTCTTCCACGCGTCGGTGATAGTAGGTAATCAAATCACTCACAGTCGTAGATGTGTTCAGTGGAGCTCCGAATCCTTAGAAGGCTGGTAGTAAAGTCCTTGTCATTTTCGATGTGCGGACCTTATATTAACGTCGCCACCGCGCCATTTCCGGCGACACCAGCGCCACCAGGTTTACCTCCCATTAACCGCGTATTATGATAGTCAGTTGACCGCTCGAACAATGAATTCTATCGCTAATTTATCGCTATCTTATCATATAGTTTAATATTTTATCAAGTGTTTTTATTATACTGTGCAGATCACAAGACGTCCTCATGGCAGACGAACAGCTGGATGAATCTGCTCTACAATACAATCATGTTTGAGTGCTGCATGATTCTGTATATATTTATGGAGGCGGTCTACTCCGCCACCATCATGGTCACTACTGCTCTGAAGTAAGTTCACAGCAAACAAAATATCTAATGGGTGCTAACATAGAGCAATAAAGATTGGCTAGACTAACCTTTCATAGTCTTTATGATAATCAGACCTATTTATATAGACATACCAACCAATCTTGAACTTTCTTATATTGTTATAGTCATCACTGTAATCATCATCAACAGCCTTACACGTCTCACTGTTGGGGCACAGCCTCCTCTCACTGGGAATGGGTCATTGTCCACCACCAGGCCCAGTGCGGATTGTTATCAGACTAGCGGCTACCTGAGGAGGAGTGTTGGATAGGATCTTAACCGATTTCGGTGAAAATATATAGTTTTTTTTATTATAGACTGGTTAAGTTTATCACAATCTCAATCTCATCTAATGAGGTCAAAGATGATGCACGCGATCTCATTAAAAGCCTGTGTATGCTTTTGAAGATCCCAATTCCATGAGAATCCCAATTTGTAATGGTATATATATTATATAGGTATTCTTCGACAGAAGCGCCGCCAGACAATTATATACAGCGGGTGAAAATTACAGAAATCCCCATAAGAACTCGACTGCCGATTTAGTCTGGAAAAATATATAAATATTTCGGACACTTACACCAATCATCTAGTCCCAAACTAAGCAAAGCTTGTACGATAAACATACATAAATAAATATTTATATAAACATCCATGACTCAAGATTAATGGTTCGTATTCATGACACAAATAACCCCTCACGGGATTCGAACACACAACTGTTGGTTTCGCTGACAGGGTCACTATCCACTACACCAAACCTTATTGGCAGACAGGTAAAGTCTTTATTTGTTTCCACAGTTACACAAATCCACGCTTGCTTTTGGATTTTGGACTGGAAATGTGTCTGATCGCAATCTTACCTGATGGAAAGTGACGATGAGGTCGAAAAGAAGCACGCCATCTCAGTAAAAGCTTATGCGTGCTCTTGAAGATCCTAAGATCACTATTCCACGAGGAGGAAATACCGATATTCTGCGACAGTAACGCCGCCAGGAAATATTTTACGGGAGACAAGGGCAGTCTAACCTCATTAGAAGTAGGCGACAGTCAGTTTAGTCACACCTTTATAGTGGGATTTCATTGTCTATTTCTAGGGACAACTACACTTCCTGCATCGACAACGTCAAGCATTTCCTGATCAGGAATAAAGTGGACCCAATCCTTCAAAGCCGGTTCATCACCTATCTGCAGTTATGCTGGCATACAGATAAGGTACTTAAGTAACGTGTTTCTTTCTTCTTATCATTGGCATTCGCGTTATTGAAGCCACAAATTCGTTTGACTTCTTAAAATTTTGATATCTAAAGCAGCGCCCTTAAAATCTAAATAAAATATCAGATTATTTAGATGATAAACATTCATGGACATGAACAGCCCGTTCGCGTAACCAGACTATTTCACAATTAATAAGGAAATATTAGGTCCTTACCTATGAAATTGGCGTTTTGTATGAAGAATTTCATTAAGACTGTTTTCTCCATACAAACATTTTTGTTTTTTTTTCTGAATTACTTTTTTTCTCAATCACAAGAAGTTATTAAAAAAACACCAAAATGCACTGCTACCTGCTGAAGATCAATACAACGAGCTATTGTTTCCTATAATTTTTCTTTGACTTTTACTTATTCTGATTGGTGTATTTTTAACTGCTATCAAGAAAAACAGCGTAGGTACTACAAATGCCATCGAAGGTTGGCATCACAGACTGAATGTAAGAATTCCAAAAAAGCCAACTTTGCATTTATTTTTGAGTTTACTGAAGAAGGAGGCAGCGTTTTATGACGCGAGGTTAAAGCGTATGCAATTACATTGTTCAATAAAAAAACGTCGTCCAAGTGACGTCCAAAAAGATGAAGAAATTGGACGAATTATATCGGATTGCACAACTAATAAAATTTCCGCGATAGAATATTTGAAGCGGTTGTGTATTTTAGATTAATTCATTCTTTTGTGTCTAAATTAAATAAATAAAAATGTTTTTCTTGTAACTGTTTTTCTTATTAACAGTATTCCGGCGAAATGAGAATCCGTCCTTTTGGGAATCCGACCAAGTGGGAATAAATGTATTTTATATAATTAGAATCGGATTATTCCATTCCAATTTTTTTTTTTTTTTTTTTTTTATATGAGAGGGCGGCAAACGAGCATGCGGGTCCAATAATTTGAAGTTGTTGTTGTTGAAATAGTTAGAAGTTTCCATAAGCCGTGCAGTTAATCGATTTTTTGTTTCACTTAGGCGTACGCCATGACTCAGAAGCGTTCTATATTCTACGATCTGCCGCCTCATGTGTACGAGGACATAGTCGCAAGGCAGCGATGCAAATATCTTCTCTGTGTACCATTTATGCAGGTTGGTAAATAATTGGTAGTAAATAATGTAACTTTTTTAACCCATCTCAAGACGAAAGCAATCAGGTAAGTCATAGGCACAGAAATTGGGCGCGATTGTAAGGGCTGGTGTTGCCATATGCGTTTTTCTGCGTAGAAAAGTGGTACTAGGACTAAATAAAACCGGCCAAGTGTGTATCGGGCCACGTGCTTTGTAGGGTTGCATACTTTCCCTCAATAGGTATGCGTACTTAAAGAGCGCTGTTTGTTGTTTGACAAATAATTTTCAACGAAAAGTATGTTTTTCGAGTATACCTCATTAACTTGTAAAACCTTCTTACCTATAATAGTTTTTCTTTTCAACATCATCTTCTTGCTCTAGGCCCAATTTATTTGGGGTCGACGCAGTACGTCTTTTTCAGCCGTTTCCTCATCATTCACGCCGCTGTCGTTCATATCATCCCTCACGCAATCCATCCATATTTTCCGTGCTCTTCCTCTTCTGTTCCTACCATCGACATCCATACTTGACGACCGATTGGTGTAGTGGATAGTCACCCTGTCAGCGAAACCAACGGTTGCGGTTCCAATCCCGCTAGGGGTAGATGTTTGTATGATGAATACGAACATTTATTCCCGAGTCATGAATGTTTAGATCAATATTTGTGTATGTTCATCCGTTATCATGGTCCAATGGATCGGAGCCATTACATTACGACAGGTCTTATGATAGGTAGTAGTAGAACTTCTAGCAGCTAGCATCCGCCAGCTAACTAACCTCTAACACAATCAGATTTAAACTAGCTACCACCATCTTATCTAAATCTGCCGCCAAACAGCAATGTTAATAGCGTGTTCCGGTTGTCAGAGATAAGATAGCCAGCCCCTCAAATAAGATGGGGTTTCCGGGTCAGTACGCTACCACCTTCGGCCTCATCTTCACTTAACATCAGGTGTGATTGAGGTCAAGTGCTAACCCGTTGTGGATAAAGAAACCTCTTTACATGCCACAGTACCTCCACAAGGAAGACCTAAAGAAGGCGTCGTCCAAAGCCGCCTTGTTCTACACGTCCCCCAATGAGATCCTGCTCAACACCGGTGACGTTAGCAACGAGATCTTCATTATCAAGAGGGGCATATGCGAGGTGAGAAAGAGTGATGCAGCTGGGAGCTTAACTTATAAGAACAAGCTTAATTATTGTATTTTTTTTTTTGTTAAGAATACCGACAGAATAAAACACTTTTAGCTTTGACGGATCATGTAGTTAAGCATCAAAGTAAAATTGGGATAGAGCTCAATTGAGGACATCTTTTACTAGCCTTTTAAATGGTATGGTTCTAAAGTCAAATATGTCTATAGGGGAGTCACCAGTTGAGGACACCTCATTATAAAATATACACATCCTAACCATGGGATTATAATATTGTCTTTTTTTTTTTTTATATGAGAGGGCGGCAAACGAGCATGCGGGTCACCTGATGGAAAGTAATCACCGCCGCCCATGGGCACCCGCAACACCAAAAGTGTCACAGATGCGTTGCCGGCCTTTGAGGAAGGTGTAGGCTCGTTTCTTGAAGGTTCCAATGTCGTACGCGTTGTTTTTATCTCTTTTTATGTTTTTAGTGTCTGTTGTTTTTATAGGCATTTAATAAAAATGTACAATCAATACCTGTAACTTCAGTTCGCATTAATATGTAAATACGAAAGGAACTCTGTCTATTTGTCACCATTTCGCCATCAACATACCGGTTGTCAACATACCGAACATCCGCACTAAGCGCTTTGCTTCATCATTTATAATGCGGACTGCTAAGGTATGGAACTCACTGCCCGCGTCGGTTTTTCCCGACACTTACAACCTTGGGATCTTCAAGTCTAGAGTGAACAGGCATTTACTGGGTGCGCGTGATACATCTTCGACCACATCGTCACTTTCCATCAGGTGAGATTGTAGTCAAACGCGAAACCAGTTTTTAAATAAGAAAAAAAAAAGAGAGGTTGTCTTTGAGTTGGAGAAGGACCTAGGCTACTTTCATCCTGAGAATAGTCCGTGATGAAGCGAACTCGCGGGTGGAAAGCGACCTGAAGACCACTCATTCTTGCAGTCTTCGTCCAAAACGTCCTTGAAATTCGTAGTACGTAGTTCTTGAAACTCCCAATCAAAGTAGTGTTGGAATGGCCGCTTAGAGGTACCTGGTTTGCCTGTACTCTAATTACGACATGTGCGCCTTCTCAATTCAACTGGTGAGACCCGCTTGTGGGAGGCCAGTTGAACCGATTCGCTATCGTAAAAATCGAAACAAAACAGCACTGGATACCTTAAACTTTCGAAGGACCATAAAATGTACAAGCCAGTTAGCTTTGTACACTTATTCGTAGTTAGATGAGTTGTGGAGAGATGAGAGAAAGATGGAAGGTTGTATGGAAGTTTAATGGTAGTTATAGTTAAGTTTACGTGACAAAATAAATGGGCGAATCTCTCTCTATGTGTATCGCTCGATAGTAGAATATGTTCTCTCGTAATATAATTAAAATAATGCACATTTATAATTGATCGCGCACGGCCCAAAGTAGGTCAACACGTGCGTAAAAACACCATGTACAGTCGTCGGACTGTACACTAGTATCTATAGTACAAGCCTTGTTTAGTTTGGGTCTAGATGATTGATGTAAGTGTCCGAAATATATTTTATTTATTATTATAATACAGTTTGCATAAGTACGTAATTCAACCTGCATATTGGTGTGCATAATTATTTATATTTACAGTAAATTAATAAATTAATAAATAAATATCGTTTTGACATTCACACAGCGCCATCTAGTTCCACAGTAAGCTTGTGTTGTGGATACCAGATGGTTGACATACTACATAAATACATTTTTTTTGTAAATAAATACTTATATAAATAAAATCATCCATAACTCGGGTACACATGTCCGTATTCATCACACACACATATGCCCCTAGCGTGATTCGAACTCGAAATCTTTTGGTTTAGTGGTCAGATTTGCTAACCACTACATTAAACAGGTACCAAACAGTACATTCTTATTAATCTAAATATTCCATATTACCATAATAGCTTTTCTGGAGTAAATTCATTTCATTAGTTTGTCTGTCAGTCCGTCCAAACTTTGGAAACCACCGTTTAATTGGAACCCGTCTGTGGGAAAAGAAGCAGCTCAAGACAACCCGTTCACTTATTTTTAATAAACACAGTATTTTTTAAATTGAAGGCAATAAACTCAAACTAAGAAGGATTAAAATTTTTTGTTGTCTATTGTTATTTTATTTTTTTAACAAGCTGTTGACCGCGACTTTGTTCTCGTGGAAAAATAAAATTTCTAAATCGTCGTTTTGTACTGTACTGTAATGTTAATTTATATATAAGTTGTATCATGTTAGTTTGTGTGTCGTTTATTGGGTCAAATCAAATTTTTCTATTCTACTCTACTCTACTCTACTCTACTCTACTCTACTCTACTCTACTCTACTCTACTCTACTCTACTCTACTCTACTCTACTCTACTCTACTCTACTCTACTCTACTCTACTCTACTCTACTCTACTCTACTCTACTCTACTCTACTCTTATTATGCCCCACACCGCATGGCGACCCTGCCAGTGATGCCTTCAGGCAGCGCTGTGCATTATTAAACAATAAAATGAGCGAACTGAAAAATAAAATATACTTATATTTTTACGGACCTTTAAATAAAGTGGAAACAGTCAAACTTTCGCATTTATAATGTTAATTTGAGATGACTTGCAAGTTAGGCTTCCGAATAAAAATGGAAATCTTGGCCCAAATGCTTGAAGTAAACATAAAATGCAATGTTTTCAGATATTTGACCCAGATAAAAAGGTAGCGATCAACACAATATACAAGAAAGGGTTCTTCGGTGATCTAGAGTGCTTATTGCGTAAGTAATTATTTGTACCTATTGCTTGTATATGTGGCTGTTGCAGGTCTGTTTTTTTTATGCACAACGGCTTAGCACTTGACCTCAATCACACCTGATGTTAAGTGAAGATGAGGCCGAAGGTGGTAGCGTACTGACCCGGAAACCCACCAAACAGAGTACCTAAACATGTTCCCCGCTGAGGATCGAACCCGCGACCTCCGAAACGTAAACCCAATGTGGTTCACATTGAGCCACGGTGGAAGTGTCGCCAAATTGATCAAGTAAAGTTTTCTTAGAGTTATTACACGTCTTTACTGTTGGGGTCAGCTTCCCCTCACTGGGAGAGGTTACGGCCCATAATCTACCACGCGGGCCCAGTGCGGGTTGATGTATTTGTGTTTTCACAGTCAGTATTTTAAGCCGCTTCTGTGGAACTTGGCTTAACGACTGCCTTTAATTAACACGTTAATTGCCGCGACGCAGACACAATTGAAAATCAATTGTTTTCCGGTCACCGGTGACCGGCGTGGCGCTCAAAGGCTTATAAACAACCGTGACCGACTATTTAACGTGCCCCAAGTACCCTACGTATTAAAATGCCAGTAGGTGGTGACCCACCCATCCAAGGACTGACCACGCCAAACATTTTTTTTTTATGCACAACGGGTTGGTACTTGACCTCAATCACACCTGATGTTAAGTGAAGATGTTGTAGTTGGTAGCGAAGTTGGTAGCGTACTGACCCGGAAACCCCATCTTATTTGGGGGACTGGCTATCTTATCTCTGACAACCGGAACACAACAATGCATTGCATGCATGCAACAACAACACAACATTAAACGAATGCGACTTCCAATCCAATAATATTAGGTCCTTACCTATGAAATTGGCGTTTTGTATGAAGAATTTCATTAAGACTGTTTTCTCCATACAAACATTTTTGATTTAATTTTTTTGGGAACGGCAAATCCAAATTTAACTAAACTTTGTGTGTATTATCGGATAACGTTAAGTTAAGTATAGGCAGTGTTAATTTTTAAAAGTAACCGCTTTATAAAAGTTTCTGCGAATCTAAGAAATGATTATGGGAAGCACATGAAAAGAGCTCTGTTTAATTTTTTATTATTATGTGATTTAGCCCAGAAATTAATAGTACATTATTGCAATTGCCATTTCCGCCGAGGCATGCTTTTCTCAAAAGAATGCAGGGAAATAATGAATATTTAAATAACAAATCAAGACGAATTTTCAGCTTTTCTATTTATCATCTCTGCCGAAAGGCAAACGCATTTACGCATACAGCCACGTGAACGAATTTGTACTAAGCAAAGAGATTTTGGTATGCCAAGAAGAAGAAGAAGCTAAAAGAGATCCAATCAAAGATATACTTATTATAACCCCAGCACGCCGTTTCATACAACATTGCTGGAGCGTTGTAATGTTCCAAATTCAAAAAACGCTCCTGCAATGGATTTATTTTTCGCTGTCCATAAATTAGATACATCGCGTGTTCTTTTTTCGAAAGTAATGACAATATTTCCATGCATGTTTGAGAAAAAAATATTTCATGTGAAACCTTGAAATATTATTCCATTTTCCAAATAAAAAACAAATTTGGATATAGCTTTGAAAATCGCAGGAATTGGTACATACGATTAACGAAGAAAAAAATAACTCTAATTTCATAGGTAAAGACCCAATATTATAAATGAGATAGTGTTTGTATTATGTGTGTGTGTATGTATGGTTGTTACCGTTAGACGCTGGGCAAATTTAAATGAAATTTGGTTTGTAGACAGATTACGACCTACATTAACATATAGGGAAATTTTTTGCTGAACCGATTTTGTGGCAGCGAAGTAGCGGGCAACAGCATATCATAAATCACGAAGCCAACGCCGCAAAGTTTGACAATCATGATAAATCTTTACACTTGCAGGCTTCCCTTCCTACTACACAGTTCGTGCCGTCACTCATGTGCAGGTCTTCTCGATATCCAGGAAATATCTGCCAAATGTTAATGAGATACCGCGGTTCATGGACGCTATCGCTTATGCCAAGGAACAGCCGGTACGATTCTGATAAAATACTACATTACGAGAGGGAGGCCGATTTGTTCTCCTGTCAAAAAAGTTCGTATATCTGTAGAGATATACGAATGTAAGGAAATACAATTTATAATGAACCTCATAACACCAACACCAACATAAACAACAAGTAGTAATTATAGCTAAAAAAGATGTACTACAGATTATAAATAAGAGCGCACAATAACGCGTTGCGGCGTGCACAAATGGGGTAGCACTCAGCGCATGCTGCGACGGATCACAGCGCTGGTTTTCAGTGCTCCCAAATGCCCAGTGACGCAGGGACGGCGTATCGTAGCGTCGTATCTGCTCTCAAAGTTTGTATCATTTATTTTATTAAAATTTTATTCATTAATAAATGGCGGTGGATATTTGTTTGTTTCCATCTAATCTCAAATGAGATTATCTCCACAGTACCTCACCTCTCTATTCTATATCCGTATTTTGTCGAAATACGGGACAAATACGGGACGGGATGGTCAATTTTTTTTTTGACAGTCCCATTTGTACGGGACGTATGGCAACCCTACCTATAAGTGTAAATGGACAATGAACACAATGAAATTGGAACTGAAAGTAAACGGTACCGCAAAGTCCTTAATAGTGTTGTTAGAGAAAAGCACAGTGGTTGGTCTGTGGAGAAAAGCATATATAGTTTGTTGCCTCACCTCAGACCGTAGAAGGATGAATTTACATTTACTTATATCTTTACATTTAGGAATTTCACCGGATCCAGCTACGTAGAGAACCGTTCATATCCTACGAGCCTCCGCCTCCACCTTCAAACAGGGCTAAGTTCCCACTACCCAGGAAGTTCGAGTCGGATTCTGCCTTCATGTATCCATTCGCACGGCTTGGATTCCTTTCAATCCTCAGGTATCCTCATTAAACTCAGTATCCTTTAATTTTCCTATTAATCAAATAGAAAACGTAGAAAAATGGTTCTAAACGTGAGCCTTGAGTGACACCGACAATATTTCAACGGATCACAGACATAGTTTCCTCATAATTATACTCACAAAACTACTAGGCCCTGACGATGACTTTATCAGCATATATCGGAGTAGGTAGACAGAATTCCTACAAGCGAAATTCAGTCGTATCTATTATGTGGTAAAGATTAGAGTTAATTAAAACCTTTGTGCGACGTTCTTTTTAAATTACCAAGCCCAATCTATTGGAGTAGTTACAACGAATTATATAAGTAATTAAGGAGTTGCACTATCGACCTCCTGGCTCCATTATCACATCAGCTCCAAGACACCAAGTTATAGTGTTGTCATATATACTTAATTTATGTATGTTATGTAGTCAATAATTATTATTATACACGGCTATGTCACATGGAGGGAAAGTATCTTAAATATGTAGAGAATTTTTTTCCTGAAAGAAGACTTCATACAAAACAATTTAAACTGCATTCGGTATTTTTGAACGATCGCCAGTCTGAACCGGGAATCGAACCCGCCCAATGGTAAAAAAAAAACACCCGTTTATTTTACGATACCGAGCAAAAGGCTCTTTCGTAAAGACTACTTTTTGCATCTAACTAATATTATAAATGTGACAGTTTGAATGTTTGTTTGTTTGTTGCTCAATCACGGTGAAACGGATGAACAGATTTGGATGAAATTTGGTATATAAGTAGAAAATACCCTCGATTAAGACATAGGATAGTTTATATCCCGATAAAGGGTGTAATTCCCGCGGGATAAACAAATTTCCGCGATAAAGTTATTCGACGCAGGCGAAGCCGCGGGCGGAAGCATGTCTTAAATAAGAATAAATCTTCGATGCTGACTGAGCCATAATCCCAGCGATACTGTTAATTTCCACGACGAATGAAACAAGTTTCACAAGTATTGAAACAAGTTTCGTGAAATTAATTTCATCATGCATGACACTAATTTCGTAATGTAAATTCGGCTTTAGTATTAGGTCCTTACCTATGAAATTGGCGTTTTTGTATGAAGAATTTCATTAAGACTGATTTCTCCATACAAACATTTTTGTTATTTTTTTTGGGAACGTCAAATCCAAATTTAGCTAAACTTTGTGTGTATTATCGGATAACATTAAGTTAAGTATAGGCAGCGTTAATTTTTAAAAGTAACCACTTTATAAAAGCAACAGCGAATCTAAGAAATGATTATGGGACGCACATGAAAAGAGCTCTGTTCAAATTTTTTTTATTATGTGATTTAGCCCAGAAACTAAAAAATATTTCATGTGAAACCTTGAAACAATAGTCCATTTTCCAAATAAAAAACAAATTTGGATATAGCTTTGAAATCGCAGGAATTGAGTATACATATGATTAACGAAGAAAAAAAACTCCAATTTCATAGGTAAAGACCCAATATATCTACCATTTGGTATCCATAATACAATCCTAGCTGCTTAGTGTGGAACTAGATGGCGCTGTGTGTATGTTCGAGGATATTTATTATTACTTTACGCAATCCTTCAGGTACATCTTCCCCCGGTTCACAATTCGGCCCGACGGAAAGTACATCACGAGATATGAGTGGTTGCGTGCTCTATGCGCGCTCACCTCCACCCTCATATTCCCCAGCTACATGTACATGGTACTGGAGTACCCATGGCTGTATGAATTGCTAGTGGTCCTGGATTTCACTGCCTATTGTGATATGTAAGGGATTTGTTTTGTAATTATTGTAAAATGGTAATCGAATCAAATCAAAATATTTTATTTCATAGGATAAAATTATCACTTGAAAACGTCACTATTAATATTACATTTAAATTTTAAATTTACTGCTCATCCACAAAGCTGACTCCCCAGAGAAGAACGAGCAAGAAACTCTAGGGTTGCTCTTTTAAACAGATTATAGGTTGCGGGTTGATAATTATATGAATAATAAGACAGCTATATCCATGCTTGCTTATCATTCAAATAGTTTTATAGTAGCCTTTTGTTAATAATTTCTGTTTTATGATTGCTTAAAAAACACACAAGTGTTTTAATGTCACAATGAAAAGGACTGATCGTGCCATGATGATGATGATGTCGCTAATTCAGTAGATCAAAAGATTCGAGAGTATATTGATATCGAATTGTAGTGAATTTAAAGGCAAATTTTGAATGTCTACTGGAACCTTATTATAAAAGCGTATACATTGCCCTTTGAAGGATTTACTAACTTTGTGAAGTCGGCTAACATAAACAGATAACAGGTTCTTATTCCTTATATTAATATTATGCCTAATTGTGTAAGTAACTGCATCCCTATTTAATACCGCACAACCTGCCTATTTTAAATGTACTATCCTTATACCTAAAGGTGGCCTGGAAGAGATCGCTTTTAGTGATAATGTCGCCAAATTGTAATATCTGTTCTTACCACTTTTCACTTCTTGCTCATCTTCACTTAACATCAGGTGTGACTGAGGTCAAGTTTTAATATGTTGTGCATAAAAATAAATAAAAACTAGGAGCGTCGACGGCTCAGCAGTTAAGACGCGATCTCCCAATTTGGGAGGTCCGGGTTCGATTCCCAAGTGGGCCATGTACCAATGAGTTTTTTAATTTAATTTAATTTAATTTAATTTAATTTAATTTAATTTAATTTAATTTAATTTAATTTAATTTAATTTAATTTAATTTAATTTAATTTAATTTAATTTAATTTAATTTAATTTAATTTAATTTAATTTAATTTAATTTAATTTAATTTAATTTAATTTAATTTAATTTAATTTAATTTAATTTAATTTAATTTAATTTAATTTAATTTAATTTAATTTAATTTAATTTAATTTAATTTAATTTAATTTAATTTAATTTAATTTAATTTAATTTAATTTAATTTAATTTAATTTAATTTAATTTAATTTAATTTAATTTAATTTAATTTAATTTAATTTAATTTAATTTAATTTAATTTAATTTAATTTAATTTAATTTAATTTAATTTAATTGGATTTATCCGACTGCTCCTAAACGGTGAAATGAGAAAACATCCAATCATCGTTTGGAAACCTGCATGCCGGAGAAGTCCCCCAACCCGCATTGGGCCAGCGTGGTGGACTACGGCCCATACTCCCTCATATACGAGGGAAGGCCTACATCCCTGCATTGGGATGTTTACGGGCTCATGATGATGAAAGACAAATTTGAATTAGACGGTAGTCAGATACTTAATATTTCTTGACGTGTATGGCTACGACAGAATACAGCGCATGCTGGTGGGTTACTTCAACGAAGCCGGAATCCTCGTATATCATCCTGCGAGCACAGCAGCTCACTATATCAAGGGAGCCTTCCTGATTGACTTGCTGGGCGCTTTACCAACTGAATATCTTCAGTCGGTACGAGAGAAAAATTCAGGTAAGGACCTCTTTTATGATGCAGCTACGTTTAAAAAACTTCGCTTAAAAAACCTTTGCAAAGAGCATATTATAAATACATTCAAAAGAAATGAAAATGAGAAAGAAGCTTTTATTAAAAAATCTGAATTATAATTTTTTGTATCTAGTTCCACACTAAGCAACTATAGGCTTGTGTTGCGGATACCAGATGGTTGATATCGCACGTTTAATAATAAAGCGAAATAAGTCAAAATATACTATTTTTAGGAATTCACTGTTAAAGTTTTGAGTCTCCATGTAGCTGCATAATTTTGACGATTTTCACGTGTTTTGTCGTTATCTTTGTTTTTTTTTTGGTTTTAATCTTAAGTGGGACGTATAACAAATTTAATTCCATTGAAAATTTATAAAAATATCTGTAAATAAATTTAAAAAATCTTTTTTCTTCTAAAAGTTTTTACTTATCCCTGTTTATTACAAAAATAAATGCTAAATATTTGAAATCTTTTTAAACTAATACAAATTAATTCAGTTTAGTATTTATGAATAATAACATATGTTGGGTCCTTTAGTATTTAGTACACTTTATAGGTAAAATTGTAATAAAAATATCAAAATGTTTCGCAATGAACCCTTGTATTTTATAAATATAAAACAATATGGACAATAAAGTTTTATCAAAACAGCTTTTATTCATCAGTCTGAACGTTAGCTTACAATAGTAAAAAATAAAAATACTAACTTCTGTCTGGCATTACAATTTGTACTTGTTAATAAGTTTCGTAAACAACAATAATAATCAACTTAATATTAATCAGTCTATATAAGGTTTTATATCTTACTTGCACTTGGTAACTATAATTAGTAATTAAATATCAGTAACCAACAAATCAGTCTTGAGATTCTAATAGTAAAAAACAGTCTCATTTAAGTTCTGACTAAAAATAATACTCATTATAATGCATCTTGTTGTTGGTAGGTGGTAGGACATTTTAAATAGCCGCCTGGCTAGCTACCACCATCTCATCTAAATCTGCCGCCAAGCAACAATGTTAATAGCATTGTTGTGTTCCGGTTGTCAGAGATAAGATAGCCAGTCCCCCATATGTGTTGGGGTTTCCGGGTCAGTACGCTTCCACCTTCGACCTCATCTTCACTTAACATCAGGTGTGATTGAGGTCAAATACCAAGTCGTTGTGCATAAAAAAAATCTACTCTGTAGATATTTTACAGTTAAGTTAATAAAAAATTTATAAAAAGTTAAAAAATTGAGTTATAAAAACTGGCGTAATAAGATGGAATACGACCTTTCCTGATTAACTCTTTCAAGTCCTTCTTTTTATTAGAGCTTAATTCCTGCTTTTATGTATGCTTTGTTCCTGCTTATTTCTATAGCGGCCTTCATCTTTCTGCGTTTATTCCACACATTTTCTTCCTTGTAGTTTTTCTCCTGATAAGAAGTCCTGAAGTAAAAAGTGAACAGATTTTCTTTTGTTACCTTCAACACTTTTATGTCATTCCAGTTGACATTTTGGCCGCTTTCATCCGCACCAAAATTAAAGCCCTATTCCTCTTGCAATAGTTTCCAATCCAGAAAACTTCCAAACGTTAGCTCATGGACATTGGAGGATTACTTTATTTCGAATTTGATACGTACGATTTACCGCTGTTACGCAAACATTTGGCTTTAATTTAGCAGTGTCTCTCAGACGTTTACGGCTTTTCCGTACCTTTGTAGTTGAGGCTTTAGAGTCACAGGAATTCGATGATAATGAATCGGAAGACTGAACGGAAAAGTTTCTTGGCTTCTTTTTGTTCAAATAATTAATTGTATGCACATAATTGGGATCAGCATCGCTTAAATCTACGTCGCTCTCGTCAATATATACAGGTGAAATCGAATAAATTAGATTTGTATTACATTTTCTAAATGCCGATTAATCAGGGATTGCATTCTGAAATATATGTGAAAGTAAACAAGTAAATTATAAATTGTACATGAAATAGTCCGCTGTAATTACCAGTTTTTGTTCAGGAGGTGGAATATTCTCAATAGAACTTGTTACAGCCTGAAAAATATAATAAGGTAAGAATTTGCTTTGAAGTTGTAAGTAACTTTGTAGTTGTAGTAGTTATTTACCTAGCTGTAAAATAAGTAGTAGTAGTAAATAGTTGTTGTTTATGTATGTGTTTGAGTTGAATTATATGATTCTAATTAATTTTGGTAGATAACAAGAGTTTGTTGTAATGACCAGTTGCTGTTCAAATGGTGGAGCATTCTCAATAAAATCATTAATGTAATTTTTATTAGGAGGATTGGTTTTCTTTTGGAGATCTTGGTCGGACTCGTCAAAATTTTCAGAAGAAGAATCAGAATAAGGAATTGAAAAATTTAGAGGAGTTCTTTCTCTTGACTCATCGTTAACTTTTCGTATCTCGTTTTTATTAGTATCCACAGAAAAAAGTCCGATCCAAGTTCCGATACCTTCTTTATCTATGTATGCAGATTTGTCACCATTCTGAAAGTAACAGGTGAGTACAATAAAAAATTGATAGTTTAAATACAATAATAAGTAATTAGGTACCTATAACTATTAACAGATACTAACTGTGGTTATTTTCCAGAAGAAGCGCGGAGGAGTATCTTCTATTTTTTTTTATGGTTAACTGGATACGCGTTTGACCACAATCTCACCTGATGGGAAGTGACGATGTGGCCGAAGGAAGCACGTGATCTCAGTAGATGCCTATTCACCCTGCTCTTGAAGATGCCAAGGTTGTAGGATTCAGGATATCATTCTAGGATATCATTATCATCATCAGATACTTCGTTGTTAAGTGGCTTAGATAAATTTTGTTTGGACTTATATAAGTCAGTCGATTCATCAGAATCAGGGGATTGGCCTTTGTGGTGTTCCTTGTCCTGATCCGATTTACCGTTGAAGGACGAGTTTGAATACGATGTTCCAGCTGAAGATGAGCAAGGTAACGAATTTATTACCTGCTGTTTCATAATGGTTCCGTAAACCCTAAAATAACATGAAATCACTATGAAGTTCCATATAATAATTTAGCTACTACTTTCCAGCTATTAAGTATAATAAAAGTTTTCTAATATACCCACCACTTTTACTTTACCCCCCACTTTTTCAACGGGGTCGGATATTCGTCGTGTTTCTATACCCTTAGATGATGACGACGAAGATGAGCTACGTGAAGACCTTCCACGTTTTAGATTATCTGCTGTTTCATAATCGTTCCGTAAACTCTAGATTAACATTAAATCACTATGAAATTCAATATAATAAATAATTAGCTACTACTTTCCAGCTAAGCTATGCTAAACTGGAAAGTAGTAGCTAAAACTTTTTCTAATCTGAAATATAAATCTAATTCTTTATCCACCTCTTTTTCAATGGGATCGGAATTTCGTCGTATTTCTTTACATTCGTCATCACTGCGACCCAGTGCCACAAGATTGTGGCACCTTTGCTTCCTCGCAGACTCCGTCATTTTGAGTCCGATCTCACAATACCTAGCTATAATTTTAAGAGATAGGTATTCAGATTATTATTATTGATATCGAAATAAATAAAACAAAGTTTTAATAATAGACTGAAATAATTTTTACAATAATTTTATACATTCGGATCGTTTAAATAATGAACAGAAATAAACAGAAATGTTATATAAATATGTATATTTTTTTTATAATAAAGTGTCGTAACACAAATTGTTCCCCAAACTTAAGTAGAAATTTAGAAGTAAACCGCAATAATACACAAATTTCGTATAAAAATCAAAAATGATTTGAAATTAAACTGAAATAAGTCCAAACAATACATGGCGAATTGGGTCTTTGTTTTCAAGTAAAGTGAAATCAAACTGAAAAAGTCTGTTTAAGACAAAATAATACTAAAATATTCTTACCTGCGTTTGTACCTACACAGAATTATTTCGTCTCACTACTCTATTATTATAACAAATTAACGTCCACCTCACATTGTGGTCGGGGCGGCACTAAATATTTCACTATCGCACAAAGCACTTTGACGCGCGCTTTTGTGTAAGAGAGACGGGTGATCCAACAAATCCGACATTTTGCTATAGTTTGCGTAGCGATTGATTGCACACATTCTTCGTGTTCAGTTAGTCCGTTTTATTACAAAAAGTTCAATTCTTAAAATTTTGACTTATTTCGCTTTATTATTAAACGTGCGATATATACATAAATACAACAACTCAATCAATTATTATTTGTAATGTATGTGTGTTCGCTAAATGGATCAAATAAAGTTTTTTATTCTTATCCTTATCTTTTCTGAATGACTACATCGAATGAACTGGAATTTATATTCTTACAGCTGAAGGTTCATACGCAGTTGTGAGTGGAACGAGGCAGTATCTGATGCTGAATCGTTTGCTCCAGCTGTACCGTGTGCCTGGGGCTATGGACATCCTCTCCAACTACACCTCGAGAGAGGATATCATACTGGTGTTAGTACCTATCTCTTCTGTAATCGCCATCCTCGTCTGTCTGTTTCTTAGTTTCATTGTTCTAAACTACGCATTGGAAATTAATATGATTTTCACTCTCATTATCAGTGAATCTTTAATTGTATTGTCAACAGCTTTATAATATTATATTATCATACTTAAACTGTACTATTCGGGAAGCCAGAAATAGTTATCCACAGAATTTTAAACAGAAAATAACAATAAATGGTCCTTTTTTTTATTTAAAACGTTTTACATGAATATACTAATCCCGCCAGTCGTAGATCAATCTCCGGCCGACGCGTACGTCGATGATGATTTTGAAAACAAAAGAACTACATTTTTTTTATATGAGAGGGCGGCAAACGAGCATGCGGGTCACCAAAAGGGTCACAGATGCGTTGCCGGCCTTTGCGGAAGGTGTAGGTTCGTTTCTTGAAGGTTCCAATGTCGTACTCGTTCGGGAATACCGTTGCCGGAAGTCCGTTCCACAGGGTGGGTGTACGTGGTAAGAAGTTTCTTGAGAAACGTACAGTGGTAGACTTCCACTCATCCAGGTGATGTGGATGGAAATTTAATTTCCGGCGAGAAGTGTATCGGTTAAATTGAGCAGCGGGTATTAGCTCGAACAGTTCTTCAGAACACTCCCCATGAAATATGCGCTAGAGAATGCAGAGGGACGCGACGCCACGCCTCTTCGCAACGCCAGGGGATCCAGTCGGTAAATGAGACTCTCTTGGCCGACAATTCGGACTGCGCGACGTTGAACGCGGTCAAAAGGAAGAAGCTGGTACTGAGGTGCCCCAGGCCATAGGTGAGAACAATACTCCACGTGCGGCCGAACTTGCGCCTTATAAAGTTGGAGGCGGTGAGCCGGCGTGAAGTAACGAACTACTTATGCCAATAACTTCCATTTCACCTTACTACTTACCTAATATTTTTTTCCTTACGGTAAAAAACTCATCCGGTATAAAATACATAAAAATATATTATTCTGCCGATTGTACATGTAAAATAATTTTCAAATCATCTGGAGAACTAGATGTGGCAATGCAGGATAAAGTGCGTAATGGCGGAAATATTACGTCCCCAATGACGACGGGCACCATTTAATGGTGACGCTGGATATTTGTTTTCGCATCTGCCACACTAATAAAGTCTTGCACTGACGGCCCCACCAGTTGCGGACATTTTTTACTACTTGCCCTAAATGTGGCAAAGAAATGGTCACACTCAGAGGTGGCCAGTTGTACAACCACCATATAATATTTGTGGTATAATTTCTTATAATCTTAAAGTTCCTGACCTGTAGTAGTTAAAAAAAGAAAAATTGCATGTTGACTTTCAATAAGTGATATTTTTGTATCCTACATTGAATAAAATATTTTTGATTTTGATTTTGATTTTGAAGGATAGAGTACCCTTCAGTAAAATAATGAAAATGTTTTCCGACCATTCTGTAGTTTGCTTTAGGTATAGTATAGCTGTACCGTATAGGTTGAAAGAGAAAATAAAAACACTCTGGAAATTAGTAAGATCACTATAATGATTATAATTGCGTAAATTAAATGCAGAGCTCTTGTTTTGGTGTACGTTGAACAGTCAGTATGCAATGGCAGACAATGGTGTTGATTCAGATTTACACCAACTAAACTAAAACCAGTTTTAATGTAATAGTGTCTCTTTCTCCCTGGAACAGTACGATGCAACGGCACCACTCCAAAACTAGTTTTAGTTTAGTTGGTGTACATCCGAATCGACACCAATGGTGTTGATTCGGATTTACACCAACTAAACTAAAACCAGTTTTAAAGTAGTAGTGTCTCTTTCTCCCTGGAACAGTACGATGCGACGGCACCACTCCAAAACTGGTTTTAGTTTAGTTGGTGTACATCCGAATCGACACCAGTGTATAGCGTGTGTACCTACCGGCCAATAGCAGACTCATACGTCATGCGTGAGGATGTGTGAATGTGTGAGTGCCCAATAGGGGAGGGGCGAGGGGACCTGTACAGTATTATATGCATGTGTATGTGCAGTAAAGTTGTCTGTCGAATTTAGTAGTAGTGGTTCTTACCACTTCTTCTTAGCGAGTCGATAGCAAGAATACCTATCATAGATGATTACCACTATTGATGATGAAATGCTTGTAGTTTTATCAATTTTCTTTTTCGCAGAATAAAAGCCATCCCCCTGTTTATGGTGTTAATTAACGTGCTGACTTCACTATTGATCTTCTATTCTGTCGAGATACATGAACCGGTTGGGAATGTGCCCTGGCAAATTATACCACATAACGATCCAGGTGGATCCTGGCTACATTTATTTCAAAATGCATGTAAGTTTGATTTTTTTGATATTTCCCCTTGTGCAGATTGTTTCTAATCCCAACAAATATGGCAACTAATAATAAATGCGATAGTCTAGCTAATAATAGATGCGATTCACTGCATTTATAACCGCCTCCGTGGCTAAAATTTTTTAGCTTAAACGATTATAATGAAGTTATCCACGCTAACGCAGTCGGTGGCCAACAGCAACGCAAAAATAGGGGTGTTATAATTTTGAATCCTTGTTAAGTGTAGTGGATAGAAAGCCTGACTGCTATACCAAAAGGTCACGGGTTCGAATCCCGCTAGGGGCATGTTTGTATGATGAATACGGAGTATAGAACAATTGTGGTTACATTTAGCGATTAAACATAATCCAGGTAAACGGCGAATTAATAGCGATTAAAGTTAAACGTTTCAGTGGGCCGACTGCAGTGGCGTACCTAGGGTTACAAAATAGATGTGGCAATGCAGGATACAGAGCGTAATGGCGGAAATATTCCCAAGGTCCCCAATGATGACGGCGCCATTAGTGGCGACGCTGGAAATTTGTTTTCACACGCTAATAAAGTCTTACACAGTTGGCAACATTTTTTCCTATCTATCCTAAATATGGCAAACAAATGGTCACAACCATAGATGGCCAGTGGTACCACCACCACCATGTAATATTTCTGGTGTAACTTCCTCTAATCTTGAAGTTCCTGTTTGAAAGTGTAGCAAGCAAGTTTCGGTTACATAAAAATATATTATTGCAGGATAAAGTGCGTAATGGCGAAAATATGCGACGCTGGATATTTGTTTTCGTATCTGCCAAACTAAGACAGCCCCGTCAGTTGGGGACATTTTTTCCTACTTGCCCTAAATGTGGCAAACAAATGGTCACATTCATGGATGGATAGTGGTACCACCACCACCATGTAATATTTGTGGGGTAACTTCCTCTAATATTGAAGTTCCCTGATTTTTTGTAGCAAGCAAGTTTCGGTATTTATAACTTTCCAAGTTGTCTTTACTAAGTTCGCGCTATTCTTTATTTTATTATTTATAAAATACATAATAGTAGCAACAAGCCCGACAATGTTTTTGTGGTTTTTACACAGCTAGGGAAATTTGATAGATAACTAAGCAAGACGTTTCAGTTTGACAATTGCGAATATTTAAATCAAAGTTTTCCTATACCTACTTTTTGTATAGTTAATCATCCTGATCGAGTATTAATAAGGCAAGCCGGGCTTTGGGCTTATATGAAGGTACTGCCACTGTACTCCTGTAGGTCGTATATTCGATGCCGTGAAATGAATAATGTCAATACAAAGAGCAAAAATCAATTAGCTGTACCTTTTAGTAGACTTAGTAAAGTTAGTAAGTCATTCAGAGGTCAATGTGTGCGCTTCTACAACAAGGTTCCCATGGATATACGGAAACTTCCGCTTAATAAATTTAAACTTATTATAAAACAAAAATTTTGTAAAAAGGGATATTACAAAATTTCAGACCACATTAATGATAGTAATCCATGGGAATAAACGGCTGCTCTACACGATGTATAAAAATTGTTGTAACCTTTCTTGATTGTAAATGATTGATTGAAAAGAGACAAACCCTCTGAGTTTCTCGCTAGCTCTTCTCAGTAGTGGTCGCGTTCCGAGCTAGTGGTAATTTAAAAAACAAATGACGTTCATAAGTGCATATTGTATTGCCTACATGAATAAATGATTTTCATTTTTCATATCTCTCTCTTCTATTTAAGAGCTGTGCTCTTGTCGGTGGAGTCCTTTCCACACTTCTCTACATTCCGCCTTTTCTTTGATTTTTTTATGCACAACGGGTTTGCACTTGACCTCAATCACACCTGATGTTAAGTGAAGATGAGGCCGAAGGTGGAAGCGTGCCTACATGAATAAATGATTTTCATTTCATTTCATTTCGTTTCATTATTCTTTATCTCCCCAGTCCGATTCAACATGACTGAAACTCCTACCAATCTCCTCCTCACGGTTTACTTCTGGGTGGTGTATGAGACCACGACAACTGGGTACAACACGTTCAGGGGCAGCAACTTGAATATTGTGATGGTACTCTTCTTAGGAATGGCTGCCGGTAAGTTACTCCTTTTTTTGCAACAAAACCTTCTTTTCAATTTTAAAGATATAAAACAGAAACTTATTAAGAAAGCATATTATTAAAATATTAACCAGCCCGTTTGCATAGCTAGGCTATTTCACAATTAATAATGAAATATTATATATAATATAAAATAATAATTTTGTAATATAAAAACCTTTTTTTAAAAGAGCGACCTCTCGAGTTTCTTGCTTGTTCTTCTCAGGGGAAAATTGCCGTTTGACCAAGCGGTAATAAGTACTAATACAAGTCTTGAGGCTGTATCACCCGAGATGCGTCTTAAGAAGTTGACGCTATCTCAAGCTCCGTGCTAATTTATAAACCAATCTTGAGGTCTACTCAACTGAGATCACTTCTCAAGTAGTTGCCTCACCGGTGAATGAATGATAGTCTTCAGTTTCGTTTATTAATACGCGCACCTCTCAAGTGAGTACTGCTTGAGTATGCACATGCTTTTCAAGTCTCAAGTTAGGTTTATTAATCAACACGTTTACTTGAGACCGGTCACAAGACTGTTCTCAATCTTGAGAATGGTTTATTAATACGGGCCTGAATAATGTAACTTGATTACGTAACTTACCTACAGAGAAGAACAAAATACGAGAGTCCCGAGGTGCGCTCGGATACGTACACATAACCTTTATCCAGAGGTATTGCGTTCGGATAGGAATTAAATACTGAATATGAAATTTACTTAAATTTATGGTAAACACCGGACACAGTCATATTGCCTAAACTCTGGAATTCTATGGGGGAGGCCTATATTCAGTAGTGGACATCTTGTGGCTGATATGATGATGATGACACAACAGAACGACCACCCTGTGGAACGGACTTCCTGCAGCGGTATTCCCGAACTAGTACGACATTGTAACCTTCAAGAAACGAGCCTACATCTTCCTCAAAGGCCGGCAACGCATCTGTGACCCTTTTGGTGTTGCGGGTGGGTGTCCATGGACGGCGGTGATTGCTTTCCATCAGGTGACCCGCATGCGGGTTTGCCGCCCTCTCATATAAAAAAAAAACGGAAGTGCGTCAAATATGTTATATTTCTTGTACTTAGTTAGGTTACGAGGGCAATACATCCTGCGCCAATTCCATTCAGTGGGAGCCTTCCTCCTGCACCCGTACACTGCGCTGACAGTGGGCTTTCGTGGGCACGAACATTAACGCGTAATCTAGTCCATTATTAATTCCAAATGAAAAGTATACAATTATTTTAAAGAGTTTTAATAACGGTGGGTACTTATGTCACCTCCAGGCGCCATGATGACCACCTACTTCGCTGTACGCATCATCAGTATCCGCGCCAACGTCAACAAAATGTTAGCCTCATACCAGGAGCACATGAAGGACATTAACATATTCATGAAGAAGGAGAAGCTTTCTCCGGAACTGCAAGGGTGAGAAATTTATCAATACTGGTATTGTGTGGGTTGATAGGTTTGTTAATACTTATGTTGCTGTGAATATCAGAGGGCGAAGTATAAGTTTTCCTTAACTTTACGACCGCGTTCACGTTTACGTGAAGATTGGTATGGAGAAATGTGCAGCGCCTCTAGCGGATAGTTTGCAAATCGATTTTTTTCATAGGGACTTTTTTCGTAGACGCAAACGCGATGGTAAAGTTAAAAACGAGACAAAACTTACACTTCGCACACAGAAATGCTGTGTATCCGAATTCGAAAGTGAATGACCGCTTTTTCAGGGGCGAAGATAGATCTTACCACTTGGTTAATCTTCGATAAAAGGAGTTTATTACTTTTAATTATGTCGAAGATGTCAATAGATAAATACATCATTTTATTTACCCCTCTGCGTTCACAGACATACACTCACAAATAAAAAAATAAAAAATTTAAACACAAATAAAAATAAGGAAACTGAAAATGCAAACAGACAGTGTGTGCCGCAGTAGCACAAATGGGTAACTCACATCACTCAAAGAGCGATACACAAACAAACAGACAAACAAATACACATCATTGCACAACACAAAATAAAATACAGTTTCAGAAAAGTGGTAAGAATAATGTACAATTTGGCGACCTTATCACTAAAATATTGAAATAGGTAGGTTGTGCGGTATTAAATAGGGATGCAGATACAAGCTACATGAATAAATTTCATATATTTACATACACACACATACATAGATCAATAGACACATATACCTACTTAAACATAACATCTATAAAATAACAACAAAATACAAACGTAAATATATAGGTGTACTAAATAAATATTTATTGATATATAAAATAATAATAATAAGCGACAACAGGGTTGTGCTAAGGTATAGAGAGAAGATAAGAAAAGAGCACAGATTAAAACACCAGGAAATGCTCTTTGACGGCGATTTTGAAAGCATTCAAAGTTTGAGCTCGTCTGATACACTTGTAACTGCCAGTATTTTTCCAGATTTTAAAAATGTTTAAAAGTAGAGTTTTTTAGGATTAAGTAGAGCTTCGTTGCGAACCAAATATGTGCAAGGGCAAAGAAAAACTTACAAGCGATACCCATAACTCTAAAAAAATAGTGAAACACTATACCGGATTAGTTTTTTTCCGTAAGGAAAAAAATAGGGCATATTAGGTAAGTGAAATCGAAGTTATTGGCATATAGCCGGTTATTATCTAAATTGAAGGTGGAAGCGTACTGACCCGGAAACCCCAACACATTTGGAGGACTGGCTATCTTATCTCTGACAACCGGAACACAACAATGCTATTAACATTGCTGCTTGGCGGCAGATTTAGATAAGATGGTGGTAGCTAGCCAGGCGGACATTTAAAATGCCCTACCACCAACCAAACCGAGTACTTAAACATGTACCCCGCTGGGGATCGAATCCGCGATGTTTCAGAGCAAGGTGTATCTGACCGTCAGGTGGATTTAAAAATTATCAATTCAATGTAGGCTCCTCTAGTATGAGCAGGCTGTGCCTTTGCACTGAGGTCGTAAGTCTGTTGGTGTACATTGAATAAAATAGTACTAAATCTGAGTCGATTTGTTTAGCGAAGTGACTGCGTATTACCAATACAACTGGGACAAGACAGGCGGGACCGACTACCGGGACGTCCTCAAGCTGTGCGACCAAATCACCCTGCGTACGGACGCAATCCTACATCTCTACGGGAACACATTTGCTAAGGTGACTTTGACAGGCGGTAATTTAGTTCGATTTGGGCCCGTATTAATAAACCATTTTCAAGATTGAGAAGAGTTTCGTAATCGGTTTCAAGTAAACGTGTTGATTAATAAAGCACGTGCATACTCAAGCAGTACTCACTTGAGAGGTATTGATACATCATTCTCAAGGCTATCATTCATTCGCCGCTGAGCCGAATACTTGAGAAGTGATCTCAGCTGAGTAGACCTCAAGATTGGTTTATAAATTAGCACGGAGCTTGCGATAGCGTCAACTTCTTAAGACGCATCTCCGGTGATACAGCCTCAAGATCTGTATTGAGATTGGTTTATTAATACGCCTTAGTCTCCACGCGTTGGTGGTAATTCAGAGCTGAAACCTTAGAAGAAAATTATTTTGAATTGTGAAGTAATTAATCATGATTAACGTACTTATTTAAACAAATTAAAGAGCTTTGATAACTTCTGAAAAAATTTCTTTCTATCGATAAACGGCGAACAGTGATTTCTAGATAAAGTTTTCAATTTAGGAGCATGTGTCCTTTTTTCGCAGATATTTCTTTATTAAACAAAGTACAAGATAGTTGTTGGGTATATCTTAAGGAGTCCTAAGAGGTTGCGTAAATTATAGCTACACATAAATAAATTGGGCTTTAATTTTTTGTTATTTTCATGGATTTATACCGATTCTTGCGACGCTCTCGTGATTATAATTTGAAGTATGTGCCAATGGAGCATCAAATGTAAAATGTTCTCAAACAACCTATTAAATTTTCTTCTTTCACATTTTTTTTATACATAACGAGTGTACGTTCACCTCAATCACACCTGATGTTAAGGGAAGATGAGGCGGTGGGTGGAAGCGGGCTCACCCGGAACCCCAATCTTATTGTTTTGAGGTACTGTCTCCATCTTATCTATAACAACCGGAACAATGCTGTTAACATTACTGCTTGGCAGCAGACTTATATGAGATGGTGGTAGCAAGCCAGGCGGACATTTAATAACCAACCAAACCGAGTACTAAATATTTACCCCGCTGGGAATCGAACCCGTGACCTCCGATTCGTAAGCTCTATTTTGTTCGGACGGACGTAAATACTGCTAGATTAGTATATTTTAGTCATTTCCATAGCCTGATCTTACGGTATCTTGCTGTGGGGAAATGCCGCGGATATAAATACAATCTTTGTTTTACAAAAACGAGCCGTTCGCGCAATTTATCAATTAAAACCTGCAGACAGATTTAACGAGTATAATATTCTAACCTTTTCGTCACAGTACATTTTTGAAAATCTAATATATGTCAAAAAAAAAAATATAGCATCATTTAGGAAAAATAGTGTTAAACATGATGGCAATGCAAGAAATAAAGATAAACTTGCAGGTCACATAAGTCGCCTCCGCAAAGTCTGTAATTCATTCAAAGGGTTATGTATACGCTTTTTCAATAAGGTTCCTGTGTATATACAAAATCTTCCTTTCAATTATAAAATATCAGATTATTTAGATGATAAACATTCATGGACATAACCAGCCCGTTCGCATAACCAGGCTATTTCACAATTAATAATGAAATATTATAAAATAATAATTAATAATTTTGTAACATAAAAGCCTTTTTTTAAAAGAGCAACCTCTCTAGTTTCTTGCTTGTTCTTCTCAGGGGAAAATTGCCTTTTGAACAAGCAGTAGCTTTAAAAATGTAAATCTGACTATTTTAAATGTAGTGTACCTACAATATAAAGCATTTTTGATTTGATTTGTTTAAATTTCAACCACGGAGACAGTTGAAAAGATATTCTTTCCTACAGTGTCCCATATTGCACCATTGTGATTTATCCCTTCTGCGTGTGATGGGACGTTCCGTGCGCAGCGTGTACTTCCTCTGTGACACGTGCATTATCCAGAAGGATGACGTCATTCCTGAAATGTACTTCGTGGACTACGGCAACGTTGACGTCAGGGAGAGCAAGGATATATATAATACTATCGCAAAGTTACCTAGGGGCAGGTAAATCGATACTTGACTCTAACAAAAATTTGCACTTTAAAGCTTAAAGAGAGCTTAAATCTCTATTATACGCCGCACAACACTGACGTTATCTTCGGTCGTTGCCGTAGAAGGCCTTCCCTCACGCAGATCATCGGTGAGATTAGTGCGACCACGTTTAAACTCATTAAACCAGTTGTAAACAATGACACGAGAAGGGGCTTCATCGTGAAAGGCCAATCGAAGTCTATCATAACTTTCTTCTTGACTTAAATGACATCGAAAGTCATAAAAAATCATTGCACGAAAATTTTCTCGCGTTCAATTCATGCTGACGTGACACAGACAATTTTAAATTTGCAGCCAAATCGTAAAATAAATGATAAATGATTTAATACATACACAGTAATATTGGCAAAGAGATCCATTTTCAAAATGGTGTCGCCCTCGTACCACCAGCAAATATTTATTTTTATGCACATTGGGTTAGCACTTGACCTCAATCACACGAGGCCGAAGATGGTAGCGTAGTGACCCGGAAACCCCATCTTATTTGGGGAACTGGCTATCTTATCTCTGACAACCGAAATACAACAATGCTATTAACATTGCTGTTTCGCAGCACATAGATGGTGGTCGTTATCCAGGCGGACATTTAAAATGCCCTACCACCAACCAAACCGAGTACTAAATATGTACCCCGCTGGGGATCGAACCCTTAAAATTGCAATTAAGAGTCATTCGTATATTAAAGTTGATGCTTCCTTCTGTGCAGCGTTTTTGGTAATATGGAAAATGTCCCCGAGAGCCGCTCCCCCAACGCACTTGTCGCCACCAGCAACGTCCACCTTCTCCAAATCAACACACAGCTATTTTACAGCATCATCCTCGACTTCCCCACGGTTGGAGTGCTTCTGAAAAAATATAGACGTAAACGGGAGGTTTGTGACAGCTTCCTTAGATCAAGAAGTTTTATTAGAGGTTTTTTCCTATAAATTGGCAAAGCCGGTACTATGGATGCTACATGAATAACATTGCGTTAATTTTTCCAGAACTACATAATGGGCAGAATTGGTGATGGATCCTCAGGGATGATGAAGGATTCGAAAGAGAGGCATCTAAGTTCTCCTCTGATAAGTATGAAACATGACGGATTAGTGAATTACTTCTCCGCTAACAACCGAATGGTTCAGTTCTACCTGATCTTCATCTCCCTCGTCTGCGTGTACGCAGATATCTACAACGCTGCCTTCAAAGACAATGGCACTATATTGATCGTGTGTCTATATGTTTTGGACATCGCGTTCTTTCTTAAAATAGTGCTGAACTATATAGTGCCTTATGTCGTTCATGAAGACACGAGGAATATATTAATGGATAGCAGGCAGAAGTGAGTACAACGATTTCTTGACTTAATATTAGTTTTGGATATAGAGTAGGGATGTTAAACGGTAAAATTACCCCGGTAAAAATACGGTAAGTAAAAACGATATCTTGCGTAAAATACGGTATTTGCATTAAGATTTCATGCCATAATTTTCACAAACAAGGTAGTTTTTGGAATAAACATTATGATTACTCATGCGCGTGTAGTCTGCCGGGCAAAACCAAGTCAACTAATCGCCGGTTGCTCAGTTGTCAACCAACAGCGGAATGGCAAGAGTGCATATGCCGCACACATGATTTTGCAACTATACGCGCAGTGGATTTAAAACAAATTAAATTTTAAAACGTCATTAGTCGGTAATTTTACCGTAATTTATATAAATGACTGTAAAATACCAGTATTTTACAAGAGTTTTCAGTAAAATTACGCAATTTTGCATTACTAATACGGAATCGATCCCCAGTGAGGTACGTCAATCATGTACTCGATAGGCAGATCGATAGTCATGCTGGTAGGCAAGACATTTTTAAATATTGCTATTCATTTTCCATTAACGAAGATAAGCAATGTCTAGCGCGGTCAGTCCTTGGATGGGTGACCACTAGTGGCATTTTAATATGAGTATTTCCGTGCTTTAGAAATCCCGATAAATAGCCGATCCCGGTTGTTTTAAATTGAAGGCAGTCATTAAACCAAGATGGGGGCCAACAGAGGCGGTTAAAATATACTGACTAGGTTGCCACTAGTTCGGTGTAGTGTTATTCCTCTATGCCACTAGTCTGACAGAAACCCGCCAATCGGCACTAGGCCCACGTTGTGGATTACGGCATGCCCTTTCTCAGTAAGAGGAGGCTGTGTCCCAACTCAGTAGGGACATGTAAGGCTTTGATGGTGATTCAAGCCTTATGTGCCCATTGCAGGGGCAGGGCCTCTTTCCCACTGAGATCTTTCGAGAATGAAGAAGGCATAGATAGACGTCTTAATACAAACCACAAGATAACCACCGCCAAACATCGGCCTTCTCTAAAGGTCGACATGTAGATCATGTATAGACTGATCAATGATAGCCCAGGTAGGAATTTTACTTCAAAGAAACATTAATTTGAAGTCAGACACTGACGTAATTGACGTCACTAAGTGACGTCTGACGTTTCCTGATATAATGTCAAAATGGCACGGGCATTCATAGACGTTACAAAGACCAATTAATTGTAACTCAAAACTTTTCCTTCGACTTAATTGAAATCAAATTGTGACGTCTTGGGATGACGAAATATAAACCAATTCATGACCCTTGATTGAACATTTTGCTACGTCAAGAAGATTTATTTAAGACTAAAGTCAGACTTATTTATGACCAGCAACGTCTAAGTGACGTATTTTTAAAGACCTTATTGTAGACGTCGTTGACAAGTAGCGTCATGGGTCTGCAACGTCCTATACGTGAAAATGACGTCTTAGGTCTTAGGCTATAGTTTGACTCGACTGGGTCTAGTGGCTGAATCTAGCAAGTGTACGTAGTATATAGTAGTACGTAGTCAATATCTTGAACTTTATCCAATACTTATTAAGACGACCTGTTTGGTTAAAAATACTGGCTGCTATACCAAAAGGTCGCGGGTTCGAATCCCGCTAGGGGCATATGTTTGTATGATGAATACAGACATGTGTTCCCGACTTAATGATGGTTTTCATTTATGTATTTATTTACAAAACAAAAATGTATTTGTGTAGTTTATCAGCCATCTGGTATCCATAATACAAGCCTAGTTGCTTAGTTCGGAACTAGATGGCGCTGTGTGTTTCTGCAAAGATATTTATTTATTTATTATTATTTACTTATATTTTATATAAGATGTGTATGTATGTTACAATTAAATGATTACAGGTATATTAAAGAAGAATTCAAGTATGATATAGTGTCATGTCTCCCAATAGAGTTGCTCTGCTTAACGAAAAAAACGACTGAAGAGAAATGGCGTCTTTTCGCTATGCTCAGGCTTAATAGATTTTGCAGAATTGTAAGTAATTGTCACCGTGAAAGTCATCAGCATAGTCGAGCTGATTAGCAAGTTAAAGTGTCAGCGGACAGGGCACATAACTCGTAGGACTGATGGCCCATAAAAGTTTCTAGGAGACCATGCACCGGCGAGCAGTCGCCTTGTCCTGTAGTCTCACTATAATGACACGGTATAGAAGCTTTACGTCGTGATAGCTTCTATTTCGAGTCGCTATAGATAAACCACGAAACTTGCTAACCCTGTTGGTAAATGTCGCGAGGAGTCGCGATGGACAGGCGGTTCCTACACGTCTTCCTCTTCCTTTCCAACCATCAACATCCATATTCATCACTCTCTTAATAACGTGCGTTTCATCCTCATAACATGCCCATACCAAGCTAAACGGTTTCCTTTGAACTTTCCTGTCACGGATGCCACTTTTAAACTTTTCATGGGAGTAAATTGTATTATTATTGACGAAATAAAATTAGTTAATGACAAAATGTTTAAAATTCGATTGATACAATGGCTTCAGGCAAGGTGTTTCTATGATGTCAAGGAATATTTAAATTATCAGAATGCTATGCAAAGTGTCACAAATCATATTTTGCACATCTGCATGCAGATTGAATACATGATTCCTAAATTTCTTAGCAGACCTTGTAAACTGTATTCTGACAAATAAATAATTTCTTTCTTTCTTTTTGTCTTTCTTATATTGATTCGTTGGACACAAAAATCAATTCATCAGACACATGCACACACACGATGACTGCAACCCACATAATATCACTCGTAATCGCGGCGCTAGATTGGGCTAACATTAACTTAATATTAATTATGCCCATTTACAAATCAAAACGTCAATACTTTTGTTTGAACACTCGATCTTACGAGGCTTAAATATTGAGTGTTATGTTCCAGGCGACGATATACATGTCCCTAAAACGACACCAGGAGAGACTCTCCATCAACCTAGTATTCACCACTGTGGTGAGCGTCTCCATCTGGTTTTCGTTGTTCATGCACGTCGTCTCCTGCATTTGGTATGCCATCGCTGCTCGCGAGGACGAGGATAGCCCCAAGTCCTCTTGGTTATATACTGGTATGTGCTTTATTATTGTTAAATAATTAAATCCTCATCATATCAGCCACCTCCACTGCTGAACATAGGCCTCCCCCAGAGATTTCCAGAGTAACTGGTTGGAAGCGGACTGCATCCAGCGATTTCCCGCGACCTTCATCAGGTCGCAAATTTTGTACAAACCAATATGTGACTACCTATCAGCCCTCAAGAATATACATAAATACGAACCAGCTAACCAGCTTTTTTTGTGGAGCAGTGATCAATATGTATCCCAAACAACCGAATAATCGATATTTTTCACGTGGTGCAACTTAATGTGGAGTTGGAGACAGTTCGCAATGACGCTGACGTAAGCATTTGAAGTTCGGATGGCGGAAGACATATCGAAATGCTAGAGACCCGAGATTGTAAAAAGGGAGCAAAGTAATATTTTACGGTTAAGATGTATTTTCATCCTTTATGTAACAATCTACTTTTTTTCTGGGAACACGATCACTAATAAAATTATATCGTCCAGGTAGACTTAGTGTTAAAAGCTAAATATCTTCGAAACGGCTTAAACGACTTCCATCAAATATAGCTAAGACCTTATCTCTTGGTTTAATCTTAAATATTTATAAAAAAATTGAAAATTTAGAAAACCCTCGAAAGACTATGATAACATCGAAATCACCAAAAAACTGTGTTAAGAGCTCAAATCTTCGATACGGCTTACCTAAATGATCATCAAACATGACTGGAAACTGTCCCTTCATTTAGACAAAAGCTGGACACGCACCCACACACACAAACATACGCACACACTCGCACACACACGCACACACACAGGCACACACACACACACACACACACACACACACACACACACACACACACACACACACACACACACACACACACACACACACACACACACACGCGCGCGCACACACACACACACGCACGCACACAAGCACACGCACGCACGCACACACACACACACACGCACACAAGCACACGCACGCACGCACGCACGCAGCCACACACACGCGCACACACACACAAGAGGGCGCTTCAGTGGTCAAGAAAGAACGTTAAAAAATAATACAAACAAATGTACCTTCATCATCTCAGCCTGTAGACATCCCGCTACAGGGATATCGGCCTTCCCTCGTATAATAGTCCACAACGCTGGCCCAATGCGGGTTGGGGACTTCTCATTTCCTTCACCATTTATGAGCAGTCGGATGTAAGAAATGTACCTTAATTCCGACATAATTTAGTGTTTTTCATTCTACATCAACCTGTTCCGTCTGAATCGGCACTGCACCCAACGTCATGAAACACATGGTACCCGTCGTTTTTTTTCGGGTGTTACTTATAAAGTGTAGGTAACACCAAATCATTAAGTAGGTACAATTAATATTTCTTATTTCCAGACGACGGCGAGCCCTTCTGTAACAGCTCGTATATTTGCGCAATGTACTTTACAATGACCACCTTTACGCACAAGGGTGTCGGCGACATCCTACCGAGGAAACAGAAGGAGGTGAGATGGTCTTTGGTTTAAAAGGAAACGGTAGTAACAAATTTTCATACAAGTTCGACTCTCCATTCAATAGCCAATGCATGGAACTCCCTTCTGGCGTCAGTCTTTCCTGAATCCTACAACCTTGGGGTCTTCAATAGCAGAGTGAGTAGGCATTTACTGGGATCGCATGCTTCATCTTCGACCACATCGTCACTTTCCATCAGATGAGATTGTGGTCAAACGGGAATCCAGTCAATCATAAAAGAAAGCTATTAATCAACCACATGTGAAAAAATTTACAATATTTTACCCACCTGATGAGAGAATACACGAAATGGATTTCAGCTATTTTTGTAATGTAAAAAATGTAAAAAAGAAACGAGCCTACACCTCCCTCAAAGGCCGGCAACGCATCTGTGATCCTTTTGGTGTTGCGGGTGTCCATGGGCGGCGGTGATTGCTTTCCATCAGGTGACCCGCATGCTCGTTTGCCGCCCTCCCATATAAAAAAAAAAAAAAAAAAAAAAATGAGCTTTTGTGCCAAATAATGCTTCAAGGGAAAAAATTACCACAGAATTAATATAGTACTAACGTACTACAGTAGTTTCAATATTTTAAGTAGGTAAGCATTCTGGCAATCCTCATTCTCATACGCAGAGACTGCTTTACTTATGATTATAATTTATATGCAAAAAGCTGTGCTTAAATAGTAATAATAATAAATATTTCTGACACTTACTCCAATCATCTTGTCCCAACTGATAAACATTAATTTTTTTTTTTAATATACTTAAACATATGTATACACAGCGCCATCTAGTTCCACAATAAGCAACTATATGCTTGTGTTGTGGATACTAGATGGGTGATATACTACATAAATACATTTTTTTTTTGTAAATAAACACTTATTATAAATAGAAAACATCCATAACTCGGGTACACATGTCCGTATTCATCACACAAACATATGCCCCTAGCGGGATTCGAACCCGCAACCTTTTAGTATAGTGGTCAGAGTTGCTAACCACTACACCAAACATACATGAGTTATATAAACATCAATGACTCGGGAATAAATGTTCGTAATCATCACACAAGTTAGCTTCGCTGTTAGAGTCACTATCCACTACACCAAGAACTATTCAAACCCCATAGTTCGCCAAAAAAGAACGAACGTTTGGGGTGGCAGCGTTGACATAAATAGAGTGTTTATTGCTCAAAAGAAATGTGTTCGGGCAATAATAGGTAGATCACCGCGAGAGTCATGCAAGCCATTGTTCAAGTCCCTAAAAATACTACCCTTGCCATGCATGTATTTTCTCGAAGTGGCTAGTTTTGTTAAAAATAATATACATCTTTTCAAAAAAGTTAAGGACCTGCACTCCAGAAATCTGAGAGATACCAACAGGTTGGTATACGAGAGTATTCCCAGGTTAACTCAGTATCTAAAGCAATGTAATGGAATGTGTATCAAAATCTATAATGCTGTACCTGACGACATAAAACTATTACCCAAAGATTTATTTAAATGTAGATTAAGAGCATGGTTACAACAGAAAAATTGCTATTCAATAAACAGTATATTGACTTTAAGAAACGTATGACATGTAAATTTTAACATCTATGAAATTAAAAATCGTGAGAATGACATTTGAATTATATAAATACTATTTACCGACTGACCCGAATGTAATATTTGTACGTATGACTATTTTGACGTTAAATCGAATTTAATTGACAACTTGCATAAATTATTTAGATATTATTATATTTTACTAACTTATAAATTTTGTTTTTGGAAATAATTATTAAAAATGTATATTTGCATGCCACATAAGGTAAAATATGCGAACTTTATATAATAATGTATTGTTACCATCTTGTTCACCATATTTTCAGCAAATAAATGATTGTGATTATGATTATGAAGTCATTTATGTCTTTTGAAAATCAGCAGCGTGCGTCGGATTTTTTGTCCATCAGTGTTTTGTTCTCCGTGTGTGCTTGTATAGAATACCATACATGGTCCATTTGGATCTTGTCGTGTGGCCGACAAAAGGCCGTCGTCTTCACTGCCCCATAATAATAAATAAATAATAATAAATAAATAATAATAAATAAATAAATATCCTTAGACATACACACAGCGCCATCTAGTTCCACAGTAAGCAATAGTTCCACAGTAAGCAACTATATGCTTGTGTTGATGTAATACATAAATACATTTTTTTGTAAATAAATACTTATTATAAATGAAAACATCCATAACTCGGGTACACATGTCCGTATTCATCACACAAACATATGCCCCTAGCGGGATTCGAACCCGCAACCTTTTGGTATAGTGGTCAGAGTTGCTAACCATTACACCAAACAGGTCGTCGATAATGATGAACGAGTTTCTTGAAATAGAAATTTGACCCATTTGAATGGCTGATACGATGATAAACTTTTTCAAAGCTATTTTAATTTGCGAAACAAACATTTATCTCGATGATTACATCAGAAAGCACATCAGTTTGTCGTAGGAAACGTATAAACTACAGCTTGCCCACTAAAAACTACTAAAACTCCGTGGCTCAATGTGAACAATATGGGGTTTACGAATCGGAGATCGAGGGTTCGATCCCCAGCGAGGTACATGTTTAGTACTCGCTTTGGTTCGTGGTAGGGCATTTTAAATGGCTGGGTAGCTACCACCATCTTATCTAAGTCTGCCGCCAAACAGCAATGTTAATTTAATAGTATTGCTGTATTCCGGCTGTCGGAGCTAAGATAGCCAGTCCCCCAAATAAGATGTGGTTTCCGGGTTAGTACACTTCCACCTTCGATCTCATCTTCACTTAACATCAGGTGTAATTGAGATCAAGTGCTAACCCGTTGTATGCATAAAAAAAAGTTGTAGGTACTTGTGATTAGCTTTATTAGTATGTATGAAGCGAATAATGATGAAATTGCTTAATATCTCCGCTTGGTTGATTGATTATATTATCCGACAGGTGGTATTTGCTGTGATCCTTCAAGTGATATCCACGATGGTCTACATGATATACGTGGGCGAGTTCTCCAACATCATCCAGTACCAGTCGTTCAGATCCTTCGGCTACTTCTGCAAGCACTTGGAGCTGCAGGTCATTTCGATAATAAATTATAACCATAGACTCATATATTACTGCGTATAATCCGGCTCAAACAATCAAAATTGCACCACATAATTGGTGTTATAACGCGAGTTTGGAACGATGACGGACGGACAGATAGACAGACGGACGAAGACATGAGCGACAGCAATAGGACTCCGTTTGGCCTTCGGGCACGGAGCCCTAAAAATGAACACTTTTGTAAATCACCACAGGAGTTCCTGAAAAACAACCGCGTGGCAAAGAACTTGGTGTCGATGGTGAAAAGGTACTCTCTGCACCTGTGGAAGCAATCGCGAGGGGTACAGGTGCCCCACTTTCTTGTCAAGGCCCCGATGTGCTTCAAATTGAAGATCATGTCCGCGGCCTACCTGAAGCACCTCACGCAGGTTGGTTTAATCTGAAAAAAAGTCGCAGGCCACAACATGCCATACTAATCTGTTCGCTAAACAAATTTAGCTAGCATACACACGCTTGTGTGAATGTGTGTCCCATACACGCGAGCAGTGAGCTGCCGCCAGGCATTTGTATTAAATTGACTGGGGTAGTGTCGCTTCTTCAGTTTTATTCCTTGGCTGTGCTAGTTTGGATAATAATATACTGACTGACGAATAAAGACGATACGATATATCGAAGAAATTTTTTTTGTGTGAGGAGAATTCTTACGGTCGACTGGGAAGGGACTGGGCCCAGCCAGTGCCAAATTCGTACCGGCTAAAAACCTCATTTTGTCATTTCCTTTTTGTCTTCCAGAGAACTTATTTCTCTATTTATTTATTTTTTGACAACAATTTTACAATTCCTTATCTTTCTAATACAATGGTATACTACTTGTTATTGCTAGTGCTAGAAGATCGAAGCTATTACATTCATTAGACTTAAGTTCCATTATCATATGAATCATCAATATGTGTTACCATTGATGGAATAGGGCACTCTAACGTAGTCTCTCACTATGAGTGTCTTAAGGAAACTCAAGATCATTCAACAATTTGTGGACTGGGTCACTCCGGTCGTACTGGGAATCTATGGCATATCAATAATCTCATGACATGGTTTATATTTTTTTGTTTTATTTCATTAAATTATTCAAAAATAGTATGACGTTGACGTAACAATGGTTACATACTTATACTTTATTAATTAATTTTGACATACATTATAATAATACGTATAATGCTATTTTATATATGTGTTTTTCATGTTTGACCTGGACGCAACAATGGTGTCGATTCTGATGTACAACGAACTAACTAAATTTAAAGCAGATACATCCTTTTCTAACACTATTAACATGAAAGGGACGACTATAAATTAAGGCCTGTCAAATTAAGTTAAGAGCTGTCAAAACAAGTCGCTCCATAGTATTTTAATCGTGACGTCGCTAGGTGTACACCTAATATTGATAAAGAAGTGCTTGTTTTGATCCTTTTACTTAATTTGACAGGACTTAATTATATGTCGTCCTTTTCATGTATTAGTGGTTAGAAAAGGATACATATAATTTAAATTTAGTTAGTTCGTTGTACATCCGAATCGACACCAATGGTTACAATTTTTAAGACTCTAACGACATACTTATTGAAAATATGGCAATAGGTTTAATTTCTTTCTTACTTTGTTCATTTTGTGACTTAACAATATTTTAACATTATATTTATATTAAAAAATCTAATAATTCTACAAATCTTTAAGATGTATGTGTATAGTTATTATTTTATTATTTGACAATCACTTTTATTTTAGAAATCATAAATTTACGGAACTGTATGTATGACATGATATTGTAAAAGTGAACTAAATAAATCTAATCTAATCTAATCTATGACGGAGCCCTATGTTCAGCAGTGGATGTGCTGTGGATGAAATAATGCTTTATGTTGTAAGTAGATATGGAGATCTACAACATCAGAATGAAATACTTCTTAGCCGATAGATTCCAGTTCTATGCCCTAGAACTATCTACGCATTGGAGTCAGCCTGACAGTTGTTTGGATTTAAATCTCTGTTCCAGCACCCTGCCTTCAAAAACTGCGAGTCGGCGTTCCTTCGACAACTTGTCGGCTGCTTGCATCATTATACCTACAGTCCAGGTATTGTAGAACTCCTTACCTTCACCTCAAGAGCGTTAGATACCTGGACCCTAATTCTCGTGCACACGACATTTAATTGTCGATAGACATCGATAGATTTGTCACAGAAAGTGATAGACATGGCAAAGTCTATCCACAGTTAAATGTAAAGTGAGCGACAATTGGGATCCAGATTCGTCATCACCAGCCTCATACGTCCCCTCTGTTGTGGCACAGCCTTCTTTCAGGGTATGGGTTATATTCCATCATGTGAGCCCAGTACGGATTAATGAATTTGTATCAGTGTTTTTAAGTTGCCCTTATAGACCATCGACATAGCTGAACGATTGATTTTAATACTATCCAACGTGACCTCTGAAGCAGGGAATCACTCGTATTGAGATGCCACTGCGAATGCGACTGCGCGACGTATGCTTCTAGATATCTGATTACGGGGGGAAATTGATGATGAGGTTGTGTTATGAATGCAAGGATAGTGTAGACCCAATATTTTCATAAACATGTGAAAAAATAAGTAAAAAGAATGTTTTTTATGCATAACGGGTTTGCACTTTATCTCAATAAGTGAAAATGAGGCCGAAGGTGGAAACGTACTGACCCGGGAACCCCATCTTATTTGGGGGACTGGCTAACTTATCTCTGACAACCGGAACACAACATAACTTATAACATTGCTGTTTGGCGGCAGACTTAGATAAGATAGTAGTAGCTAACACATTTAAAATGCCCTACCGCCAACTAAATCGAGTACTAAACATGTACCTATCCCGGCGGGGATCGAACCCGCGACCTCCGACTCGTAAACCCTATGTTGTTCATATTGAGCTACGGAGGCTGTTAAATACCTACCTATAAAAAAGCATAAACAAGACGACATTACTCAACAGATTTAGCCCTGTTTATCTAAATGTATATATATACAATGTGATAGGGGTGGTACTTCTAACCCATTAAGGCTAAATACTACATCCAAAAAAAATAATATGGGGGGTCCAGCCCTCTTCCCCCTAAATTTATGACCATTTTTATTTTATTTTCAATGTACTGCGGCGCGCTCGATACTTTATGCGATATCAAAGGTTTCATACGTCGTAGAAACATGAAAAAAATGGCAAACGGTACCTAATGATACTGGCTAACTAATCAATTACTTTGTTTTGTATGTTTGAGATTATTTTGGTAAGAAAAAAAAATTATTACTTAATTATTTTGTGATTTAAAATCACTTTTTTTATGTTTTCACGGATTGCTCAAAACTAAGTAATATTATTTTTTTTGTCGATGATTTTGGATGTAGTACTGAGCCTTAACGGGTTAGAAGTACCACCCCTATCACATTGTATATACTGCCGCGCGCCAGTATATATACATTTAGATTCGCGCCATCTATCGGATTGTCCTGGAACCCGTGAGAAAGGTACACTTGTACCTATTGAATTGTTTAGAGATGGGTTCACGGGTTCGCCGATAAATGGCGCCAGTCTTTACATAATTGTGCCGACAGCGTCAGGTGAAGTTCTATACTGAACACAGCTTTATGTAACTTGTATAGCGGCATATCTTTCAAACTATGCTCAAGCGCTGATCCATGCTTGGGCCACATTCTGAAATACGGGCCTTAGACTGGAGTCCGAGGTTGACTTGAGTCCGAGGTTGACTTGAGCCCGAGGTTGACTTGAGCCCGAGGTTGACTTGAGCCCTTCTGTGTAATTCGATTAATTCGTAATTGGTGTTTTGGGGTAAATTTTATTGCGCGAACTCAGTAGTCGGACACAGTTATTATTAATAATCATGTTTCTAATTTCAACAGATATATTTGTCGTAAGAGAGAGCGAGATAACAGACACCATGTACTTTATGCACATGGGACGAGTGTTTGAGATCGACGAAGATATGGATGATACAATAAGTCAGTTTGACTCCGGTGAGCACTTTGGCATGGTGAGTATTTATTTTTGTTACATGCAAAACATTCTTTTTTTGATATAAGCTTATTCTCTAACCATAGTGATAGCCACGATGTTAATACAAGGAACAATATTGCGTCATCTGCTAATGTTAGCAGACTTCTCAAAGTTTGTAAATCCTTCAAAGGCCAATGAGAGGAGGCTATACCTCAATGGTGAGGACGTGTAAGGCTGCTTATGAGTGAACTAATCTATCACAGGAAGTATCGCTAAAGCTACCATACATACCATACATACTCTACACTATCCAAGATGCACCCTCGCTTCGTCACAGCGTCTTTGTCGAGCTTACATAAAATAAAGACGTTTACGACGATGGTCAGGGATTTACTTCTAACAGTTATAATTTCTTGAAAGTTTTTAAATCGAACTTAAGGACTTGTATGACGTATGGTTATAATTTTCCGTGAAACCCCGCTGAGGTGATAATATGATGAGGACATCAAAGTCTGTTACTTGACGTAGTCAATCAAGGTACCTGTCTATTGTTTAACGCTTGCAATTGCACATATAACGGTACTGAATATATTATTCATGTGTGTTTCATTTGATAAGCAATTCAACAATGGGTCTAGTTTAGTCTATAGGCTAGACTTATATTGTCAATGGCCAATCATGTTCAAAGCTTGAGTTCGTATGTTAGGTACTTTAACTATCTAAATTATAATATAAATTCAGTTGCAGGGTTTGGTACGAGATACGCCTTTTACATACTCTTATAAAGTCATGAGGAAATCTGAGGTCCTCAGTCTTCATCTGGACGACTGGGAGCATCTTTTGGCACATTTCCCAAAGAGCAGGTACGCCATTTACAAGAATATTCCTGATCATCCACCCAGTAATCCTCCTGGTGAAGACATCGGTTCGACAAAACCATCCAAAAAAGATATGACGACCTCTGCAACTTCAGGTATAACGATACCTGCTAATCAGTTTGATAAGTCTACAGACGCTCTATCCCTGCCAGCAGTAGTTTCGGCAGCTCCACAAGGCCCACCGACTGCAGCAGCAGCAGCCGCAGCATCCAGGAAACTGGCAGTCGCCGCGGCAGCTGGCGCAGGAGCAGCTGCAGCAGCAATAGAACAAACTAAATCAAAAGGCAAAATAGAAACCCGTGATTTGAAGTTAAAAGAAATTCCCAGCCGTCTAGATACAGGCCCTCATGTAGAGCTAGACTCGTATCTTTGGCCGGTTGATAGCAGGCGTAAATCTGAGGAAATTGAAATAGACGCAACAGGTAAAAAGAAAACGGAGACGAGCAAACTTGCAACTCTTAAAGAAGAAACAAAAAAAGCAGAACAAAAAGAAAGTCTTGCAGCTATTAAAATCTCGACAAAAGACGAAACGAAAGAGATGAAGAGTAAATTTGCAATGCGTGAAGAGGAAAGTAAAATAGTAGAACCAAAAGAAAGTCTTGCAATTATTAAAAGCGCTCCAAGTGTTTCGGAACACGTTCAAGCATCAGATATTTTACTTGTACCTAAAGAAGAAAAACTACGCAGAGTATCATCGGACACCTCAGTTGCACACGAAGAAGAAGATGAGAAACCGCCACCATCAACATTCCTAAGAAGAATGACGCAGTCTGCAAAGAAATTTGTAAAATCGCAAGTAGATATTAATGATATCGAAGATTCTTTGCAAATGGAAGAAGACATGAAAACTACATCAGCGCTTTTAGAGAAATTTGAAAAGAAGGCTAGACAGTCAGGTAGTCAGGCCAAACAAGGTTTTAAAGATGAAGACAAAGAATCTGTGAATAGAGATGCAGAGGAATTTAATGATTTAAGAGCACCTACTCATTCGAGCATCCCAGGACTTGTAGAAAAAGTTGACGCAAATGATGATGCCACCACTTCAAAAATGCCGCCTTTACCCTTTGATCGAAAAGCTGAACATGAACCGTCAACATCTATGAGTACTTTGGCTCCTAGGCGTTCAGTCATGCTCGAGATTCCTGATAAAATCTCCGAAGAGAAACAACCGCCCAAACTACCATTCCGAATACCTTCAGGAAGAGAAGATGAAGATCAGCCACCAAAATCTGTCCTAGCTCCTAGACATTCAGTTATGATAGAGCTTCCGGAACAAAGTACAGAAGATGAAGACAGGAAACTGCCTTTCCAAAGACCCAGAGCCGAAGAAGACGAATATAACGTGCCAAAGGCGACATTGATGCCTAGACGTTCAGTTCTTATAGAAATACCTGACGATGATACATCTGCGCCATCTCTTCCAATTTATATTGGGCGAGATGACGACGATGAAGTGACAAGGGTACCAACGGTACCTAGACGATCAATTATCGTAGAACTTCCAAGCAGGCCATCTCAAGGTATAGCGACGATTCCAGAACTACGACGACACACACTTAATATAGATAATGAAAGTGACGATGAATCTATTGAAAACCAAAATATCACCCAAGCGCAGCGTGGACGTAGGCAATCATTACATTCAGCGGCCCTCAATGAAGATGTTGATGATAAGACATTTACAATACGAATGAAACGAAGGCAGACTATTCCAGGTGTAGAGGATGACGTGGATGATGATGACGAAGAAGAGGAGGAAGTAGTTGTGCAGCCCACTAGAGAACGTAGACAATCTGTGCACCCGGCAGCCTTCGGTGGCGACCAAGACGAGGAGGAGGAGGACGCACCTCCACCGGCCCTAAGAGGCCGCAGACAGTCGGTCCATCCAGGAGTCAATGTCGATGAGGAAGGGGAAACTATAACTGGACCTAGACGTTCTTACATCACATACGGTGAAAATGTAGACACGAGTGAAGGTACATCATACAAGTTTGAAGATAATAATGCTTCATCTAGTATGAAAGGGAAAAAGCGTAAGGAACCGCGCAAATCTGAACTTTACGACGATGCGAGTACCGACGATCTATTGAGAAGCGAGTCGCAAAGAAGTGTCGAGGGCTACATGCGGGAGAAACAGGAGGAATTTTATGAATCATCGAAATTGGCTGCGTACGATAGAAGGCGTCAGAGCAAGCGGCGCACGGACGCCGGTGTGAATCTGCCGAGGCGATCGGTGCGTATTCACTATGGCGGTGAGGACGGTGAAGAAGATGACGAACAAGCGCTTGTTCCACAGATGCAGCGTCAATCGGCGGTGCCGTACCCAGGGACACTGGAAGAGCGTGGTATGTCGGACGAGTTTAGACCGGCTATGGATTTAACTGCAGATGAGAGGAATCTAATGATGATGGACAGCGATGCTGACCCGACGGTGATGCCACCTCAGTACCCTGCCAGACCAGGCACCGCCGACAGATCGACGTCTCCGCCACCACCTCGTCACTGATTTTTTTTTTATGTATAACGGGTTGGTACTTGACCTCAATCACACCTGATGTTAAGTGAAGATGAGGTTGTAGGTGGAAGCGTACTGACCCGGAAACCCCAACATTTGGGGGACTGGCTATCTTATCTCTGACAATCGGAACACAAGAATATTATTAATATTGCTGCTTGGCGGAAGATTTAGATAAGATGGTGGTAGCTAGCCAGGCGGACATTTAAAATGCCCTACCACCAACCAAACCGAGTACTTAAACATTTACCCCGCTGGGGATCGAGCCCGCGACCTCCGAATCGTAAACCCAATGTTGTTTACATTGAGCCACGGAGGCACTGATACATGCGGTGTGCGAAAAGATATTTATAGGTGCAATGAACAGTCAGCATCGGAAAAAGATGATTTAATGAAGCTTTCCTGAACCGTTTATGAAGGAAAAGTCTCAGTATCGTTGCACATTAATAAATAATAGAAAAACACTAAACACATTTTGTAACAATTGTTTAGGTACCTTTGTATGGGTAGTCGAAAAAAATTTTTGCATATGAGACAATGGTTTGGTAATGTTTTTATACATTACGGTCCCTTTACGGGCTTAAGTAGGTAATTCAGAGTTTCTTGAATAACAATGTTATTTGTCTGAAGTTTAACGTAATCAAGAGTTGCGTCACAAGTTAATGGGAAAGTTTAACCGCCTTCGTGGCTCAATGTAAACAACATTGGGTTTACGATCCGGAGGTCGCGGGTTCGATCCCCAGCGGGGTACATGTTTAAGTATTCGATTTGATTGGTGGTGGGGCACTTAAAATGTCCACCTGGCTAGCTACCATCATCTTATCTAAATCTGCCTCCAAGCAGCAATGTTAATAGCATTGTTGTGTTCCGGTTATCAGAGATAAGATAGCCAGTCCTCCAGTTGGGGTTTCCGGGCAGTACGCTTCCACCTTCGACCTCATCTTCACTTAAAATCAGGTGTGATTGAGGTCCCCTGTATGGAGCAAGCTTCAGATTGCTCCATTACTATTGCAACAGTCGCCGATCTATTATTGCGAGTTCAGCGCGGCTGTAATATGCGTGCGGCTTACCTCTATTGTTGCGAGTTGAACGCGGCTGTAATATGCGTGCGGCTTACCTCTATTATTGCGAGTTGAGCGCGGCTGTAATATGCGTGCGGCTTACCACTATTATTGCGAGTTGAGCGCGGCTGTAATATGCGTGCGGCTTACCTCTATTGTTGCGAGTTCAGCGCGGCTGTAATATGCGTGCGGCTTACCTCTATTGTTGCGAGTTGAACGCGGCTGTAATATGCGTGCGGCTTACCACTATTATTGCGAGTTGAGCGCGGCTGTAATATGCGTGCGGCTTACCACTATTATTGCAAGTTGAGCACGGCTGTAATATGCGTGCGGCTTACCTCTATTGTTGCGAGTTCAGCGCGGCTGTAATATGCGTGCGGCTTACCTCTATTGTTGCGAGTTCAGCGCGGCTGTAATATGCGTGCAGCTTACCTCTATTGTTGCGAGTTCAGCGCGGCTGTAATATGCGTGCGGCTTACCTCTATTATTGCGAGTTCAGCGCGGCTGTAATATGCGTGCGGCTTACCACTATTATTGCGAGTTGAGCGCGGCTGTAATATGCGTGCGGCTTACCTCTATTGTTGCGAGTTCAGCGCGGCTGTAATATGCGTGCGGCTTACCTCTATTGTTGCGAGTTGAACGCGGCTGTAATATGCGTGCGGCTTACCACTATTATTGCGAGTTGAGCGCGGCTGTAATATGCGTGCGGCTTACCACTATTATTGCAAGTTGAGCACGGCTGTAATATGCGTGCGGCTTACTTCTATTATTGCGAGTTGAACGCGGCTGTAATATGCGTGCGGCTTACCTCTATTATTGCGGGTTGAGCGCGGCTGTAATATGCGTGCGGCTTACCACTATTATTGCGAGTTGAGCGCGGCTGTAATATGCGTGCGGCTTACCACTATTATTGCGAGTTGAGCGCGGCTGTAATATGCGTGCGGCTTACCTCTATTGTTGCGAGTTCAGCGCGGCTGTAATATGCGTGCGGCTTACCTCTATTGTTGCGAGTTCAGCGCGGCTGTAATATGCGTGCGGCTTACCTCTATTATTGCGAGTTGAACGCGGCTGTAATATGCGTGCGGCTTATCACTATTATTGCGAGTTGAGCGCGGCTGTAATATGCGTGCGGCTTACCACTATTATTGCAAGTTGAGCGCGGCTGTAATATGCGTGCGGCTTACTTCTATTATTGCAAGTTGCAGCACGGCTGTAATATGCGTGCGGCTTACCTTCTTCACAATTTAAGTAAGCCGGCTTCATGTAGAACTAGATTAATGTTATCATTATAATTTTGTGTTATTTTTCTCATTCACTAATAAACTTTTATTGCAATGTTGTTAAAACTAAATAAACTATGTACTAAACATGTGTGTGTCTTATTTAAAACTACCTACCTATAAATGCCGCTGTACACATTGAGGCAAGGTATTCGGACTGGGCCAGTATATTGGGCCAATATACAGACTGATCATTCTGCATTGGCGCTTTGATAAAGATGGATGTGGAACCTTTTACAATTTATTTATATAGTACATTTGTGTAGTGGTTAACACCTCTGACCACTATACCAAAAGATTTGGGTTCGAATCCCGCTAGGGGCATATTGTTAGTGTGATGAATACGGACATGTGTACCCGAGTTATGGATGTTTTCATTTATATTAAGTATTTATTTACAAAAAAAAACGTATTTATGTAGTATATCAACCATCTGGTATCCACAACACAAGCCTATAGTTGCTTACTGTGTAACTAGATGGCGCTGTGTGTATATCTAAGGATATTTATTTATATTTAATTATTGCCTAAATGTGCAGCAAAGTGGAGAGCTAAAAAGAAATGGTGAAAAGTAGTTGGTGGATGGTGACTTTTCATCGGAATAGAACGAGAGACGCCAACGTGTTAACACTGTTTGCGGAGCACGCCAACATCCTTTGATGTGTGCACGATAAACCGACACACTACCGGGCATCTACCAACCGCCAAGTAGTCTCATACACGTTGGTCCAACATGCTAGCCCAGTCCCTTGACCCAATGTGTACAGCGGCCTCAATCCATCAGGCATGTAACTAGTTTTTTAAATATTTACTATTACTAAATTTTAACGAACGTTGGCGGCATAATTTTAAATTCTAAAGTGTGCACACATAAACGTTAAACACGACCTCCAAACAGCAATAAATTTTGTACTGTATTTGAGAGACATAGATAATAAAAACAAATTTATTTCACGGCGCGAGATGCCAAGGTATAATATTTTAATAAATATCCGCTTATAACCGCCGGTGTTAGGCTAGGCGCAAACAGACGGATCACAGATAATAATATTAGGTCCTTACCTATGAAATTGGCGTTTTGTATGAAGAATTTCATTAAGACTGTTTTCTCCATACAAACATTTTGATTTTTTTTTTGGGAACGGCAAATCCAAATTTAGCTAAACTTTGTGTGTATTATCGGATAACATTAAGTTAAGTATAGGCAGCGTTAATTTTTAAAAGTAATCGCTTTATAAAAGTGTCAGCGAATCTAAGAAATGATTATGGGAAGCACATGAAAAGAGCCTGTAAATTTTTTTTTTATTATGTTAAATAGACCAGAAATTAAAAAAACATTTCATGTGAAACCTTGAAATAATATTCCATTTTCCAAATAAAAAGCAAATTTGGATATAGCTTTGAAAATCGCAGGAATTGGTACATATGATTAACGAAGAAAAAACTCCAACTTCATAGGTAAAGACCCAATATATACAGATTTAGATATTAGACAACTATAGATGGTAAAAAGTTAGTTAATTTCTATTGCCTGCGATATATACAGTTCCCACCTCCACACTCCTCCCACTGTAACTCCTGTAAGCCAGGATCAATAGTGGTACTCTGTACAGCGCCTACTGAAAGTAGGCGGTGCCATGTGACTCTATTGCTACCTTGGAACCCAGACTAATTAAATAATTTAAGCGACATACAAACTGATCAACGAAGTCACCTTTCATTTATGCGCGACGGATCAGCCATTGAACTCAAGATGAGGCCGAATGTGGAAACGCGCTTACCCGCAACTCATATTATTTGGGGAACCAAATACCAACAAACCGATTATTAAATATTTATATAACATTTTATGGATTTTGTGGATTTTGTGGATATTTTACATTTATATATGTATTTATTTCCAAAAAAAAAAATGTATTTGTGTAGTGTATCAACCATCTGGTATCCACAACACAAGCCTATAGTTGCTTAATGTGGAACTAGATGGCGCTGTGTGTATGTCCAAGGATATTTATTTATAACTACATTTGGAGCATATTGGTAAGGCTACTCGGTAAAAATACTGGGAACCTTTTACCGAGTTCAAAAAAGGAGCAAACTCTCAGTTTGCCTGATTTTTTTTTGTATGTTCTTCGACTTAGCTACTTAGCTAGTCGATGGTAAAAACTTCAAATTTGTTTCTCCAAATGTAATATTTATATATTCGTTAACAATTAACCGAATTAGATCATTATTTTTTATTTGAAAGCGTATACCGCGAGACTAGTCTCATACATATATTTAGTGAAGATCTGACACCGGAAAGGAGGGAAGGGAGCTCATGCCTGAGTTACTTATCGTAAATGCTGTTGGTGTATAATAATATATAAAATATATAATGAATATACAATACTCACTTTATCGCATCTATAATATTATTAATTAATTAATATACATCGTACTATATTATACGTACGTATAACTATATGATTATGAACACTGAGGTATTAACTATTTTCTTTCAACATTAAGATGATATAATATTGCACACTGCAAAAAAGAAGGAGCTATTTACGAAGAAAGTAAAATATAAACATTAAAAGGGAATACAAAAGCACGTTAACAGACTGGAATACACATTCTCCATCAGTATGATTGGTAGAAAACACGTTCGAGATACGTACCGTGTGAGTGCCCAAAAGACTGATAACGTTACCTCGTTATACAGGGTGAAATTAAATTCGTGTAATTCCTGTTTACTGGTGACTCTACTCCTGATTACGAACAACTTTCCCCAAGGGGCCATAGTCGAATTCGATCAAAAAAAATTCGATTATCCATACAAAATAAACTTTTCTGAAACCACCTTCAGTATGGAAGTCGAACAATTTTCGGCTGGTGACTCCACTCCTGATTACGAACAACTTTCCATTAGGAACCATAGCCGAATTCCACCGAAAATTATAGGAATTGCATACTAAAGGTAATCGAAATTTTTTTGATCGAATTCGACTATGGTCCCTTGATGGGGAAAGTTGTTCATTATCAAGAATGGCGTCACCAGTTAACGGGAATTACACGAATTCAAATTCACCCTGTATAACAATGGTAATACGCTACCCGATGTAGCTGCCAGCTCTTCTTGTTACCAGAGATCTCAAATTAACCCGTCGTCGCGCTTCCGGACCTCATAGACGTAAGGTCCACACCAAAGGACACAAATACGTAACTTGTACCCAGAGTTGCGTATTCGCGCCGCTTTGGAGTTCTCAGCAGTAATGGTAGCCGCGCTCGCCCAGCTTAGATTTAGTTTCAAAATCTACAGAGACTTCAGGCCCTGGTTCGATTGGTATAGTATGCCAGCAGTTTGCAGTGTTTAGTCCTTAACGTTTGATCACCACTGGTTGAAAAAATTGCGATTTGAACTCAAGTTTTTGGAATAATTCCAGCGCACTGCGCCTCGGGCTCGGCACTCGAAATGTTTCCTTGGGTTGACGACTCGAGGTTTTAAAAATAAAAGCGAAGTGCCACAGCGAAGTACGTCGCAGTCCGCGGCTTTGTTTACGCATCTTTGGATGTTATTTTTAGATGTTGTGACAAAATTCTGTAAACAAGGTGGTCAACCGCTTACTGATAAATTTATCTGCACAAATGTTGGTTCTTGAGCCGCCGCAAATCAGCTACAAGTCAAACAGCCTCATGGATTCCGTAATCTACCATATAATCAACAGCCTTGCACGTCCTCACTGTTATGGTCCAGTGCAGATTGGTAGATTTATGTCAGACTAGTGGCCACTTGACAGTGTTTTTAAGTCCGGGTGACATAGGTGTAGGACACCAAGAGCCTTCAATTGAAAACATTTACTGTTTAACGTATCCTCCGAAGCACGGAAATACTTGTATTAAAATGATAGTGGTCATCCATCCAACGACTGACCTCGCCAGACATTGCTTAACTTCGATAATCGAAAACGGATAGCCAACGCAACTGCGCCACGAGTGCTTTATCACATGCAATTGAGGCCTCGTCCACCGTTATTGTTACCAGTGATGACTTATATGGCACTGCAACGTGGTCTCAATATGGGCCTCATAAGAAGCTCAAGTCAGGCAACGGGCTATGAGAGGGTTTCACTACGTGATCGAATCAGGAATAAAGGAATCCGTAGGCGAACGAAAGCGGATAGTACCTACGTTGAAGTTGCAGTGGGCCCGGCACAACTGGACGAGCTAATGGCAAAAGTTCTCTATTGGAGACTACGCACCGGCATGCGCGCAGCAGGACGTAGTACAGATACAGGTCGCGGGAAGTCGCTGGGTGCAGGCCATTGATAAAGTCTTTCCAAATATAGCCTCTTTCTTTACCCTGATCACAATTTATTTGCGTCGGCGTAGTTCCTCTTTTTCTTACTGAGACTCACATGGCCCTTTCTTAGTTTTTATTCACCTGTGTATTGATATCTTGTATTAGATTATTTTTCTATTTTCACACATGAAAATAAATGGTTTAAAATGGTAAAAGTTTCCTTTCTAATAAGAAACCAGACCTGACCGTTGAACTTGACATCAATTTCCGCCACTCTGACAGTTCCAGGTCAGCGAACACAAGAATAGCCCGATGATGATAGGCGTGTGTCAACAGCCAAGGGTAGGAGTGGGTGAACTGGTTTACTAGTTATTAAGAAATTGGGTAACTGACGAAAGTTTGGTTCCTGTGGATGATGGTATGATATCAAAGTCAAAGTTGTTTTCTTTTTTTTTTAAATAAATATTTCGGACACTTACACCAATCATCTAGTCCCAAACTAAATGTTCGTATTCATCACACAAACATTTACCCCTCGCGGGATTCGAACCTTGATAATTTACTATTTGTCAGTCAGTAAATTGATAATTTACTATTTGTCAGTCTTTATACCTCGAATCTCATAAATCTTCTCCGATCTATCTAAGCTCAGACAGAACCTAAACTTTTCCTCATTGTCTGATCCTCGTAGATGATAAACATTCATGGACATGAACAGCCCGTTCGCGTAACCAGGCTATTTCACAATTAATAATGAAATAATATAATTTTTTATTTTTTTTTATGCACTACGGGTTGGTACTTGGCCTCAATCACACCTGATGTTAAGTGAAGATGAGGACGAAGGTGGAAGCTAACTAACCAGGAAACCCCAACACATTTGGGGGACTGGCTATCTTATCTCTGACAACCGGAACACTACTCTATTAACATTGCTGCTTGGCGGCAGATTTAGATAAGATGGTGGTAACTACCCAGGCGGACATTTAAAATGCCCTACCACCAACCAAACCGAGTACTTAAACATGTACCCCGTTGGGGATCGAACCTGTGACCTCCGAATCGTAAACCCAATGTTGTTTACATTGAGCCACGGAGGCGGCGGCGGAGAGAGAGAATTCTCCCCTGAGAAGAATAAGTAAGGAATTAAGGGGTTGCTATTTTTAAAAACAGACCTGGTTATGCGAACGGGCTGGTTATGTCCATGGATGTTTATTATCTAAATAGTCTGATATTTTATAATATGCTTTCTTAATAAGTTTCTTTTATAGTATCTTTGAATTTATTGTAAGGAAGATTTTATACCGGATGAGTATTTTTACCGTAAGGAAAAAAATAGGACATATTAGGTAACTGAAATAGAAGTTATTGGCATAGGAAGTTTAGTTTTTTTTTTTCCAAAACCATCATCGACCCCCGCCCCAGCTGGAGATTGATATGCGACTGGCGGGATTCGCATGGTTCCTACCTATCATGCGAAATTAATTTGGCACTCATATTTTCTTCAAGTTTTTTTTTTTATGCATAACGGGTTGGTACTTGACCTCAATCACACCTGATGTTAAGTGAAGATGAGGTCGAAGATGGAAGCGTACTGACCCGGAAACCCCAACGCATTTGGGGGACTGACTATCTTATCTCTGACAACCGGAACACAACAATGCTATTAACATTGCTGCTTGGCGGCAGGTTTAGATAAGATGGTGGTAGCTAGCCAGGCGGACATTTAAAATGCCCTACCACCAACCAATTTTTTTTTAATTTATTTAGTTTAATGATGTAATTATGTAGAAAAGGCTACAAACGCGACCGTCAAATGCACGTTTTTACTGTTCCGTGGTGAAATGACAGAATGTTTTATTATATTTTATGGTTTTGAAGAAAAAAAAAATTAATTACCTATGCCAATACCTTCTATTTCACTTAATAGGTCCTATTTTTTTCCTTACAGTAAAAAAACTCATCCGGTATATCAACGGGAACCTCATAGAAATGTAGGGATGATGTAGATATATTCTTAGTCTTTTTAACTACCGACGGAAAAGGGCGAGTGACTGTGTTATGCGGATGACAGTACGGGTGATGCCTTATATGCCGGCCGTGCTAATATTTCTCGGGCGCACGTTGATAAGTTTCGGGACAAGCTTGTGTCTGAAATCGAGACCTCACTAGACCAAGTCTCTAATTGGGGCATTCTCAACCTAGTTAAGTTTAACCCTAAAAAGACACAAGTTTGCGCATTCACCGCAAAGAAGATTCCATTTCTCCTGTCTCTTCAATTTCAGAGCACTCCCCTTGACGTTAAGCTGAGTATTGGGATTCTCGGAGTTAACATCTCTAGTAACGTTCAATTCCGCGGTCATCTGGAGGATAAGGCCAAGTTGGCCTCCAAAAAGTTAGGTGTCCTCAGTAGAGCGGCTCGTTACTTCACGCCGGCTCACCGCCTCCAACTTTATAAGGCGCAAGTTCGGCCGCACGTGGAGTATTGTTCTCACCTATGGGCTGGGGCACCTCAGTACCAGCTTCTTCCTTTTGACCGCGTTCAAAGTCGCGCAGACCGACTGGATCCCCTGGCGTTGCGAAGAGACGTCGCGTCCCTCTGCATTCTCTATCGCATATTTCATGGGGAGTGTTCTGAAGAACTGTTCGAGCTAATACCCGCTGCTCAATTTAACCGATACACTTCTCGCCGAAAATTAAATTTCCATCCACATCACCTGGATGAGTGGAAGTCTACCACTGTACGTTTCTCAAGAAACTTCTTACCACGTACGATCACCCTGTGGAACGGACTTCCGGCAGCGGTATTCCCGAACGAGTACGACATTGGAACATTCAAGAAACGAGCCTACACCTTTCTCAAAGGCCGCCAACGCATCTGTGACTCTTTTGGTGTTGCAGGTGTCCATAGGCGGCTGTGATTGCTTTCCATCAGGTGACCCGCATGCTCGTTTGCCGCACTCTCATATAAAAAAAAAAGACTTGTGTTTGGCGGCGTTGTGTGTGTGTCCAGTCTTTATTCGCATTTATCTCAGTAAGGCGTGGTTCGATTTGAGTGCGGTTTTCTTTATTAATCTAATGTTACTAAGGCCCGTATTAATAAATCGTTCTTGAGTTTGAGATCGCGTCTCAGTCTCAAGACCATTTTTTGTGATGCTGTTTTAATATGCAGCAGATTCTCAAGTGTCAACTTGAGGCCATGTCAATCTTGAGAACGGTTTATTATGCGGGCCTAAGAGAGTGATCAAGTTTAAAATATTTTATTCAATGTATGAATTCAAAAATATCACTTATAAAAGTTAACGTGTTATTTTTTAAAACTATATCGCTTCACAAGGGGCTGTGGTTAGGGAGAAGAGATGACAAGTAACTCCGTAACAACACATCGTTTAAATATACTGTCCTTATACCCAAAGGTTGCCTGGAACAGATCGCCTTTAGTGATAAGGTCGCCAAATTGTACATTCTATTCTTATCACTTTTCTGAAACTGTATTTTCTTTGCTGTTGTGCAATAAAGTGTATTTGTATCTTTTAAATTGGATTCCATCTTATTTTATTACAATTTATATTACATATTACAAAACAAAAGCAAATAACATAGGTAGCGTAACCTGGAATTGGAAATCTGCTAACACCAGACCTATAATCATCTATCACGTAATAAGCCTTTTTCGGTTATTCCACCTATTGCTACTGATTCTCCCAGGGGAAATAGATTTCCTTTCATTTCTACTACTCTGATACAACATGCTTTATAATAATAATAATAATAAATATTTCGGACACTTACACCAATCATCTAGTCCCAAACTAAGCAAAGCTTGTGCTATGGATACCAGATAACGGATAAACATACATAAATATTTATATAAACATCCATGACTCGGGAATAAATGTTCGTATTCATCACACAAACATTTACCCCTCGCGGGATTCGAACCCGCAACCGTTGGTTTCGCTGACAGGGTCACTATCCACCACTACACCAATCGGTCGTCAATGTAGTAAAAATCACAAACAAGTCTTTGTTTAAAAACAAACATTTATTTATATAAACTAAAAACGAATTCCTTTCATAACTTAAAAACTACAACTACAAAAACCGAGTAGTACTTTACTAATAAAATTGTAGTAGGTATTAATGAAATTAAAAACTTATTCATTATTAATTCTGCTCACACACATCTGTATGAGCACATGTAAAGCTTTCGTGAAGCCTATGAATTCTGGGTATTGCAGTATACATTACGTGATATTATTATGTGTTGATTGTCGACATGACGGTACATAACTAAACAGGATGTTCTGATAATGTAGTAGCAATGAATGGAAATCTATTTCCTCTGGGAGAAATACTTTGGTAGAAATAGGTGGAAGCACCGGCCGTTTTACATAGAGTTTGTTTAATGTGACGTATAAATTTCTGCTCTGTCAAACTCAATACATGTTCTGGTATTATATTGTAAAAGCGTATGCTGTGCAAAAGCTTTTGTTGGGCAAAAGATGTGCTACCCTTGCTAAATCTAAATTGTGGAATTTCAATTTTATTTTTGTTTCTAGTATTGAAATTATGATTATTCGGCTGGTAAATCGATCGAATGAACTCCTCCTCCATAGTGTTGGGGACGTCCTTCATCAAAATCAGTGGTTGTCTTCCCTTCGGCTTTTCAAGACGTATTTTAGACGTATTTTCTTATAAGATTCTTATTCACAGAACCGTCCGGCCTCGGCCCACCACCATCTTTAATATCACATACTTATTTCTTCAAACAAATCTCTTGCCGCGGATATAAATACAATCTTTGTTTTACAAAAACGAGCCGTTCGCGCAATTTATCAATTGAGACCTGCAGCGTCACTTAGAGACAGATTTAAAGAGTATATAATATTCTAACCTTTTCGTCACAGTACATTTTTGAAAATCTAATATTATGTCAAAAAAATATAGCATCATTTAGGAAAAATAGTGATAAACATGATGTCAATACAAGAAATAAAGATAAACTTGCAGGTCACATAAGTCGCCTCCACAAAGTCAGTAATTCATTCAAAGGGTTATGTATACGCTTTTTCAATAAAGTTCCTGTTGATATACAAAATCTTCCTTTCAATAAATTTAAAGATACTATAAAACAGAAACTTATTAAGAAAGCATATTATAAAATATCAGATTATTTAGATGATAAACAATCATGGACATAACCAGCCCGTTCGCATAACCAGGCTATTTCACAATTAATAATGAAATATTATAAAATAATAATTAATAATTTTGTAACATAAACGCCTTTTTTTAAAAGAGCAACCTCTCTAGTTTCTTGCTTGTTCTTCTCAGGGGAAAATTGCCTTTTGAATAAGCAGTAATTTTAAAAATGTAAAATCTGACCCTATGTACCTACAAAATAAAGCATTTTTGAATTGATTTGATTTGATTTAGAGATCGAAAAAGGTGAATATTGTGGATAATAAATTAGGACCAGCGCAAGAAGATGACGATATTTTTTTATAGCATAAGTTACTAACCATTCATAACACTCATTGCTCGAGTCCGGACTCGCACTGAGCGAGTTTTTTATTATTGACACAGGTGATTTTTGAGATTTTCTGTGCGTAGGATGTCTGCGTAGGTTACACCAATCTAAAAATCGTAGCGTCATATCGCAGCAAACTGAGAAAATTCAACACTGTCACGTTTTTGTGTCGTTATTTGTATCATTATAGTCCTCTGTACGAGTTATAGGTATATGCTTAATCGGTAATGTGGCGACGTTCCAAGGAAAATGCTTGCGATCGTTAGGTGTGACGCTGGCCGTGATAGACGGCGCGTTGTTTTAAAAAGAAATGCATTTAAACATGGAATAGAGATTCATTCGTGAGTGACCTCGCACCGTGAGCGGTCTCATATCGACCTTTTTTCTAATAAACCTCAGAATACAGAACACCCCAGAAGCCATCCGCGCGTTTTAAAGTGACGCAAGGCAAACTACGCTAATCAGCGTACTAACACTTGTGGTTGATTAGTCACTCTGTGGACATGACGGGCAGAAAGCAGTATCTATTTTAATTAAATTATGCCGTCTTGTGTCGTTCCCACCTGTAAAATTCCTGTTGAGCATACGAAGAAACAGAATGAGATCACATTCCATATGTGTACAGCATTCACATATCATTTAATTCTAATATTGATTTTGTTTTAACTATTTTAATTGTCATATAAAATGATGCGTCCATTTTGTTAGTGTGGCCAGTATGATGGAATATATCACCCTATAGTTTTTTATTACTAAACATTTAGAATTGACATTATTTATTCTATAATAAGTATTGGTATAGACAACCGATTATTGTAATGGATAAGGGTCACTATCCACGACGAATTGTTACTGCAGAGTTGTACACTAACAATTGTTTGCCACTTGTCTTAGAAAAAGATCGGAAGAAACGACGTCGCAGTAGGATCCTCCTTCACCACGACAACGTCTCGTCGCATACCGCCAAGCAAACGATCAACTATTTGGCGACGTCAGACGTGGAATTATTGGGTCACCCGCCGTATAGCCCCGACCGACCGACTTGCGATTTTTATTTATTCCCGAAAATAAAAGAAAGACTTCGAGGAAAACGTTTTATGGATGCCGAGGAAGCAGTGCTTGGCTACGTTTCAAAGGCCGTCGAAGATACCCCTAAGGACGAGTGGGCAAAGTGCTTTTCCCAGTGGTTCCATCGATGGATGTGAATGGACGCTATTTTGAAAACATATAATAAAACTAATAACTTGCTAGTTTGTTTAGTTTTTTTATTTTCTAAGAACTTTGAGTGTCGCCCTCGTATCATATCGAATAATAAGACAGCTATGTCCATGCTTGCCTATCATCCAAATAGTGATTTTATAATAGCCTTTTGCTAATAATTTCTGTTTTATGATTTCTTTAAATTTATTTAAAGGCAAATTCTGAGTACATTGTGGAGCTGGTTTTAATCAAAAAATTTAACAATGAACAAATTCCGCAATGTACTCTGCTTTCGATCAAACGTTTTTTGGGGTAGTGTAATTCGATATACCATTATAAGTACATTCGATCGTGTGTTTCAAAAACACGATTCCCTTAAGTTTGTCCATAGAAACAACCCAAATTACCTACGTCTGAAAGTACGTCAATGTTTTAGGTAAAATCATGAAACTTTAAGTGATAATTAAATCAAATATTATTTATGGAGTGGACTGTACCACAAAATAATATCAAATAGATACAGCTTATAGAAACACAAACATAGATCAAATAAATATTTAGCGACCAATCAGGTGCAAGCCTTAATTTCTTTGTAGCAGGAAACAAGCTTTATACGTTTCAGTTAATTGCGTCCCAGAATATGTTCAATACAAACAAATTCCTGTTAAATGTCGAGTTGAGTAATCAATTCAATTCTTTATTCAATGAAATATAACATTGGTGTCGATTCGCATGTACACCAACTAAACTAAACTAAAACCAGTTTTGGAGTGATGCCGTCGCATTGTACTGTACCAGGGAGAAAGAGACGTACTCTAAAACTGGTTTTAGTTTAGTTTAGTTGGTGTACATCCGAATCGACACCAATCAAGACAAATTCTTGGTTTGTTGGCATTCGGACTAATTACTGTGTAATGCCCCAGCAGTGGACGTAAACCAACCTTCACTTGGCACGAAGCCAATGCATAGGTCAGGTAGAAAGCAAGAACGTTGGCAATCACGTCGTAAACACAGAATTTAGACGGCTTTGTGTTAATGTTAGAAATAGAAACTAAAGAAATTCTTTATCACAAAATATTGACTGTTAAATTATTTCTGATGGTGAAAGTTTTAAGCTGAAAGCAAGACTGTAATACAGAAACTAACACTATGATATATGATTATTCATCATTGATTAATATCATAGATTTTCCGTTTGAGTAGTACAATGTTCGATCTTCCATTATCGTGACGCGTTCAGAAATTGGCAGCTGTTTTGTAAACTTCGTGAGTTCCGCGTTGCTTTCAAAGGATTTTAAAACGTCTATCATGTTTTTCAACGATTATGTATAAATTTTATCTATTACCTACAACTCCGAGGCCTATAATGGTAAAAATGTTAAACTTTATACTATGAGTTTGACCTATTTTCCGCCGGTAGCTCCAAATCCCCAACGCGTGTATCTGCGTGCGCGTACGCAAGTATTGTTGCTAAAAACGCTACGGAGCTCCAGCATCGGCGCAAATAGCACGCGTTATCATTCTCCAGAAATGTAAATCGAGAGCAGGGCCGCATTCAGAGACCGCTGGAGAATTCCAGGCGGAAGAAATCCAAAGATTATCGCTGGAATCCTGTCATGATTGATCACGAAAAATTTCTGTTTAATTTTGTTGTACCTACATATTTAATAGTCATTATCAATGGATGTAGCAGAATACATGTAAACATCTCAAAGCGTTGATCTTGATCTTTGTCGCCGGATTCCGCCGCGAGACGCATAATTAATCGTGACGCGTCACTCTCGCGAAATAGATTTTTGAATGGTGTGGTTACTTTAAAACAATATATACGAAGCGGCTTCTCCTAGTTCCATCAGTTGCCTGTAGACTGTCGGGACTCTCGGGGCGGATTCACAATGACTTCCGAGGGTACTAACCTGGTTGCCACCTACTGCATCCTCCTGTTACTCCTGATATCCCTGTGGTTGCTGTATTCAGCGTTTTAACAATGACAACAGTGAGTACTATTTCTTTTAGTTTTATTATAATAATCCGTGGTAGCTGAGGTTTTTAGAATATCTTACATCAACTACTATAATATTCACTGTGCAATTTTCTCAACGTGTTGTACCAATATCGAGATAGATAAATTTTTGTATTTAATATAACCGTATCCTCCTATTTTCCAAATGGAATTCGCTTTTAAATTTAAGTAGGTAGATATTTATATGATGTAGCAAGTCAGGAAACCATTGATGTTAAGCAATTAAATAGGTTGAAATTTTGTCGAAAATTCCAAAATTTCAAACTGGAAATATCCTTCCATCGAGTCAGTCCCTGTGCTCTGACGTACAAATGCTACTGAAGGCGAATCGAGGACCAAAACTCGATCAGTACTTGGTGCTCCGTTCCGTTGCAACCATGCCGATCAACGCAGAGACTGTGAACCTCGCCGCCACATATATGATCCTGGTGATCCTGCTCTTCTTCCTCTGGCTACTCTACTCTGTCGTCTTCTAGCGCCAGTTCCTGTGAGTGTATATACGGCTTAATTTCATAACGCTGAAAAATAACCGGTTCAAAATCAACACCTGTCAACCGAATCTATTATTGAAACTTGGGTATTGGCGTGGAAGGCGTGGCGTGTGGGCGATAACGTCGGCGCGACATTCGCGGCGGTCCTCCCAGTTCCCTGGAGCCAGTTGTCCAGTGCAGGTGACCAAGATGCCGAACCACGAGACGACGAACCTCATCGCCACCTACATGATCCTCGTTTTGCTCCTGGCGAGTCTGTGGCTGCTCTACGCGGGAATGTTCTGAGGTGCTTCTTTCTAGGGTCCATCTAGTGATTTCAAAATGGTTTTTGAGTGTATTGGTCAGCAAATTTCTAGTATTTGATATTTTCGGCTTCGTATAAAAAAATGTCCTGATTTTTCTGTGTTGTGTCAATGTTCTACGAACTTTATTAGTGGTCGTAAAAACTTCGATCGGAGCTTTAGTGCTAACCCTTTTTCAAATATCATTCAAATGCCTACACCTTCCTCAAAGGCCGGCAACGCATCTGTGACCCTTTTGGTGTTGCGGGTGTCCATGGGCGGCGGTGATTGCTTTCCATCAGGTGACCCGCATGCTCGTTTGCCGCCCTCTCATATAAAAAAAAAAAATCATTCAAATCAAATTATTTTAATGAAGTTTTTGAAGATAGATATTATTTCCTTCCTTTACTATTTAGTTTATCTGAGCACAAATTTTCGCGATTGTTTTATCATTTGTTCAATCGATAGTCCATTTGTTCCACGTGTTTCTACTACTGTATATGCAAGTAGAGAGAAATCCACTGCTTGACAACAAAAAGGCACTTTCTTCTAAACTGTGATATCACTAACAGACACATGCACATTCTTATTAAGTGCCATGAAATTACCTTTTAATACAATAATGAGGAGTTGCAGAACGAAAGGTCACACGGCTAGTCTCTGAAACTATCGGAAAACACATAAAACAATATAAATCTATAACTGTACACTCCACTATAATTTTGCTGGCCCATTTAAACGAACACCTCCGAAACGCAATCCGATATTTTACTACTTCCTATATCCTTTTAAAAGAACTGTAACTGACAGTGATCAAGCTGTAGTCAAGAACAATGCCGTCAATAACAACATGTATTATTTTATGAGCGCCATGTTGGATTTTTTTTACTTTAAAATATATCCTAGTACACTCAGGTAATCACTACGAATCGAATGACACCTTGCACGTGGGTTACAGGAGGTAACATAGACATCTACATACATAGACCCGAACAATATTATTATCCTTCCTGTCATGGAACCGTCGCCGTCGAGAAAAAAATCACAACAGACCGCCTCCGGACATGTTGTCAGGTCACCTAAAGTTCGTCCACTCCTCAATTAGTGTGATTAATGTCAGATTAACATTAAATCCCATTACTCCATAAACATTCCTCTACTAAGTACATGCTATTTTACTTTTTTTTTTATTTGTAGTTTTTTATATCGTGCTCTTCTAGCACAATAAATTCTGCCAATGACAACATAGGTAGAGGAAAAATCACGGGAAAGATTTTTAGAACGGGTTTTAGAGAAGAGATATATTCATTTGGTCGGTTATTCACTTCTCCATCTGAACTAGAACAAAATAGCTTTCATGACGGCGCCTTAATAGACCCGCGCATAACTACCGCTCACAACGGATTTGTGGACATTCTGCGGCTTATTTATTTTAAGAACATAATAAAACTATTATTGAGTCATGAAAAATCAAGTTTTTCTTAACGTAAACCACGCACAATATTACCATCTCAAAAAAGAAGTCATCATAACGAGATATTTCGCGTTCACGCCCACTGCTTGTTACCATTACGTATCTCGCAAGTAGCTATATTATTTTTATTACGTGTAGGTGTTATTGGCGCCGGTTCTAAAATTTCCTAATTGCATATTATCGTACTCCAGTAATAAATTCATGTTATTTTCGTCTTTGATCTCAACTAAGTAAATAAACTAAACACTCCATGGAATGAAGATGTTTGAAATAGCTATATATATCTAATAAATAAATAAATCCGTATTCCGAATAGTACAATCCGATACCTTTTTTTACTTCTGTAAACGAGGTATAACAATGGTCTAAGTATCGTTTTTCCACTATGCCTAATAATAGGTCACTAAGGGTGTTGTCGCACTGGACCCCGATTCTCGCGCGTTCGACATATCACTGCCGATAGACATTGGTAATTGGAATTGCGGTCCTGGACCCCAATTCTCGCGCATTCGACATTTCTCTGTCGATAGACATCCATAGATCTGTCGCTTTTGCACATGCATGTAAGTGTGAAAGAGATAGACATACCAATGTCTATCGGCAGTGATATGTCGAACGCGCGAGAATCGGGGCCCTGGACCCCTATTCTCACATACTCGAGATTTCAATGTCGAACGACATCAATAGGTTTGTCACTTTTACACACGTATATAAGTGTGAAAGAGATAGACATGCCAATGTCTATCGATAGACAAATGTCGAGTGTGCGAGAATAGGGGTCCAGGCCATTTGCGAGCGAATTTTAAGTCGAGATGAGAGCGCAGCGAACATTTCGTTGACTACGCAATCATTGCGCCTGGCAAAGCGTCCATACGTTATTCGCGGGGTTTTCGCTACGCGTTCGCTACGAATTCGCTGCGCTCTCGCCGAGCTTTGAACTCGCTCGCAAATAGCCAGTGTGTGAAAACACCCAAATGTTTTATAATTAATTTGAAATTGAAAGAAAATTAATAAACTACTGCTCAGCTGTAGCTCCCCAGCCCCAGAAGAGAATGAAAACACTGGCATTTGACTATAAATACAAAATATATCACTTATCCTTCATGTAGCCTAAATCTAAGCTGTAGTTCGTTTCGCCTTGATCTATGACTTATAGTATTAACAGACGTTCCGATTTGGCTGGCGCCGACCACCCAACCACGACCAAAACGGAACATGTGTAAGGTGGTCGGTCCAACATAATTATTATTAATAAATGAGCAAGAAACTCGTGGGGTTGCTCTTTTAAAAACAGGTGTTTATATTACAAAAACATTTTTGGCTACAGACCTCAAAAAAGGAATCTAAGATATACAGGGCGTCCCAAAGTTATGGGACATGAAGGGGAAGTACCTTAAATATCGTAGATAGTGAATTTTGCTCAAAGAAGACTTTATGTTATTTTTAAAAGTTAGTAATTCTGCATTCATAGATTTTCTAAAAATTATTTGCTTCGGCTGGGAATCGAACCGACTCAAATGTGAAAAAAAAAACACCCTACTTTTATGATGCCAATCGAAAGAATAGCTAAAAAATAATAACTCTGCCTAAGTAACATAGTATTTTAAAAGAAAGGAACAACGTGAAATTAATCATTTTAATCAAATAAAAAACATACATGAAACTGCCGTAGTCAATTAAGTAGGTATTTTTTTGTAAATTAATTAATTAAATGCTCAAAATGTGATCCCTCTTGTTATCATTTCATCTACACGTGCACTTATAATAAGGAAAACTATGTTAGTACCTATTTTATGAAGTGGGTACTTATTTACGAATAATCAATGCTATCTTTGGAATGATAATATCGCTACTTTTCGAACGTCGTCGGCAATAAATAACTTTCTTGAAATTTGACTCAATCATTTTATGTTGTTCCTTTCTTTTAAAATACTATGTTACTTAGGCAGAGTTATTATTTTTTAGCTATTCTTTCGATTGGCATCATAAAAGTAGGGTGTTTTTTTTTTCACATTTAAGTCGGTTCGATTCCCAGCCGAAGCAAGTAATTTTTAGAAAATCTATGAATGCAGAATTACTAACTTTTAAAAATAACATAAAGTCTTCTTTGAGCAAAATTCACTATCTACAATATTTAAGGTACTTCCCCTTCATGTCCCATAACTTTGGGACGCCCTGTATATAAACCAATGTCAACGAACTTTGAAATGCTAATGTGAATTATGTAATTTTCAAATGAAAATTCAAAAGCGAACGACCGATGTATTAACATCATTGATGAGTAAATCTATTATGACGATAGGACTCTAGACTCACTCTCACTCACTAAGCTTGTCTTTTATAAACAATATTAGCAACGTTGGTATTTGAAGTCTTTTCTTCATTTTACTATCAAAACAATTATAAACAAAGATTCTCTTACCGTTACTACAGGCCGTAGATTCTATAAGGTTGTTTGTGCGGCTCGTGTCCAAATCTGCGTCGAGATTGCCAGTGGCTATGGACTGTAACCCTAAAGTTCGATGTGGTTTGGAAACTCACCGTTAATTCTGATGCGAATTGTGGGCTTACATTGTTGTGTTCCAGTTGTCAGAGATAAGATAGCCAGTCCCCCAAATGCCAACACATTTGGGGGACTGGCTATCTTATTTATCTTTTTATTCTATCACTGACAGGTACTCTATCCATGTGCAAAATTTTAAAATCACGGCTTTTAAAATTACAGAAAGTTAAACGTGTATCCTTACTGAACTATTTGGGATAAAAGTCGTGACGTTATGTGTGTATGTTAAATCTACAATTAATATCAAAAATTGTGGTAGGGCATATTAAATGTCCGCCTGGATACCACCATCTTATCTAAATCTGCCGCCAAACAGCAATGTTTTTATTTTATTTTATTTTATTTTCTTGGGAAAACCAACAGCTGTTTTACAAATTATCACTTAAACTAAGAAACTGAAAGCCAATTAGAGGTTTCCACTGATAGAACCTACTTAAACTTGATAAAAAATAAAAAACTATACATTGCAATCAGAGAACGGTTGGAAAAATTAATCTAATTATAAACAATCTATAGATAGGATAACCTTGCATCGCCAATCCAAAAAACGACCGAGTCACAGCAGTATTAGGTTACTTTCTGACCAAAAAAAAAAAAAAAAAATCTCTAAATCTCATCAATGTTAATAGCATTATTGTGTTCCGGTTGTCGAAATAAGATAGCCAGTTCCCCCAAATAAGATGGGGTTTCCGGGTCTGTACGCTTCCACCTTCGACCTCATCTTCACTTAACATCAGGTGTCATTGAGGTCAAGTACCAACCCGTTATGCATAAAAAAAAGAAAACGCAATATTATAGCAATTCAAGCAAATTCAGTTGAATGTTCCGAAGCTCTATTTTTCGAACTTTCATGTTTTGATCTTCGATTTACGCAAAGTAGTCCAGTAAGGATATACTTTTAAATTCCTATAATCCTAAAGGACGTGATTTTTTGCACACGAATAGAGTAGGTACGGCTTTTTGGCGGGAACTCGGCGAGTGAAGCAGCATTTTTCTTTATAGGTCTTAAAATTTGTGCATTCTAACTTTTGAAGCTTAATAATGGCAGAATATTGTGCAGCAAACGTTAGTGTTGGTGTACAGGTGAAGGGAAGTGTAAATTAAAGTGCGTAACGGAGCTTTCGAGTTCCCACAAGAAGCCGCCAAAATCTTTTGTAAAGCATTCTGCCACTTTACTGAAGAATGACTTGACCGTGACTAGACTCTGTATACGACGAATTACTTGTTTTGATTGAGACTGACCTATAAACTGAAGAATTAAGATAAATAAAAATTTTCACTCGAAAGTGGCAGTAATGTCCCTCGACAATGAGGTTGACTGGTTGCCATCCTCAAAAATAAGAAGAAGAAGAAGAGTAGGTACCTGTCTGTGATAGAATAAAAATGTTTTCTAATAAATCGGTAGCTTGCTTTATTTAGTATACCTAGATATTCTTTAGTAATAAAACATAGACTATTAGATCAAAGGAGTTGGCTAAACTACTGCCCTTAGCATGTATAGAAATGTGTCACTTGCAGATAATGATGAAATATTGAGTAATTAATTATTACGTGTTTATTATTCTCCTAGAACTTTCGTGAATTTATCAAAAAATTAAAGGTTTTCACTTTGACCTCAGTTACCTGACCCAATGATGAAGCATAGATGTTTTTTAGTTCACTCTTCTCGGGGAAGGCAAAGGAACCTAACTCCATACTCACTAACTGTTAATAATTAAATATCGATTAATGAATTATAACGTATTTATTATTTCTCTAGAACTTTCGTGAACTAATAAAAAAATTAAAAGTTTTCAATTCTCTTTTCCGGTTTTTTGTGTGCAGTTTAGTCTTTGACAAGTGGAATATATGATTATGATGTTCGATTTTACGAAAAATGTGGACAAGAAACCTACTTTTATGGATGGGTAAACTTAAATAAACCTTATTAATAAACTCGTGCAAAAATATGCGTCACGCGCTTGTTTCCCAGAGGTGTAAGCAGTTACGTTATGTTTCTCCATTTATAAATGCATGTACCCACATTATATAAATGTGATAGTTGTTGTTTTATTAACGACGACCTAAATGCTTGTTTAATGGGTGCGTGTAATATGTATGTATAGGTTGACTTTCCTAGCAAAATCTTTTTTTACCTAGTTCTTGAAGTGTGTATACTAACGCCTAGCTAAAAGTTCATATCAAAATATTCTAATTTAAGTTTTATATACCAATTGATTTAGGAGTTTCTACGATTTTATTTTCAGGATTGTAACGGTGTGAAAAGTTCTTGGAACTTTTTTCACACGAAATATCAATATAGAGCTAATCAGCAATATAATATTACAAAGTACAATGTTTATACATTGCTAGGGCAGTAGCCCATACTTCTATTTAGCCATGTCTTTTACCAATGTGAATTTCATTGCGTCGGGGAATATACTTAGAAGTCCTGTAACTATTTTAAAAAAAAAATCGATCAATAAGTACCTACTTTATATTTATGAAAAATTTCACCGAGGGCAAATATCGCGACTTAACAAATAATTTAAAAAAAAAATACCTATAAAGTAGGCATTAATAAATTTTTTAGAAAATTGTTTTAGGAGATCGTTGCATCTTCTACAACGCAATGAAGTTCACAGTGGTAACTTTAATTTATTGTAGGTTTTATAACTAAATATCTACTATACCTAAAGCAAGCTGACCTAGAAAATATTTTTCTTCTATTAAGATGGGTACTGTATACAAAAAATCAGGAACTTTAAGATTATAGGAAGTTACACCACAAAAATTGCTTATTTTCACTGGATTATAGATCGGTTGGGGCGTGTAGGCTGCAGATCGGGTAAAAAAATTTACATGTAGGTACATCATCGCATCCGATCCGACAAAATCAAATCAAAATCAAAAAATGCTTTATTTTGTTGGTACACAGGGTACACTTAAAATAGTCGGATTTTACATTTTATAAGCAAAATTTTTTAAAAAAATTTTTCGTTGAAAAGCCAATTTTCCCCTGAGAAAAACAAGCAAGAAACTCGAGAGGTTGCTCTTTTAATAAAAAAGGTTTTTATGTTACAAAATTATTAATTAGACATCAGAGACAAACCCTCTGTTTTTTTTTTTTTGGTTTCATTCTCTCCTTTAGGAGAAGGCAAAGGGATCTAGCCCATAACAGCCATGTCTTATTTCTCTTATTTCTTCAGTTTGTAAGTCAGTCTCAGTCAAAACAAGTAATTCGTCGCAAACTTGGCGTATACAGAGTCTAGTCACGGTCAAGTCATTCTTCAGTAAAGTGGCAGAATGCTTTACAAAAGATTTTGACGGCTTCTTGTGGGAACCCGAAAGCTCCGTTACGCACTTTAATTTACACTTCCCTTCACTTGTACACCATCACTAACGTTTGCTGCACAATATTCTGCCATTATTAAGCTTCAAAAGTCAGAATGCACAAATTATAAGAATTATAAAGAAAAATGCTACTTCACTCGCCGAGTTCCCGCCAAAAAGCCCAAACCCTCTGTGTTTCTTGCTAGCTCTTCTCAGTAGTGGTCGCGTTCCGAGCTAGTGGTTGTTTAAAAAACAAATGACGTTCATAAGTGCATATTGTATTGCCTACATGAATAAATGATTTTCATTTCATATTATTTTATATTATAATATTTCATTATTAGTGAAATAGCCTGGTTACGCGAACGGGCTGTTCATGTCCATGAATGTTTATCATCTACGAGGATCAGACAATGAGGAAAAGTTTAGGTTCTGTCTGAGCTTAGATAGATCGGAGTAGATTTATAGAGATTTGAGGTATAAAGACTGACAAACAGTAAATTATCAAAGACGCGTGCAAACCGTATGCCAATAAATAAATTACACTGACATGCAGACGTCTTTTTCAACACATACGAAAATAAATATCGCGCAGTTTTATTATTCGGATCCAATTTGGATCATGAACGAATTGTGTTTCCGGCCGGCACGCTAATTGAGGATAGCTGACAAAAAATTCCCGAGATCGCTGCTATTTTGATTCAAGATGCAGTAAGAACGAACATAATTGTAGGTAAATATTTGTAGGTAATGATTTCTCCTCAGTATTATAGTAAATATTTAATTATTTATCATAATATCAGTATTGATAATGTATAAATACTTGTTTATACTTCGTACTATACATATATATATATATATATATATATATATATTGGATAGGTTATGTGGTATATTTATTTATATATATTTTTTTATAAAATAATTTTCAATTGTTGTGTACACTATTTTCTGCCCAATCTAATAAACACTATGTATGTCTAAGGTTTGCTGGTAGAAAACTCTATCGGAGTTAAGCTCGCCTTTGTACATTTTATATACAATGCATATTTCTGTAACAATTTTGTGTACAATAAAGATATTAAGATAAGATAAAGTAATTTGGACTGGGGATCTATAATTTTAGGTAATTTTTCTAATCTTGCCGTTTTTAGAGCAAATTATATCATACTCTGTTAGCAAAGTACAAAGAGACGGATCTATACGGAGCGTTCGAGATATGGGGCATTCGAGAAACGAAGCATTCGGGATACGGCCCATTCGGGATATGAGGCTGCTTATAAATTGAAAATACAATGTTATATTTTGGATACTAAAAAGCCGATACACCCCAATTAGGCCATAGATTTGGTAATATGGCTAGAAAAAATTAAATTAAAATAAAATATTGTTACAATTTCAGTTACTGTTATGTTGCTACTTGTTGTGTGTTTTTCATTCCTTGATTAGATAAATAATTAAGGAAAAAAATATAAAAATATGGTGTATTTTTATAGCCCGAATCGGTTTTATATGGGTGCTTCTGACCAGACTAATACGTTTCATTATTGTATACACAATAAATAACCTTGTATATAAAGCCGCCAAAAGAACAAATGATACACCAACTATATTCAAAATTACCTTCAAATCGGTTCAGCCGTTTTGGCCCGACAATGCCACAAACAGATATAGGGTTCAAAGTTAAAATTAAAGTTACCGCGGTGAACTTCATTCAGTCCTGTTCACGGGAGGCTCGACACCTTGCAGCATCTCCCTCAGCCTCCAGTAGTGGCAGTTGTAGTCCTCTGGTGGAGTGGTCCCCCGGGGACGAGGGAAATCGGCAGGGGGAAGTACGCCATACAAGGAAAATTTATTTTTGGGGCAGGTGAAGAATATATGGTCTAGAGTGCCTTCATCTAGTCCACATTCACATATGGAATTGTAGAAGATGTTATAATCTCCTAAAATAATATTCGAGAAAAAAAATTATCAATGGCCACTTTATATTTCCTAAAAATAGTTTGAGTTATATTTGCCCTTGGTGAAATTTTTCATAAATATAAAGAGTTATTGATCGATTATTATCGACGCAATGAAATTCACATTGCTAAATATGATCTAATACGCACACTAATATAACAATAATAATGACGTTGCGACACCGACAATTAGATGGCAAACACATGTCATTTTTTTTTTTTTTTTTAAGTTTTAACCGGGGATACTTTTGCTTTATATGTATAGCATAACATAACTGTGTGTGTATCTGTAATGCCAATAAAGTTTTTATCTATCTATCTATCTATCTATTTTTTGTATGTGTCTCGACTGTGTAATATTTGTACCTGATTGTTTGTGTCATGAGATGGGTTTAAATAATTTTTTCTTTCTTTCTTTCTTCTTTCTAATATCTAGTCTATGTTTTATTACTAAATAAATACCTATACTATATCTAAACCAAGTTACCGATTTGTTAGAAAACATTTTTATTCTATCTCAGACAGGTACTCTATCTATGTGCAATAATTAGGAACTTTAAGATTATAGGAAATAAAAATCGTTCGCTTACTGGACTATAACACAAATAAGGTGTCGTTAGATTCGTACATAATCCTGGACAATCTATGAATGGAAATATGAGTAGCTATATCCATTGGGGTATGCACTCTCCCGACAAAGCCCTCGGAACAAATCTGCTCATAGTCACAAAAAAAAAAAAGATTCGTACAAGTCCCGGGAATGTCATCATAATGTATGACGTTATGATAAATCCAATATGGCAGACAGTAGCCGACATTATGTCATACTTGAAAAAAATTATTGCAGCACCCCATCAAGATAGGTACCTAACAGATGATAATACCTATTTAAGTGTTTAAATGTGAAAAAATAAGCCGTCCATCTAGCGCTATTGCCCTGATGAATGCATAAGCTCAGCTGCTGAGCAAAGTAGGCAACAGCTTTCACATCTCCAGAGGCGTAGACCAGTCTAACGGATAAATCCTTTACAAATTGTTTCGTGTCAGAAGACCACGGGCCCAATGTCTCCACTGCAAGCGCCGCAAACTCATGGTTTATAGAGATTGACGCATATTTACGGCGCTTGCTACTTAGTGCTAACTTAGTAAGTTTATACAATAGCCTAGCATTATCCGACAGTGGATATGCTAAGCTAATGGCTACACCCACCCACGGAATCAAATATGTGGCTTTGGAATACAATTTGTCTTCTGTAGGCTTCGTTCCGCAAACACTCCATCAAAACATGATATACATCCTCCACTACATCACACATCTGCATTAACCGCCTCCGTGGCTCAATGTAAACAACATTGGGTGTACGATTCGGAGGTCGCGGGTTCGATCCTCAGCGGGGTACATGTTAAAGTACTCGGTTTGGTTGGTGGTAGGGCATTTTAAATGTCTACCTGGCTAGCTACCACCATCTTATCTAAATCTGCCACCAAGCAGCAATGTTAATAGCATTGTTGTGTTCCGGTTGCCAGAGATAATATATCCAGTCCTCCAAATTTGTTGAGGTTTCCGGGTCAGTACGTTTCCACCTACGACCTCATCTTCACTTAACATCAGGTGTGATTGAGGTACCAACCCTTAGTGCATAAAAAAAAAATTAAAAAAAATGTTAGAAATTATTGATGATTTTGCCTTTTATTGTTGTATAAAACCTCACTCCACACTATATTTCAAGAACCATTCTCAAGATTGAGAACAGTCTTGTGATCGGTCTCAAGTGAACGTGTTGGTTAATAAACCTGACTTGAGACCTGTAAAGCACGTGCATACTCAAGCAGTACTCACTTGAGAGGTGCGCCGAGTATCATGTATTAATAAACGAAACTCAAGACTATGCCAAGACCTTCCATTTCACTTACATAATATACTCAAATTTATTCCTTACCGTAAAAAACTCATCCTGTATACTACTGCCGTGATTTTTTTCAAGTTATTCAAAACCAACCAATTAGCTGGCAGAAAAGGGAGAGACACTAAAAAAATTAACGCTTTAAAGCTTAATATTTCCCAAACGAATCCATGAATCGATAAACAGTTCAAGATGATCTCTAATATTTTTGATCGACCTATCCAACGACATCCCTTACGATGGAGTTCATCCCCACCACAAAAGTCTCAGAGCTAAACTGCGGGCAAGCAGACAGGTATGGCGAAACGATAAGGGTTTCTTGTTGACTACGGAACCCTAACAAGGGTCTTGATGGTCCACAAGCGGACCCCTAAAAAGTGCAAAATGTTTAATAACTCTATTAACGTAACTATAAATCGCAGCTGTAATGTTTTTATTGCTGGAAATCAATTTCATCGGACGCGCGGCTGCCAACATTTAATCTCGTCCGTCCGTCAAATCAAATGTAGAGATAAAAATAATTATGACTCCCGGTCCAGATGTTGACATGAATCTCAGCTGGAACCGAGTTACTCTTATAACTAGCAATACATTATGATACAAAGTTGACACTGTCTTGGGCTCGACTGCACTAATCATTTTATTTCACGTTAGCTTTCCGCCCGCGGTTTCGCCTGCGTCGGTTAACTTTATCGCGGAAATGTATTTATCCCATGGGAATTAGTCCCTTTATCGGGATAAAAAATATCCTATGTCTCAATTCTATGCCGACCTGTTTGGTGTAGTGGTCAGCAACTCTGACCACTATACCAAAAGGTTGCGGGTTCCCTTTGCTCGCTTCCGCCATACCCTTCGAACCTAACCTATCCATGTCGGGCGGGGTGCCAAAAACTCCCGTGCTCGCTTCGCTCGCACTCGAATTAGAACTCTTCTTAGACTTTGACTTTGACTTTGACTTTGAATCCCTAGTACCATTTGTTCTGTTGATAGAACTAGTGAGACAAAAATTCCCATTAGTTCGGCCAACAGAACTGTCCAACAGAACTACTGGGAACATAAGGCGGGTTCGAATCCCGCTACGGGCATATGTTTGTGTGATGAATACGTACATGTGTACCCGAGTTATGGATGTTTTCATTTATAATAAGTATTTATTTACAAAAAAAATATTTATGCAGTATATCAACAATCTGGTATCCACAATACAAGCCTATAGTTGCTTACTGTGGAACTAGATGGCGCTGTGTGTATGTCTGAAGATATTTTATTTTAGTTTTTAATTCAGGGTACATTCTACCTATATACCAAATTTCATCCAAATCCGTTTATCCGTTTCGCCGTGAGTGCGCAACAAACAAACATCCAAACTTTCGCATTTATAATATTAGTTAGAAGACGTGGTTGCAGGAACATAATATTTTTATAGCTGACGACAATAAATAATAATAAATAAATATATGTCTTTGCACAAACACACAACGCCATCTAGGTCCACAGTAACCATCTAGGATTGTGTTATGGATACCAGAGTTATGGATGTTTTTCATTTATACATGTATTTATTTACAAAATAAAAATGTATTTGTCTAGTTTATCAACCATCTGGTATAAGCCTGGATGCTTACTGTAGACCTAGATGGCACTGTGTGTTTGTGCAAAGACATTTATTTATCGTCCGTGGATTCGTCTTGATCTACAGAGTTTCATAGCATATATCCTATTACTCTCTGGATTTTTACCATAAAAAAAAAGATTAAGAACAACTTTCCACTAGGAACCATAGCTGAGTTGGACTTCCATACAAAAAGTGGTTTCAGAATCGTTGACTTTGTATGAATGATCGAAAATGTTTTGATCAAATTCGACTACCTATTTGGTTACTTGGAGAAAGTTGGTCGTAAAGTTAATGGGAGTTACACGAATTCAAATTCACCCTGTATATATGTATCATTAGTTTATAAGCTATTTTAATATAGTATATCACCAAGGGCGGATCCAGGTTTTTTTTCTGGGAGGGGCACAAGAGGCGGACGGGCAAAAAAATCAACAACAACAATCAACAATAACTGTTTTTAATTTCTACATGTTACATGTATATATAGGAAGGTTTATGAAAATGTCAAAACAATAGAAAAATTAAATATTTAATAAAGACAGTTTTCTTTTATGTTTCCTGCTAAAGATGTTCAGCACTTCATTAGCGTCCATTTCTGCCGCAACGTCTTGATGGATGCATTAAAGCCAATCCATTCAAACGCCAAAAATTTGAATTTCAAAAAAATCCATCCAGAAATAGACAAGGGTTTCACTTACGTTCTTTCTGTTATTTTAACAACTCTGATAATTTGATTTGCTTCTACGTATGTACTGTGATGGAATCTCCACAGTACACAGAAATACCGTCTGGGGGGGGCACGTGCCCCCGTGCCCCTCCCTTAAATCCGCCGATATAATATCACTATACAGCTGTAGTGGAGTACAACGAGAAGACACTGATTTGCGTGAACTTAAGACAAACTCACTGTACTGCAATCCGGCTGCTAAAATCGTACGCGCCAGACTCGTCCAGCAATCATAACCGTCTAAAATTACTCACATAATTGAATCGAAACCGACTCGTCCGTAAAATATTAAAGAATGCGAAGCGAAACAGAAATATTTTTCAAAAAAAAAAAAATTGTACAGTTGCCAAGGATTCTCTTTCAATGGATCAGATCGAGACGGAACGGCCGCTGTAAACATGTCACGGGACGACACAAGTTTCACCTGCTTTAACAAAAGGAGGTTTGAAATATTCCACGCGTTGGACTGGCATGTAGACTAAACATGATTGTCGGTAATGCCAAAAGCAACATCAGTAACGAGCTATCTACGAGTATCGTTCAAGTAATAACCCTATCTATCCCCGTGTTAAATCAACTGGTCAAGTTTATTTTCGTTTGCGCAGTTACATCAGTCAGCTGATAGTATCAATCTGCAACTTTCGTAATGCCCTGGCCTACTTTAATAAATATGTGTAAGTGAATCTCCGCCGTGTTACGTTTGTAGCTTCGTTCGCCGCCGAGTGATTTTCAGTAATAAATCATTTAATTTTGACATTTAGCACGCAGTGTTATATTTGACAAATTTTTGACAAGCGGTGATGTGGATATTAAAATTTTAATGTTGTTTTTGTTTCTGCTCGTTATTTTGTACAAATCTGAAATAGTTCTCTACGTCTATTACTAGCCGACCAACCACTCTGTCCACCTGATTGGACGGTTAGTAATTTTTTTTCTTAACCGTCAACCTGGTTGGTGCTAGTACCTACGTTAGCGACAACATAGGGCCGTATTAAGAAATCGATCTTGACATTGAGATCGCGTCTCAATCTCAATACTATATATTTTTTGCCACAGATTCTCAAGCGTGCCCTTAAGATCATCTCAATTTTCCTTTTTTTTCGCGGGGAAATGCGTTACGCATACTGCAAAACTTCGAATCAATTATTAGGTAACCCTGTCAGCCTATTGCACTCTGGCCCTGTCAAAGACATAGTCAAGCTACCCCGCATGCCTCATACCGCAGCTTATTGACAGAATAATTCAGTACAGTAAAACTTTAGGCGTTCATGTCTTGTCTAGTCGATATAGGTTAATCTCAAGTCTAGATACACTAACATTTTGCATTCGCGTCATAACTTTTTGTAATTAAATTGTAGCGTCGGCTTTGCTACTTAGAGAATAATGGTACGAGCTCTATCTAACGTTGTTAAAATTCTAAATCTTATTACGTGTATCCAAGAATGTTGTGTAACGCTCGAGGGAAGACCAGATTTACGTTAATTTATGCTTTGTTTACACCACATGCTTTCGGAATAGCACGTCGAAAGCTGTGTGCATTTACTAGATGTATTTTGAGACTGTGAACAAATCTATTCACGACTCGCTGTGAAACAACAATTGTATTACCTACCTACTTAAATTGACGGCATTCGGATTATTTGCGATAAAAACGATTGTGCATGTTTCTCAAAAATTTACGAGCGCAGATGGAATGCGAAGCAGATTGGTAACTCTTGTCTTCTCATACAAAGAACGCCGGACTTAAGCCAAAAGATATATCAAACCGTTCTAAATTTTAGTGACAATAAAGAGTCGCGTGCGCAGTGTCTGAATAAAAACGGCAATAGATCATTAGACCGGGGCGGGAGCACTGACATCGACAGATTTAAATTAATGGTTGCGGAGGTTAATGAAGGCCAAACAAACGATAGATTTAAAATAAACAATAAGTATTTCACTAATTTGGCTAGGGAAAGTGAATTTAGATATAAAGCGGTTGTTTTTCATTGACTAGTAGATTCTCGACGGGGATGGGGTTTCTGCAGGGATATAGGCCTTTCCTCGAATAATGAGGGACTATGAGCCATAGTCCACCATGTTCGCCCAATGCGGGTTGGGGACTTCACATGCCTTAGAGTTTTTATTTCTCAGGCATGCAGGTTTCCTCACGATGTTTTCCTTTACCGTTTAAGAGCAGTCGGATAAATGTGCATAAGTAAATAAATTAAAATTATAAACTCATTGGTACATGGGCTGCCTGGGAATCGAACCCGGACCTCCCAAATTGTGAGACCGCGTCTTAACCGCTGAGCCACCGACGCTCTCTGCATATTTTTGCATATCTACCTATCCGGTAACTGGACTATAAAATAAACTGAGATAAGATGGGATGAACTGAGATAAGAAAAGAGTCCATGATAAAGTAGTCGCGGACGGAAAGCTATTAAAATATAATACATAAAATGCCTCTCCATACCTGCCCTATCTACACACGGCAACGTCGGTCGCCGTACTAAATGAGCGAGCCGATCGAGAGCAGTGTTTCTACATTCCCACATGACTAAAATATGAGTCTGCCACAATATTAATTGAACGCGATTCACATAAAATCTGTAATATTATATTTGAAAAAAAATTAAGAATTTTACCTAGTAGATGCATTGCTTAAAAGTGGCCTTTTAGACCCGTACACGTGCTGATTGAGGTACCTACTGTTTTTTCTAAACATAAACCTGAAGCATAGTAATCTGTGGCTGAAGGCCGTACCTCTAATAGACCAAACGAAACGAGACTGTCGTCCGAGGTAATTTTTTTTAGTGTATGGTCGAGAGCATTCGATCGCGATGAACGATGAACTATTTTCTAGCTCGAGGAGACAGCAAATGTCAAAAAATGTCAAAGTAGTAAAGAAAAGAATGCACATTTAAATTTTTAGACATGTTGATAGCTGGCCGTTTACACGCAGGCGAGTACTCGCCCACTCGACGATGAATTATACTCGTCCGCCGAGAAGATTCAGTGCGTCACTAAAGAAAAGCAAATAATAACTGAAATCTCTAAAAATGTAATTAGATAAATGATATTTCTGATACTTTTGTTAATTGGATGGGGAAAAGACTGGTTACCCACAACACAGGGAATCCTAGTGTGGGGAGCAGGGCTACCTCGTTGCTTATATTGTAACTCGTTTTTGACAAAATGATTTTTACACATTTTTTTTACATTTTTTTACATACCGTCCTTTTCATAAAAGAGATGCTACTCTATACTAATCTACTTACACGATAAATATGCAAGTAATCTAATTATTCTCAGGCGACTAATCACCATATCTATAGATTAGAAAAGTTGGCCAGTTATTTCACGGTAATTCTTTATGAAGTGAAGTGACCTTACGATGGATCATATGATCCACTTTCCTAGAACAAAATAGCAATTGTTTTATTATTTTGTCAGTTTCTACTACTACATTAAATAAGGTATTTTTAAAGGCAGCTTTGGTGCAATACATTTTTTTAAACACAGGGGCCAAACTTATCTGCTGAAATTACGTTGGCTAATTTATATTTGACCTTACGATGGATCATATGACCCACTTTCCTAGAACAAAATAGCAATTGTTTTATTATTTTGTCAGTTTCTACTACTACATTAAATAAGGTATTTTTAAAGGCAGCTTTGGTGCAATACATTTTTTTTAAAAAAGGGGCCAAACTTATCAGCTGAAATTACGTTGGCTAATTTATATTTAAGTATTTTTTGACGTTATGGTAAATGTTTTTTAATTAAATTTGATGCGCAGTCGTCAACAGGTCGTCAACAACTCAGGAATATAAATAAAAAATGTCCCAATTTGCAGAACTGAGTTAAAAACTTTTGAAACCTTTGTCATATGGAAGGTCAGGGCACCTACACCACCTTAAAGGATCATCGTCAACGTACAGAACGATGTATATATATAAAGAACGATAGATATAATCAAAGAAATTTCATTTAAAAAACAGTGGAGTGGAGATATTTTGTATATCTTGGCTGTTAGACGAAGAATCAATAGACTCGCTTTCTGCTGCTTTAATTTTGCTCGCTCAATTTGTCACTGACCGTATGTCACAGCTGCCGGTTGTCATTCTTGTTTGAGACTTCCCGACATTCCAGTGCCACCAGGTGAAGAGCATTATCCTAAGGATATTCACTTATTTATTTTCGACATAGTTCGTTCTAACACGTTTTTATAAATAACTGTGAGCGAATCAGTAATACTTATACCGAAATTTCGTGATAAAACACTATTTTTAGTTTAGCACTCCTCTATATTAATAATGACCATGCTGACGTCGGTTTCAAAGAGGTTTTTTATTTAGATCATTTATTATCTCCATTTCCTTTTCTTATTGTTTTTCCTTGGATATATTTTATGTGGACCGTTAGTTAGATGTTCATTTCTTTTTGTTGGAATATAAATCTTTCTAAATCTTACGAAAAACATTAAATTACAACTGTGTATTTAACTGTACAGCCATATCCCTGGCCAAGACCAATCCGTATCTTGCTGTAAGTGTTGTAAAAGGCGACTAACGAATCATGAATAACAAATAACAGCAGTGATGAGCAGCAGTCATGATTGCGGAGATGTGTAATGACGACCGGTTGGAATAGTGGATAGTGACCCTGTCAACGAAACCAACGGTAGCGGGTTCGAATCCCGCGAGGGGTAAATGTTTGTGTGATGAATATGAACATTTTATTCCCAAGTCATGGATGTTTATATAAATATTTATGTATGTTTTATATCTAGTATCCATAGCACAAGCTTTGCTTAGTTTGGGACTAGATGATTGGTGTAGGTAAGTGTTCGAAATATTTTTTTTTTTTAGGTATGTCTAAGTATGTAAACATGCCATTCGCCATGGGAGATATGGTTCTCTGCCCTCTCGCCAAAAATTATTTGCCAGATTTTCACTTGCAACTAAGGTTTCGCAGAATTTTATTTCGGCGAATAATCATTTGCCAACTTATCATATCATTTTGTTTTACTACCTAACCTCACAGTTACCAACTGTACGTTTGGTCTGCTTTTCATAATGACAATTTTTAAAATGCCTACTTTCAAGTAGCAGAATGTTTTAGTTTGCGTAATATTCCTTTAGTTGTTTATTGTTTACCAAATATTGAATTAAATAGGGTTTCATTTCTCTATGTATACATGTCAACCTAACAGAAGGGTATGGCGGTAGCGAGGTGGGCGAGCAAAGCGAGCTTCCAACCTAACCAACAGAGGTCGGGGTGCTCCGAACTCCCGTGCTCGCTACGCTCGCACCCGCCCTATAAACATTTTCTATAGTACTTACCTACATTCATCTAAATTATTGTTATTCCTTTTTAGGAGGCAGTTTAGATCATTCAGTATGAAATGGGAACTGTTACACTGACAAAACGTCATTCGTCTAATAGTAGGGTGGCCTAGTGAAATGTTTGAAAAATTATAAATGTTCCAAACGTTTTGTGTCATTATAATAATCAGCTTATCAATAATTCTCTCAGGCACCCACAGCTATTGAAAATTTGTAGATCGAAGGTTATTTTCAGTAGTCCTCTTACTTCTAGACGAACTTGACAATATTTTCTATTTGTTTCAGATATGGTCGAAATAAACCAACTCAAGATGTGAGACCAAAGCAAAGGACGAGGGGGGGTGGGGGCTAGTTGAGGCGCTATGAAAATTTTAATATTAAGAAACCGTAATTTTAGATAATAAGTTAGAAAATATAAGTTAAGAAATGTCGTTATAGACCCGAGCATTTAAACTTAAGACCGGGAAAAGTCCACAGAACGCTATGGAGGAGCAGAGTCAAGAACCCATCCAGACGCCAAAAGTTCGTAAAAATTCAGTGCTGGGCATTCCAATTTAAGTGAAGTCTAAAGTAAATTTTTTTTAAATGTAATGAAAGACAGCTAAGACAAGAACAATGCCAATGCGAATGTGGTTTTAGCTTATAATTGTTGCTGTTTGGTGCAAAAACATTATTTCAACGTCGTTAAAAACCAAGAGAGTTTTATAATAAAGTTTTTTTTTAAGAACAACATGTATTTTCTTGAATGTGTTCTGTAAGATAGCGCCGGGGATTTGTTCTGCCTTGGTTCCGGGACGCAACGTACAGAGTTGTAACCTCAATCTACAACCAAATTAACACAATCCGTGGCTCAATATAAATAACATTATTCAAATACCTGACCTCGCACTTGCAGGTGTGATAATGTTTGGGAAATTCATGTTTTTTTTTATGCACGACGGGTTCATACTTGACCTCAATCACACCTGATGTTAAGTGAAGATGAGGTCGAAGGTGGAAGCGTACTGACCCGGAAACCCCATCTTATTTGGGGGACTAGCTATCTTACCTCTGACAACCGGAACACAACAATGCTATTAACATTGCTGTTTGGCGGCAGATTTAGATAAGATGGTCGTAGCTAGCCAGGCGGACAAACCGAGTACTAAACATGTACCCAGCAGGAGATCGAACCCGCGACCTCCGATTCGTAAACCCAATGTTGCTTACACTGTGCCACGGTGGTACATCATCATCATCACATCAGTCACATGACGTCCACTGCTGAACATAGGCCTCCCATATAGATTTCCAGAATCGCCTGGAAGCGGCAGGGCACATAGCTCGAAGAGCTGATGGCCGGCGTGGCATTAAAGTTTTCGAGGAAGACCACGTACCGCCAAGCGCAGCGTAGGACATTCACTCACAAGGTGAGCGGACGACCTGATGAAGGTCACGTGAAGTCGCTGGATGCAGGACGCTTCCAACGTATATACATACACCTGAAGGCAGTCGGGTAAAGAGTGTGCCCCTCGTTCCTATTTTAGCGTGTTGACAACAGCTGTTGTACATACGAGGTGAAGGCAATTCTTCGGAAAAATTAAATAAGAAATATAAATTTAAATCCTCACGTATAATTGACGACCGATTGGTGTAGTGGATAGTGTCAGCGAAACCAACGGTTGCGGGTTCGAATCCCGCGAGGGGTAAATGTTTGTGTGATGAATATGAACATTTATTCCTGAGTCGTGGATGTTTATATAAATATTTATGTATGTTTATCCGTTATCTAGTATCCATAGTATAAGCTTTGCTTAGTTTAGGACTAGATGATTGGTGTAAGTGTCCGAAATATTTATTATTATTTATGATTATTATAATATTATCTTGCTAGCTAGTATGTAGCCAATTTGTATTTACTATTTTAGAAGTATTAGTAAAAAAATTCGTCGGTTCTCAATCTTTCATTTGCCAAGAAAACAAACTGTTCGAGCAGTTGTAGGCCTGGCTGTGAGCCAGAATGTGCGCATGCGATTGATAAAACCACACTCCACTCCCTACGCCGCCCGTGAATGAATATTATTTTAGCAGACTGATCCGCCGATAAACTCGTTCGAGTAGATAACTATTGTCTTGTATATTTGCCAAAATTGAATCAATGGTTGGTCCTACAGGTTTACGCACGCGCCATACGTACCATAGTCAGAATGCTCAACACAAATGCGGGGGCCAATCGCGTTACAAGGGCTTTACAAACGGAATGTTTTTGGATTTGCTTTGGGCAGCGCAGATGGACGTTTTGTCGGCCGTACAAGAAAAATTATTTAAAATTCGGCGACCTGTTTGGTGTAGTAATTGTTCTCAGATTATTATTACTAATTTAACAAATTTAAATCATATCCGAATCATACTGACCTAATCATAATTAATATACAGAGCCCCCTAATACCGTTTAATAATAATTTTCAACGGAAAATACATTTTGTAAGATTTTCGACTATCACTCATTAACTTGTGAAGACTTAGCGGTGATAGATTTCTTTATTAGTTGATGTAGGTATTACTACTATGAATTTTTCCACGTATCCAGAAACAACTGTTTAGCTGGCAGGCGGAGGGGGACACTTGACTATAACAACAACTGGTACAGGAATATGCATTGTATAAAAAAATTACCTGTTGTAGTTGTTAGCAACTCTGACCACTATACCAAAAGGTTGCGGGTTCGAATCCCGCTAGGGGCATATGATTGTGTAATGAATACGGACATGTGTACCCGAGTTATGGATGTTTTCATTTATAATAAGTATTTATTTACAACAAAAATATGTATTTATGTAGTAACACAAGCCTATAATTGCTTACTGTGGAACTACATAGATGGCGCTGTGTGTAGTCTAAGGGTATTTATTTATTTATTATTTCATTTATTTGTACTAAAACCATGGAGTGTCGTAACGTAAGGAGTTCCACATCTATCTATTGAGGGTTCAGCGTCATGGTACGCCATGGAACGACGTTTTGCCGTAATGTTGAGGGTGAGAGATTTTGAGTTGATTTAAATGAAAGAAAGAAAGAAACTGTTTATTCGCCACTTCGACACATATACGAGTACAACAATTGTTAGGCAAATAAAATAATAGAACGCTCAGATAAGTGTCGCAGCAGCGAAAGGGAAACGACTCAGCTATATGCTAAGTTTATAAGAGCTCAGCGCATAGTGCTGGTTTACTGTCGCACCCAGAGCGTTACCGTCGCTTGTTGCATAAAAACAGGACATTCCTGTCAAAGGAATAAAAATGTGCTATGTAAATTAAATATATACATAAAGATACTTGTTATGTGATATAAAACTGAATATAAACTACCCTTGAAGAACGATAAATAGAAATTCAATTCCCAGCGGTCTTGATTTAGTTTGTATATAGTAGTATGTATTATCACATATTGCGTCTACCTTGTCATCTGCTATGTTATTTCGAAAGCCCACGGGCCCAATCAGGATCCAAAGTGGGACCCCAAACGACCATGTCTTACGGTCATAGCTTTCACGTTGTTTTATCCATAAAATATGAGTTCTACCTACTAAGGTGCACCATTCAAATTTGAACTGTGTATAGTCGAGACTGAGATACTCCCACAGACAAACCGATCAATTTGGTTTTGTGGGGTTAGCATTATAACCACCTATCTAACTAATGTTATAAATGCTAACGTTAGGATGTTTGTTTGTTTGTTTGTTGCTCAATCACGGCCAAACGGCTGGATTAAGACAGGATACTTTTTATCCCGATAAAGTCGGTAGTTCCGGCGGGTTAACAAATTTCCGTGATAAAGTTACTCCACGCAGGCGGAAAGCTCCTATGTAATAAAGATAAATAAATAAAAAAATTAGACTTATAAGTAAAGAAATACAAGATGCCCTAGAATACGTTCAGCAGCAAAAGTTGTGATAAAGGGATCGAAGTGTCATACGTGTAACACATATCTCGTCTCGTGCCAGCGTTGATTTCCAACGAGGTCCTTTCATACCAGAGTAACATTCAACTGAAAATAACCAAGGATCCATCCTTCCAAAGACTGAAGGTGTGATACGTTGCTTATCGTCGCTAGTCGAACACGAATACCGATGCGCGTGCGCCAGGAGTGGTTCATGGGGATAATCTAAGGTTTACTTAGTTACAACAACCTTTTATAATTAGTTATTTTTATTAACGAGTAAAACATCCTGCTATAAAATTATGATAATCATTAAGTACGTTGATAATAAACAATTAATTGTAGGCGTTATCTAAATAGTGACATGATTAATCTTCATCACGCTTTTCAGGTTTGGGTGGTTGGGTACCGGGTTTGGATCCTGGAGGCGGGAGCTCAGCAGCCACGTCGCTATCTAACATTATTAATTTCCTCTCTTCAGCAGTCAACTCGTTTACTGGCTTCCCGTCATCACTAAGCTTACGTTGTTGCTGGAATGGTCCAACTGGAGCTTGACTTTCAATCACATCTTGATCCTCTTCATCGTCTTCATATCGGATGCGTACAGATTTTCGTGATAAGCGAGACAAATCGTGAACATCTTGTCCTTCATCTAGAGCATCCGTCCCTCTTAAATATTCTTCAACGCTTTGGATTCTTGTAACCGATGTAAGACTAATTCTGTCATGGCCTTCCTGATCTCTCAGTCCCACTATTCGTTTCAGTCTTTCAAGCTCCGATTTCAAGTCTTCACCTTTCAATGTAGCATAAGTTTCTGGAGGCTTTTCCTCAGGAAAAGGCGGAGCTTCTAGTTCTTCTTGTTTAACAAGACCTGGTACAACAGAACGTCTGTGTCCACTACCCACAGCGATTGAACGCCGAGGCGTTCTTATAGATTTTGAATCTCCTTCGGTGTCTTCGAGCCCTGGAAGAACCGACCGTCTAGGTGTCCTATTACCAATATGTTCTGGAAGTTCTATCATAACTGATCGTCGCGATAGTTTCGGAATCTTAGATGCTTCATCATCATCATCTCTACCGGGAGGAATTTGGAAAGGTAGTTTTGTAACGTCTTCATTTTCATCTTTAGGCCATTTAACTGGTAATTCTATCTTTATATGTTTAGAAGCTTCTAATGGTTCGTCAACTTTATCTGTGAGAACCGGGATCGTTGAAAGTGTGAATGCTCTCAGATCAACTGGCTCATCATCAGCAGCTGCTATTTCTAAAGGTTTTGGTGGAGCTATTACGGGCATTTGTACACTGGTCTTAGATCCATGATCGATTTGAACTACTAGGTCTGTTGGTTCATTGCCACTAGTTGCAGCATCTTCGTCCTTATTAAAATATTTATTTAGTAATAATTTTTCACCACCCGCAGTGTCAGTAGTTAGGATTGTTGAAGCTGATCTCTTAATTTTTTCAATAAGTGCCGACGTAGTTTTGATATCTTCTTCTATCTGAAAAGCATCTTTGTCTTCCCCACCATATTGTAACATTTCTTTACTACTAATCTCACCTGCACGTTGATCAATACCCGCATTTTTACTCATAACTCTTTTAGCAGTATCAGTCATTCTTCTAAGGAACGTACGAGAATGTTCATTTTCTTCTTCTTTTGGCTCAGGTTTTGTTTCATCTTTAAGTGATATAACTCTTTCTAGGGGAATATCATCTTCGTCAATTTTAGACCGAGAGTAAACTTTATCAAACTGTTGCACACTGGGAGCACTTTTAATAATTGCTAGACTCTCTGTGGAAGATACACCTTTCATTCTTTTATCTAATTCAGAGGGAAGAAGCGAAGGATTGCTTTTTACTTCCAAACCTTTATCAGGTTCTGAATCTTTCATACTTTCAACTGATTTGCGTCTGCTATCTAAAGGCCATTGGAAAACATCAGTTTTTGAACGTCCGTATGATTTATCCATTGTTTCACTATCAGGAATTGCCAGTTTTGTTACGTCAATAACTGAACGCGAACGTGTTTTTAACTTTATATCAGACAGTTGTCATGATAATGGTTTTGTAGATGGAATTGCTGTTTCTATTTCTGCAGCACGGGCTGCTTCAGCTTCAGCTAATGTTATCAATTGTTTTGTTATGGATGGTAATGGTTGATCTGGTACTATTGGTATTTGTTCAGATGTTGGTAATATGGCCGGCGCTTTTGGTGGAGGTTGCCTTGTTGCTATTTTTGGCTCAGCTGCCGATGGCTCGGTTGGTACAGATGGTGCCGGAGGTGCCACGGATGGTACGACAAATGGTACAGGCATACGCGGTACCGAAGGTGTTGCAAGGGGCGTAAGTCTCACTTGTGATGGACTTGGGGCTCCTCCCTTTTCAGACATTTGTTGTGTACTTGGAAATGGATACGGAAGTGGGAATTGTGGATATGGATAGGGATATGGTGGTGCTCCCGATGACGCAGTAGGCTGAGATATTCCAGCTGTTGGCTGTGGTGCTCCAGCTGGCGAAGGCGGAACTCCTGGTGGCATATAATAAGGAAATGGGAACGGATATGGATACGGTGGCTTAGGTGCTCCGGTTGTCTCCTGTGCCTCGGATAGCCGTGATTCATCTGTATCTCGAGATGGCGGAGGTGGTGGAGGCATAAATGGGTATGGAAATGAATACGGATATGGGTATGGAGGACGTGATTCTGCAGCTCCAGGTGCCCCAGGAACTGCTGGTGGTGTAGACCCTCCTGGCGGCGGGGGCGGGAAAGGAAACGGAGGATATGGGTATGGAGGGTACGGATATGGGTACGGTCCTTGTGGAGCTGTTATAGTATCGCCCGGAGGTGGAGGTGGAAAAGGAAATGGCATGAAAGGTGGGAATCCGTAACCACTATAATCGAAGCCTTTTTTGTCTTTTTTATCATCATCCTGATCAGGTGGCTTACTGTACGGGTGGCCGGAGATGTTTTTATAGATGGAGTATCGGCTTTCAGGGAACAGTTTCAGTAGGTATTCCCATGTGTTGAGATGAAGGGTGAGCACCTCAGATTTCCTCACCGTCTTGTAGGAATAATTGTACGGTGTATCACGCACCAGACCTTGCATCTGTAAGTAAATACAAAAAAAATAATACGCGGGGTTCTTTTTTTTATTCATACTAGCTGTTTCATTCATTTTACATCTTTTGTCGTCTGTATCTTCTCAGTGCTTGCTCGTTCTTTGAGCATTTTTAATGCACTGAGCTATGACCTTGTTGCATGACTGTTGCACACATGCCCACATATAATGAATCGGCAGGTCTTGAAGGTATTGGGAAAAATTTAATTATTATGATATATTTGTTTACATCTGTTTGTATTTGTTAAATTGTATGTCTCTTGTTGTTTTCATGAATGTTTATTTCTTGTTTGTTAATGTAGTATTTATGTTTCTCTCTGTTTATGGAATAAACTTTTTATCTATCTATCTATCTGTATGTTTACTACCACTGTACACTACCTAGTGACATTAAATTGGGTTTGCAACATTAATGTTGTTTCGTCCATTATCTTTAATCGATGTGTTTTGCTTGCTTGGAGCTTTGTTTAAACGAATGTTAATTCAGTGATAGTTCGATTTCTTAAAAAATCTACCCATCGACTCATTGATAAATTTAAAATCGCCTCAAGTGTCAACTCCTTGACACTAGACTTTGACATAAGTGGAACAAAAGCGCACGCAACAAGTTGTGACGCATGTCGCAAAGCGACACTCCATGCTAGACGGAGGATTAGGTATTGTCGCATTGCCCTCGAGAGGTTCAGCGTATGTTAATTCTGTGATAGTTTAGATTTGTTTTTCTTTAATTCTGTAAATTACAATTAAATTTGAGAAAAACCACGTCACTTCTCAATGTCATGTAGATTACTACTTTTTTTTTTCAATTCTTTAAAGTGACATAGTTAACGTAAAAACTGCTTACCATGTTAATTAGGTTCACTTTATATTAAGGAGAAGCTTTAACTTACGATAATATAGTCAACACATCCCTAATTATCATCAAAGATTTCTCACTTTTATCACTTTCGCTTTTTATTTACTTATTTTAATTTTCAATAGAGGATAGCATTGGTATTTTAAGCAGGGTATCTTGTTCACTTTGTCCCATTCCTCTCTGGCCATAGGAAAATTTAAAGTATTTGTATTTTATAATGATAATAATATCAATTGTTTTTCTTCAAGTGGGCGATTTTCTGATCGCTTAGTGAGGTAGTTCAAAGTGGCTCGAAAGATGGCGCTAATAGATGGGGCCTTTTATTTCTTACATTTTAATTTAATTTCTACACTGTCCAGAGCCACGCATAAGGATAAAAACAAAAAAAAATTTGTTAGCCATTGGAAAGTCGCCCATACTTTCTTTGATGGCAGCAACTACTCTGCAGGGGGGGACTGAAAATCAGCAACACTGCCGAGTCCCTACCCATTCATCACAATACTGTGGTTCTCGATTCTATGTATGCTTGTGTTTTCTTTTTTGTGATGAATAAATACCTTTTATTTTATTATTATAATGAAACAATTGGTTGGTGGTAGGGCACTTAAAATGTCCACCTGGCTAGCTACCATCATCTTATCTAAATCTGCCGCCAAGCAGCAATGTTAATAGCATTGTTGTGTTCCGGTTGTCAGAGAAAAGATAGTCAGTCCCCCAAATGTGTTGGGGTTTCCGGGTCAGTACGCTTGCACCTTCGACCTCATCTTCACTTAACATCAGGTGTGATTGAGGTCAAGTTCCAACCCGTTGCGCATAAAAAAAAAAAAAAAACAACATTCGATTTAGCGTCTCGAAGTCATGTAGCAAACCCCATTTAATGGTTTTTGCCGTTGACAGTAAACAACCATGTCATGGAATTTGATTGATCGTGTGTGTCAGACAAAGCGGGTGAAAAAGTACAGACAGTCACGCGTAATAAAAAAAGCCACCGAAAACATTAATGTAAAAAGGGGCCAATTTGTATTCAGCTGTTACTGTTTGTTGTGTTGTTACTGTTGTTGTTACTTAAACCTACTTGTTGAATATGTACTTGATAAATTCCAAATTTTTTACAACTTCTATTGTGCCGACCGAGATAACCACTGTCTTTACAGAAATATCATTTTTGTTATGATGGACTGGATTCGCCTTTGACTACAATCTCATCTGATGGAAAGTGACGATGTGGTCGAAGATGAAGCACGCGATCCCAGTAAATGCCTATTCACTCTGCTCTTGAAGATCCCAAGGTTGTAGGATTCAGGAAATCATGTCATCAGATGCAAATATATCGAAATTCATTTGATCGGTTGCGAGTAATCGAACGCTTAACAGTACACGACATATAATCGAAAGATGTTTTATTATTAATTCTTTGAAAATATTCTTTTTATGGAATCCAAAAGAAATAATTGACGTCCCGTAATATCAGTTTAAAAGACAATACCGACAAGAGCATAGTTCTTATATTTAAGAAAAAGAGAATAGAGTCGATCGGATGTACACCAACTAAACAAAACCAGTTTTAAAGTAGTACTGTCTCTTTCTCCCTGGAACAGTACGATGCGACGGCACCACTCCAAAACTGGTTTTAGTTTAGTTTAGTTGGTGTACATCCGAATCGACAACATTATCGTTTGACAAATCCCTGTTTGCTATTAGGTAATGTCGAGAGAGTAAATACAAAAATAACAAGTAATTTCAGTATTTATTTTATTTTATTTATTTGGGACAGTTAACAACAGTGTACATAGTTACATTATTAACATTTTCTGTAGGTGTTAAGTATATACACAGTCCACGACACTATCCACAAGGTAAGTAATACAGTATTTCACAAGACTTACAAGTTATGAAGTTTACAATAAGTACATCCGTATCATTACAATGTTACAATGTGCTGCCACACAAAACGAACAATATAAATATTACCCGTGCAATAACTCTCCAATAACAGAACTCCTAAATCTGTGGTATGATAGTGAAAATATGTCGAAATCTAAAAAATGTTCATTATACGTGTTTACTAAGCGTCACACCAGCATTTGTCCTACATGGACTAGTAAGGAATATTTTGTGAAGATTCAATAAGCGTTGGCCCTTACTAGGAACCCGATAACCCGATATTTGGACTGTACTTGCGTTTATTAATAAGCACACTACTAGTACTACTATTTTAATAAGCGTAACATCCACGACATTACACTTCTCGATATAATGGCACATCGATATGTTGAATTTCGATTTATTTAATTTTCCATCTAAGGACACATCGATCTGTTGAGTGTTCGATTACTCGTTACCGATTAAATTAATTTCGATGTATATTCGATCGATATTGCGTATAGGGGGTAGGCAGGTATAATATTAAATACATACATGGAGTAGTCATACAAAGTAATCTTATAAGATGATCTTGGATAAGGCCTGAAACGCTATCTCTATAACAAATAATAATAAAAAATCTCACCATCCCAAAGTTCTCTCCTGCATTGAACTCGTCTATCTTCTCGTCCATGTCTTCGTCGATCTCATTAACGCGACCCTTATGTATCAGATACATGGAATCTGTAATCTCACCTTCCTTTACAATAAAGATATCTGTGGAAATTAAATGGTCAATACTAAAAAAGTGGCGGTAGTAGTAACGCACTCACCGACAAGAGAAACTGTACTGGGCAAGCTCAAATAAACGTAAAAAAAAAACTCCAATTTCATAGGTAAAGACCTATTATTAATCTGAAGCTATTTACTACACCTGTGACTACGTTTAAAATATTGATTGCTTGAAATTACAGGCTCCTCTCAGTGTGAGACCGCATTATTTACTATAAATTTATCGCGTAATAATCATCTTCGATCAGAAGAACTGCACGCTAGTTAATTATCTATGACCTGTCACTCTGTATTCACACAATTTTCCTATCTCACATTGAATCACTAACCGTTTTATATTCTGTTTAGCTACAACTGATTAAATGTATCAACTCTATGGAAAATTAAGTAATTTTAAGCAGCATATAGTTTCTTTAGGTTTAGGTGATCGACTTTTTATTGACATGAATCTACATCATGGTATCTTCGGCATATGACAACCTGTTTGGTGTAGTGGTTAGCAACTCTGGCCAGTATACCAAAAAGGTTGCGGGTTCGAATCCCGCTAGGGTCATATGTTTGTGTGATGAATACGGACATTTGTAGCCGAGTTATGGATGTATTAATTTATAATAAGTATTTATTTACAAAAAAAAAATGTATTTATGTAGTAAGTATATCAACCATTTGGCAGCCACAACACAAGCCTATAGTTGCTTACTGTGGAACTAGATGGCGCTGTGTGTATGTCTAAGGATATTTTATTTATTTATTATTTATTCAGGTGATAGAAAAGAAAGTGATTTGTGCGAGTTACCTGGACTGTAGGTATACAGGAGCAAACAGCCAACGAGTTGTCGAAGGAAAGCTTGTTCACAGTCTCTAAAAGCAGGATGCTGTAACAGAAATTCAACAAATAACTAGGATTCGAGATTCCCGCCAGTTAATTCGTTAAGTGAATTGCGGATAAATGCCGCGTGCCTTGTATCTCTGTCCCTCGTTAACATGTGGATCGGAAAAAGATGTAAATAGTAGGGCAAGCGTGTTTTTAAGAACTTGCTAAGTTATCAGCTTCTTGATAATTATTTTTAGATAATGGAGTTTTCTTGTTAAACGAAAAACGAGCAAGCAGCTCACCTGAGGAACAATGATTAGAACTATCCATGACATCTGCAAAGTTATATGTGACGACATGTTTGGTGTAGTGGTTAGTAACTCTGACCACTATACCAAAAGGTTGCGGGTTCGAATCCCGCTAGGGGCATATGTTGAAGAACCTCTATGTAGGTCACTATACCAACAGGTATGTCTAAGGATATTTATTTATTTATACTTTCGACTTCAAATAAAGGGATTATACATAATGCGTTCACAAGGTTGAGAAAATATCCTTTCGATTTAATAGAATCCTTCCTAAAGAGTATGAAGACTACACCGCCCGTCTTCCCACCGGAACACAACAATGTGGGCTTTGTACTTAATTACTTAATGGCAGATACAGATGAGGTACAGGTCTGCTTCAGGCGTCATATATCCGGGGGCGTCTCGGGAATAAAAGATAAAAAAATCCTGGCTGTATTTCATACAATGAAAGACCCCATACCACAACAATCTATCTACTTAACTACTACATAACAACTTATCTAAATCTGCCGCCAAGCAGCAATGTTAACAGCATTGTTGTGTTCCGGTTGTTAGAGATAAGATAGCCAGTTCCCCAAATGTGTTGGGGTTTCCGGAGGTTCCGGGTCAGTACGCTTCCACCTTCGACCTCATCTTCTTAACATCAGGTGTGATTGCGGTCAAGTACCAACCCGTTGTGCATAAAAAAAAACAACAATGTTTGCGTTCGATCACTACACTTTTTACGTAGTACGATGGCTGCACCCCGATTCTCGTGTAGAGGATATTTCACTGTCGATAGACGTATCTCTTTCACACTTATATGCGAATTTTGCACTTGCCCCTAGGTGTGAAAGTGACAGACATACTACATCAACATTAAAATCTAGAAAGCAAGAGAATCAGCCCCCATCTGTAGTTGAGTTGTGCGCAGATTGAAAGCGGATGGGACGCCACTCCTTGGTGCTTGGCGTCTGACAGTAGGGTTGCCGCTGTCGTTTTGGTTGGCGAGTCGATGTATAAAACATAAGTAGGTACCAGGTATTACAAGCTTTCTCTTACAATTTGGAGATGCCGTAGGTACGCTGCAGACATAATCTTCAGTTTGAAGCAAGTTGGTGCCGCTTCCAAGAAGCAGGGAACTTGGATACCGCGCTTCTCTCTCCAGAGATGGAGCGAGTACCGATTCACCCTCTTCACTAAGTTCATAGACACCTTATTATTCTTCAGGAACTCCTGTGGATCATGAAATAGATTATATACTCCTGAAGATATTTGTAGTTCCATAGATGCAGGCTGAGTGGATTTTAGAGCTTAACTACACTAGAGATGAGTCAGCTCTCAAAACTCTGCGATCGTCCACCCACCAGCCCAGTGTAGCGATTAGAGAAATTCCTTCCAGGGAAACCGATACAGGCTTCACATCCAGCTGTGTGGCAGATCTTATCTAACATAATAATAATTCCATGCATGATCATTTAATGTGCAACTCGATACTTAGGCCCGTATTAATAAACCATTCTCAAGATTGAGAACAGTCTTGTGACCGGTCTCAAGTAAACGTGTTGATTAATAAACCTAACTTCAGACCTGAAAAGCACGTGCATACTCAAGCAGTACTCACTTGAGAGGTGCGCGTATTAATGAACGAAACTCAAGACTGTCATTCATTCGCCGCTGAGGCGAATACTTGAGAAGTGATCTCAGCTAAGTAGACCTCAAGATTGGTTTATAAATTAGCACAGAGCTTGAGACAGCGTCAATTGCTTAAGACGCATCTCGATTGATACAGCCTCAAGACTTGTATTGAGATTGATTTATTTATACGGGCCTTAAGCTCCCAAGCATGTATTTGCGTAATGTCATGACTTCCCCTACAAAAATCCCTCCATAACAAATGTGCACATGGAAACAAAGAAAGCACTATGTACACCTCTTAAGATACTGCCGGAAACCCCAAGATGAATGATGAGACCGATAAAACTACCCGAATTACCTGAAGTTCCAAGTGCTTGCAGTAATACCCGAAAGACCTGAACGACAGGTAATGGGTGATGTTGGAGAACTCGCCCACGTAAATCATAAAAAGCATCATCGTAGATATCGCCAATATTATCACGAAAATTACCTGATGAACAAAATCACGAAATTCGTCTACCGAATGCGGGGAACGACCATCTCACTTCACACTTGGTCGTTCGCAGTATCCGGCCAACTGACAGAAATGCGAGGAGAGCTATTACCTACATACATTATAATCCTTTACCTAATGAATAATTAGTTACGTATAAGCACAGAACAGTGGGATTTACTGGCAGCTTACTTAGCTCGCATTTAGGAAACTATTAAAAATGGCAATCCTTCAGTTTCAAAAGTTAAATATTCCAAAGAGACGTCGCGAGGCGGTGGCGGTTGCTGTAAGACGGTAAACTGCTATTTAGCGGGCATATACGATGGATAAACGTGTAAGTCCATAACTGTTTAATAAAAGTATTATACTTACATCTATAAATCTAAAAATCATTTGCACCCAAAGAGACTTTGTCTTCAATAACTAATTATAATAAGGACCTGGAGAATATTACTAGTTGGTCCACTAAGAACAGCCTCGTACTTAACCCCTCGAAATCTAAGTATATGATTATTGGTTCTAAGAAACAAGTAGGTGACATTTCAAACTATAACCCGGACGTTATTGTGTTGAACAATAGTATCGAGAGGGTTGAGGAGGCAAGAAATCTAGGTATCCTGATGGATGATGGTCTGAGATTTGAGAATCACATTGTGCGTTTAGTACAAAATTGTTTCTTCCGCCTAACGGTTCTTTACAAAATTCGTCACCTTTTAAAAGAAGAAGTACGTATTAAGCTGTGTGAGTCGTTAGTCCTCTCAAAACTCAACTATGGGGATTTAGTATTTGGACCGCGACTGCTCTCTAAAACCCAACGACTCATTCAACGTGTACAGAATGCCTGTTATCGCTACTGTTATACTATTCCACCACGTAGTCATATTACCCCGTATCTGAATAATAATGCTACTTTAAACATGAAGTCTCGCAGACAGTTTCATCTGGCCTGCCTAATGTTCGATATTATGAATAACCGGAGTCCGGGATATCTATATAACAAGCTACATTTATCTCCCTTCCACCGCAGGTACAATACCAGACCTACTCGGACTCTGTTGGCAGGTTATCAACACAAAACCGTCGCGTTCAGAGGTTGCTTTCGCTATCAGGCTACAAAGTGTTGGAATAATCTGCCCCCACCTCTCCGATGTCCAATGACGAAACTGACCTATAAAACTCATGTCAAACGTGCAATACTTGATAAGCAAGAAATTGGCATACCTGATAGATACATCACACCCTTTTGAAAAGTACCCACCTATCTAATGCATTACATTTTAGAATATCCATTATTTATTAATCTATGCACCTGTTTTACAATGTTTACGATATATTTATTTACATCTACTTAGATATTTATTCTAGTATAAATATATAATAATATATACTTAAATATGATTTATTGTTTATAATAACTTGTATAATATCAATATACCTAATCATGTGTATTTCATATCCATTTGCGTTCTCATACCGCTCACTAGTTCCAAACTGGTCCCAACAGAATACCAGCGCTCCATCCGTCCGCGGGCGGAGCACCATGCTGAGTTGGAACCATTTTGTCCCTACAGCACATAATAACTGATATTTTAGAATTTTTATTCCTGTAATACTGCTATACTGTTCTGTTCTGTATTACCAATTGTTATAATTGTGCAATGTGCTTAGAGGCAAATAAACAAATTATCTATCTATCTATCTACATACCTGCTTCTATTTAAATTTTTATTTGTTCCGTAATACTAATATAATTACCTACATACAACACGTATACAAAAACATATTTCAAATCTATATTATTTATTTATTATTTATATTATTTACATTAATCCGGCAATATTGATTTTTTTGATTAATGTCGCAACTGTACCTATGATTCTCCTCGGGTAATAGCTGAAAATCAGTGTTTTGTTCTTTGAACAATCTCATACACTGACCCATTTGTCCTGTTGCAGCACATATATGCGTCACTCAGGAACTCTATGGGGGAGCCCTAAGTTCAGCAGTGGACGTCCTGCGGCTGATATGATGATGATGATGACAGTCTGTTTATTTCTGGATGATATATTCATTGATTTTCTCGGGGGATTTCTGTAATATTACATTGTAGATACATATTACCTAACCATAACGAGCATCACTCAGCCCCCTTTTCCCATTAAATTTTAACCTTGAGCTAGTCACTTTTGCATTTAATTTGAAGAGAGGAGGAAATCATATCTTTTCCTTGTTAGACTAATTTTGGAGCCCAAAGTAGAGTGGTTTTCACGGAACCCGCTTACCTACTTCCAGTAGGTGATGTTCAGCTGTACCGTTGTTGATCCTTGCTATACAGGAGTTGCAGTGCGAGGGTGTGGAGGTCATGTAACCATAACTTATGTATTGGCCATGTGTAGGAACCACTCTGGACCTATCCATCTCTTCCGGTGAGTGCCGCAAAAGGCGACAATAGACCAATAAGAGGCAGCAGTGTCAATGGTGCGGAGTTCCCAAAAAATTTGGGATCGTCAATCCGCTTGCCCAGCATGGCTATTAGAGCAAAACCTCACATGGAAAGCGATTCAAATGTCTTGCCAGTTCAAAATGAATGAAGCTGGATTCACAGTTGTCATGGCCCCAACGAATCGTGGCTCGTTTGCAGTTATTGATGACTCACACTTGACTAACTGCCAACTGAGTTCGCAGGTAATGCATGTTATTTTAAACATAATGGCGCTTGACCTAAAATTCATATGAATAGAAAGATTGTATAAATCTCTCGATAGAAACAATCGGAATCGCGATGCTATAATACAGCAATGGAATTCAGCTATATTGATAATGTTCGAAAATTGCGGTTCCTCGTTGTTGAATTATTCAGTCTTGTTTTTGTCTTTATATGATTAGATTTTTATAATGTAGTCGGATTTTTATAACTTTTTAAAGACTTTATTTAGACATAAAAAAAAAACAATATATTTTTGAATTTCTTTCGTCGGACTGGTCATTTGATAATATTCTCGATGGGGTGCTGGAATTATTATTGTGAAGTGTATCAAAATGGCTGTTTGTGTCAGCCATATTGGTTTTATCGTAACGACTACCCTATGGCACTCCAGGAACCAGTACGAATTTAATGACACCTCATTCACATTTAAAAAATAAGTGAGCCGCCAATCTGACGTCAGCAGTGGCGGGTGTATTCTAAATCTGAACAAACTACAAACAATCCAAATGTGAAATGGCTCCCCCAGCAATGTACGAGCAAGTGTGCTTTAACATGTTCGAAGCATATCTAGAGCCGCACAAACGGTTTAAGAGTAACTTAAAAATAAAATTTAGACGCCTGCCATGTTATAATAGCAATTACCAAGATCATCAAAACAGGTAATTTTAAAAGTAAGGCGTTGTTTAATATTGTATGGAGGCTGAAATAGTGGGCAGCTTTTCAGTCGCCTATATACGGTTATTTTTTTTTTTTATATGAGAGGGCGGCAAATGAGCATGCGGGTCACCTGATGGAAATCAATCACCGCCGCCCATGGACACCTGCAACACCAAAAGGGTCACAGATGCGTTGCCGGCCGGTTATATTAACAGAAATGTCATTCATTTGTGAAATGATCAAGTGTGATTGAGGTCAAGTACTAACTCGTTGTGCATAAAAAAAGGTACAAGATGTTTACAATAAAATTGTCTTACTAATCCGAATGAGCTAATTGTTAGATGCTATGTTGAACGTCAAGCGAAAAATGCTTGACTATCATTATTTTATACAATATCGGTTACAGCATGTAAAAAAATAGGACCAACCTATCTCTTCCCGTGGTGGTCCTAAGAGACTTTTTTTTTATGCATAACGGGTTGGCACTTAACCTCAATCACACCTGATCGTACTGACCCGGAAACCGGTTTTTTTTTGACACTGCAAAACACCTGAATTGCACTTTATGTATTCTGGCTTCATCTATCATCTATCAGGTATGGATGTTTTCATTTATAATAAGTATTTATTTACAAAAAAAACTGTATTTATGTAGTATATCAACCATCTGGTATCCACAACACAAGCCTATATTTGCTTACTGTGGAACTAGATGACGCTGTATATGTATATGTCTAAGGATATTTATTATTTATTTATTAATTTATCTACGTCCTCTCTGTCAATTTCAATTGTTTACCTCAGATTGCTTCTTGGGCAAGATGTCACCGATCCCGTTTTGCAAGCAGCTGGTCAAAATGAAGTATACCGAGCAGAAGTATTGACTCTTACATATAGTTGTCCCATCATCTGTAAGTATTACTAAAATTAATTAACAGCCTATGAAGTTCACTAGGACATGAGTGAGTGAAATGAAGTCCGCTAGGACGTCCTCTCCCATGGCGCGATTTACCATAATCTACGCTCTGGGCAGACGGGTTGGCGACCGAAGATTTATTGGGAACTCCACTCCAGTGACTCTGCTACATATCATTAGTATAATCTGGTATAATCAGTGGCGTGCCCTTCATACAGCTAGCTACCACCATCTCAGTTTCTTGCTTGTTCTTCTCAGGGGAAAATTGCCTTTTGAACAAGCAGTAGTTTTAAAAATGTAAAATCTGACTATTTTAAGTGTACCCTGTGTACCTACAAAATAAAGCATTTTTTGATTTGATTTGATTTATCTAAATCTGCAGCCAAACAGCGATGTTAATAGCATTGTTGTGTTCCGGTTCTCAGAGATAAGATGGCCAGTTCCCCAAATATTTGGGTTTCCGGGTCAGTACGCTTCCACCTTCGGCCTCGTCTTCACTAAGTGTCAAGTACTAACCCGTTGTGCATAAAAAAATACAGGCAAAAAGGCAGTGCCTAGTAAGCTTTCCTTGAAATGCTGATGATAGCTGATTCATACTGATGTGAACAGAAATATTTTCCGAACATTGCTATATAAGATTTTATATAGAACATTGATTTTATTATTATATTTATGAATACTTATCTATAATTATTTCTTTAGTTGGTAGTATCGTGCACCCTACCTGTTTTTCTACCTACAAATGTCCCATAGCTGTAGGTTGTCTGGAAGACCGCCGACCGCTTCCAGTGATAAGACCGCCTAATTGTGTTCTATTGTTATCATCAAAAATTATTGTAAATTATTTTGCGCAATAAAAAGTATTTGTATTGTATTGTATTGCATTGCATTGCATTGCATTGCATTGCATTGCATTGCATTGTCTTGTCTTGTGTTGTGTTGTGTTGTGTTGTGTTGTGTTGTGTTGTGTTGTGTTGTGTTGTGTTGTGTTGTGTTGTGTTGTGTTGTGTTGTGTTGTGTTGTGTTGTGTTGTGTTGTGTTGTGTTGTGTTGTGTTGTGTTGTGTTGTGTTGTGTTGTGTTGTGTTGTGTTGTGTTGTGTTGTGTTGTGTTGTGTTGTGTTGTGTTGTGTTGTGTTGTGTTGTGTTGTGTTGTGTTGTGTTGTGTTGTGTTGTGTTGTGTTGTGTTGTGTTGTGTTGTGTTGTGTTGTGTTGTGTTGTGTTGTGTTGTGTTGTGTTGTGTTGTGTTGTGTTGTGTTGTGTTGTGTTGTGTTGTGTTGTGTTGTGTTGTGTTGTGTTGTGTTGTGTTGTGTTGTGTTGTGTTGTGTTGTGTTGTGTTGTGTTGTGTTGTGTTGTGTTGTGTTGTGTTGTGTTGTGTTGTGTTGTGTTGTGTTGTGTTGTGTTGTGTTGTGTTGTGTTGTGTTGTGTTGTGTTGTGTTGTGTTGTGTTGTGTTGTGTTGTGTTGTGTTGTGTTGTGTTGTGTTGTGTTGTGTTGTGTTGTGTTGTGTTGTGTTGTGTTGTGTTGTGTTGTGTTGTGTTGTATTGTATTGTATTGTATTGTATATAAGGTCTAACAAAATTAACGCGACAAACGTTGGTAATTGCACGTATATGACAATAAAATAATCATCATCAGCCCGTAAACATCCCACTGCAGGGATATAGGCATTCCCTCGTATATGAGGGAGTGTTGGCCATTAGTCCACCACGCTGGCCCAATGCGGGTTGGGGACTTCACATGCCTTTGAATTTTTATTTCTCAGGCGTGCAGGTTTCCTCACGATGTTTTCCTTCACCGTTTAAGAGCAGTCGGATAAATTCACATAAGTAATTAAATAAATTTATAAACTCATTGGTACATGGCCTTCCTGGGAATCGAACCCGGACCTCCCAAATTGGGAGACCGCGTCTTAACCGCTGAGCTACCGACAGTCCCTACAGGATCAACATTAATTGTAGCGTCTATTATAACGTGAGACTTGCAAAAAAGAATATAATTTGGGATGTCTGAAAATTCAACGTGTCAGCTCTTATGAAACGAAAAGGTATGGAAAATACGACTGGTTGGTGTAGTGGATAGTGACCCTGTCAGCGAAACCAACGGTTGCGGGTTCGAATCTCGCGACGGGTAAATGTTTGTGCGATGAATTTATTCCTGAGTCATGGATGTCTATATAAATATTTATGTATGTTTATCCGTTATCTAGTATCCATAGCACAAGCTTTGCTTAGTTTGGGACTAGATGATTGGTGTAAGTGTCCGAAATATTTATTTATTTATTTATTTAATGTGTGCATAATGTGTGGTACTTATATGATATAGGTATAATAATATAATCTCTAAATTACCTACCTTTATGCATCCAGGAAGAATTAGCTGATATTCTATCTTCCATGGAGCCGATCGCATACCATATGGCGGCTAGCGAGTGCACATACAGGCTGAACCAGACCGTGGCTGATACTATGGTGCTGAACACCAGGTTGATGGAGAGCCTCTCATTGTGACGCCTCATGCACCGATTTACTGTCACCTACAATGAATAACATGCTTGGATTGGGATGGTGACACCTCGGTTGGCAAGCAGATGGTCAACTACTTTTGGGCTATCGTCGGTTATGAAGGAAAATACCGTGAGGAGGCCATGCATGCTTGAGAGTTGAAGACATTTTGTACCATAGACCATCGAATCGAATGATTGCATGCGGTACTTGGCATGTATTTTTTGTTGAGGACTTGGTCTGGGCACTGGCATCGAATAGTTAATTCGTGATTGATGCTTTCAGTTAAATATGCTTAGACGACTTCCGACTTCGGCCTAAATCAATTAAGTTATTTCTTCTTGTTTTTTATATTCTACGGGTATTTTTATAATCGTGGTCGGGTTTTCATGTGCTTCTATTTAATTATACATGTTCATAACCACATTGATACCTGTTTTTAAATTTCTTTCTGTCGAGAGATATCTATGGAGTGCTGGAATTATATTTTGTCAGGTATGACAAAATGGTTGATGCCGTCCGCCATATTGGATTCAATATTACATCATATACCATATGATACTCCCAGGACTAGTAAGAAACTAGCAACGCCTCATTTGTTGAAACTGGCTAATACGTTTAGGATGTTGGTGGTAATGTGAATATAGACGCAGTAAATACTTTACTATCCATTTGGCTTCGCCGTAGTCGTGTAGTAAAGCTAAGTGTAATAAGTGTTCTGCGTTTGTACACGAATAAGACGTTACTCATGTTGCTTTAGATTCTCCTCATAGAACTACAGTTTGAGACAATTATATAACGTAGATATATATTGGGTATCTTGTACTTCGCGCCGCGAACGAAGAGTGAAAAGTCAGCGGCAGCGGTCATCGGGAAGGGTGAGCATGCAAGAAAAGATGCTTTGGACAATTTCTAGGTGCAGCTGGAAATTCAACGCGACATGATCGCACCAGAGACATGACCATTCGTAGCCCTGAGAAGGTCCCCAATGAGTTACAGACTTTCATAACAGTTTGTACCTTTTATAATCTAGAGGTAGTTCGCAAAGATACTAAATCTTTTTAGCAGTATACATTAGAATAAGACTTACAATCCTGAACAGCCTGTTGAGCCTCAGTAAGCAGAACAGGCTAGCTTTTCCCTCCTTATCCGCTTGCGTCAAACAGAACAACTCCAGCGGCAGGCTTGACAGTATATCATACTTGAACTCGCCTCTAAGATAACTGCAAATATTTAGTTTTTATGGCTAAGTACATACTTTTCCATAAAACCTACCTTTCTTTAATCTTTAAGTGTACATACATATGTACACTTTAAGAATTTAGCTCTCAGATTAATATCATCTATACGAACTATGTAAAATGTTCGATACTATAATACAAATCATATTGTTACGTAACTATAAGAGTTGAGTATTCGAGATGATCTGCTTACATAGTTTAAGTCGTACATTATAAATAGAAAAGACCCCGTAGCAATCCGCGGGTAATAGTCAGATTTTGCTGTTACCGTCAGGTGTACCACAGGGTTCGACTCTCGGTCCTTTGTTTCTCGTAGCTTATCTTAAGCTGTAGCAAGTAAAGATTACAGAAACCGTGAATTTATTTAACGTGTTGGTTAGATGTTGATTTTAAAGTTTTTCAAGCCATCTAAATTACCGTACACGTACTTTCTGCGATGATCATGCTACCTTTTGTCGCAGACACATTTTCATGGGCGCGATGTAGAGACAAATTGATTCAATTCTTTTGTCATGTCCGAAACTACAAGATAAGTTAATACTTCTTTTTATAACTTCATTGAGGATTTAAATTGTAATAATGAGGTACCAATTACTATTGAGATGTACATAACATTTCGATGATTTCTCATCAAAATGAAAATTAATAAATGGTACCTTCAACACCATTATTATAAATTTTTATATAACCCATTCTGAACCAACTAATTTTGTGGCTGTTGGATAAATAGAACAGAACCAACTTATTTCTTTCCGTGGGTGTCGTAAAACGCGATTAAAGGACTTTCCACCAAAAAACGGTTTTAACGGACACGGGCCCACCCCCTGTAACGTTCTGAATTCTATATAATATAAGGTCTAACAAAATTAACCCGACAAACTTTGGCAATTGCACGTACATGACAATAAAATAATATATTCATTAAAAAAAACTAGCCTTAAAAATTTTGTTTCCGAGTAAAAAATTAAATGTAAGTGCAAATGAAAATACACATTAACAGACTTACTTCATTTCGATTATACCGTGTTTTATCAATGAGAAAAAACAGACAACGTTCCATTGATATGGAAGACGCCGGCGGGGGTGGCGGGTGGCGGGGCGGCGGGCGCAACCAATCACAGCGCGTCGCGGCGGCGCCGGGGCAAGCGCCGGCGGCGAGCGGCAAGTGGACGCCAGAGGCGGCTTCAAAGATACCGCGGCACGTGTTTGTGAGTTGTGGCAAAGTACTTAGAGCGCGTGGCCATTAATGTCCAACTCACAAAATAAACATTTCTTTTAATTTTTGGAATAAAATCGGTTAACTTTAATGTTTTATTTTTAATTTTTTTCGTAATAAGTACACCCTATACATACACTCGGCAACGTTTGTCGGGTTAATATTGTTAGACCTTATATATGTAATTTTTTTTCCCTCATATAATTTTATTACCTATACGTAAAAGTATGTTTCATAATACAATGATACATCTATTGAATTTATTTAAATCTACAACTACAGCCCTAACTGATGAATATTCGTGTAAGATGCACTTTATATCACTATATTTTGCTATGTTTTTGTACAGCCCTAACTGATGAATATTCGTGTAAGATGCACTTTATATCACTATATTTTGCTATGTTTTTGTTCGTTTCAAGCATTAATCGTTTACCCCAACTCCAATTTTGTTCTATGTCAAAATGGTAGATCACAGTGTTGCCATATTTTCCATTAACATTTTTACCTAATTAACACATAAATAAGTTGAAAATAATAATAATAATTCTTACATCCTTCTATAATCGAAGAGCGCAATTCTGACTTCGCCCATCTCCATGAAGTAAGGACCGATAGAGAACATCAGTACCTTCGCAATGAAAGCTGCATCCATCAAATAAAGAAAAGCAATTAGGGATAAGGTGTTCACTTGAAAGCCGGCGTTGTAGATGTCCCCAAATATACACAAAAGTGACACCGTCATCAGGTAATGCTGTACTAATTTGCTGTCCATATTAAGGTACTTGGAAACGCCGGTGTGTTTAAGAGCTATGAGAGGGGTGCTGGGAGAGCGTCTCTCCTTCAAATCCTTCATCGTTGCAGATGGTTCTCTCAAACTGCCGACTATGTAATTCTGTAAAACAACATTATAATAATAATAAATATCCTTAGACATATACACAGCGCCATCTAGTTCTACAGTAAGCAACTATAGGTTTGTGTTGTGGATGATGGTTAATATACTAGAACATTTTTTTTTGTAAATAAATATTTATTATAAATGAAAACATCCATAACTCGGGTACATATGTCCGTATTCATCACACAAACATATGCCCCTAGCGGGATTCGAACCCGCAACCTTTTGGTATAGTGGTCAGAGTTGCTAACCACTACACCAAACAGATCGTCAGCTTCACAAAAAAACATCCAGGAGTGCGATTCTTGAGACGGACGTGATGCTAGGTTACTAGGTATACACACTTTGTATAATTGCACTTGAATTGTATTTTGATAAAAAATTAGGCTTTAGAGGGTTAATTTTTTGCTGACCTGCACTCTAAAAGTCTAAAAGCTTTAATTATTTTCGAGAATTTCATTAATAAAGACGGGTACTTTTAATTAATAATCGTCAATTTTGGAACAAACTGGCTATCTTATCCCTGACAACCGGAACACAACAATGCTATTAGCATTGCTGTTTGGCGGCAGATTTAGATAAGATGGTGGTAGATAGGCAGGCGGACATTTAAAATGCCCTACCACCAACCAAATCGAGCCCGCTGGGGATCGAACACGCGACCTCCGATTCGTAAACCCTATGTTGTTTACATTGAGCCACGGAGGCGGTTGAAGTCCGCTGAAGTGGTACATCTACGTTACCTCATTATGTGGCCGGTATTTCTTTAGGAGCACCCCTACAGAAGGGAAGTCTATGATAATTCTGTGCATCATCTGCGAATTGATCTGCAACAGGTGGACGTTGGTGACGGCCACCAGCTCGTTGGGACATCGAACCGCGTGTAGATTCTCCATGTTACCATAGACACTGTAACAAAACATTTCTTCTTTCATATACATAATGTCACGCCTGTTTCCCGTAGGGGTAGGCAGACACCACAGACTTCCACTTGCTACGATCCTGACACACCTCTTTTGCTTCATTCACTCACATAAGGTTATTCATACATTCAACGACCTGTTTGGTGTAGCGGTAGTAACTTATTAGTAATCTGTGGTAGCGGTTAGAAACTCTGCTACCATACCAAATGGTCGCGAGTTCGAATCCCGCTAGGGGCATATGTTTGTATGATGAATACTGACATGTGTTCCCGAGTTATGGATGTTTTCCATTTATACATGTATTTATTTACAAAAAAAATATGTATTTGTGTAGTTTATCAACCATCTGGTATCCATAACACAAGCCTAGATGCTTACTGTGGATCTAGATGTGCCCACATGTGTCCGTATTCATCATACAAACATATACCCCTTGCGGGATTCGAACCCGCGACTTATTGGTATAGTGGTTAGAGTTTCTAACCACTACACCAAACAAGTCGACTATTATATTACATTACAGACATATAATATTACAGTATTAAACTTTTAATGTTTGGAGCACCCAAACGCATATGTTGGGGTATCTCTGACCACCCCATTTGGAATAACGTGTGAAGTTATGTATGTATGATTGGAGACTCCAACCGCTATATATTCGTGTAGTATATTAACCACCTTTATATTGGTACTTTCACAGATTCAATATATCCATATTTCTGATCAAGAATAAGCAAGGTTGAATATCAACATAAAGAGACCAACCCTTAGTTTCCATCGATTGTGCAATAGGACCTCAACGAGTTCCCGACGAAAATCTGAAGCAAATTAGAGGTTTTGGAGCGGGAGAAGGCTTTGTTAACAACAAATATGCGGTTAAAAAAACTGTGATATCTTAGCTTTTGTCACGAACATTTGTTATTGCAAAATATCCAATAATCATTATAAAATATATTTATTTAAAAACAGTAACAAAAAAAGAGATGGAATTTAAATATAAACTAGAACAAATGTAAAAAATTGGGGCCGCGAGGCAAGGTACCCAAAACGGTGGCGGCGTTTCCTCGTTGTATGCAGATACTTAAGAGGCTGACAACCGCCAATTGCGTTGAAAGATTATCATTTTTTGTAAAGCCTATAGCTCGTATCATTATAAAAAAAGTTATAGGTAAAATTCATCATATTTCTGACATGATTCATGTTTTCAAAACATAATTACACAATCTTCTCTCGATAGAATTTAATTGCTAAGTAACATCTAAAAATGCATGAAATCTTATTTTTCTCAGATATGCATTCACTAACATAAATGATATTTTGTACAATATTGTGTCGTATATGTTACTAAAACAAATTCATGTTTTAGATTTTCAATAATGCGTCTATTTTAATTGAAATAATTGGAAAAATAATAGGAAACAACCAGCTCTCGGGTCACCAGTGACATCGACTAAGCGCTTTGAAATATCAAAGAAAAATTTAAGAGCGCCCGGCCCCCAAGGACCTAAAGTTTCGACTCCAGTTTCATAATCATTTAAGTTCATGTCCACTACACTGCAACTGCATCACATACACTTATCTACGCACACGCACATACATACCTAATTCACATACAAACACGCAAATTTTGTATTAGTCTCTAAGCTCATGGTATACTGTACTAAAACTACTTGTGATTTTGTGGAGAAATTACATTTTATATTTATAAGAAATTAAAAATTCCTATCCCCCACATACACAGTAACTTATTCTTCAATTTAAGAGCTCTTGCCGGTGGAGTAATGGCCACGTCTCTCTGCTTTCCGCCCTCGATTTGACCTCTTGGTACGACACGCCATTCATCTTTTCTTTCATTTGGTCAAAGTAATTGCGCCAAGGTCACCGTTTCCTCACTTTTCTTCAATATTTCCCTCAATTATATTCTTCAAAAAATCGTGACTTATCAAGTGACCTATCATCACCTATCATCAGTTCTCAAATGTGGCTAACAGGCATCTCTTCTCCTTTACCATCATTAATACCTCTTCATATGTTCTTTTTTCTTTCCAGCTTATTCGTCCATTCGTCTTTCATACTTTTATTTTTTTATTTATTATGAGGCGACCCGACTAAGGTCTCACAATGAAAATTCATAAAGCTAACAAGAGCTCACTCATAAATTAGGAATGAGGTAAGTTATTGTACGTCGATCATCAGTCTCATTTCTCTATACTCACCTTCCCCTGGTCAACCTGGTAGTTGTACAGGACTTGTCCACAGTTTCCTTGACGTCCACATGTCCGTAATCGATGAAGAACATATCGTGTAGAATGTCATCTTTTTGGATGATTCGTGTGTCGGTTAGGAAGTACGCGCTGCGGACCTCACGGCCGACCACTCTTAGGAGGGACAAATCGCAGTGATAGAGTATGGGACACTGGAAAATAACAATGTAGGTATATGTAAATATTAGGTCCTTACCTATGAAATTGGGGTTTTGTATGAAGAATTTCATTAAGACTGTTTTCTCTACAAACATTTTTGATTTTTTTTTGGGAACGGCAAATCCAAATTTAGCTAAACTTTGTGTGCACTATCGGATAACATTAAGTTAAGTATAGGTAGCGTTAATTTTTATATAAGTTTCAGCGAATCTAAGAAATGATTATGGGAAGCACATGAAAAGAGCTCTGTTCAAATTTTTTTTATTATGTGATTTAGCCCAGAAATTAAAAAATATTTCATGTGAAACCGTGAAATAATATTCCATTAATGAGGAAGTATGGGCCATAGTCCAGCACGCTGGCCCAATGTGGGTTGGGGACTTCACATGCCTTTTTATTTTTCAAACATACAGTTTCCTCACGTCGTTTACCTTCACCGTTTAAGATCGGTTAAATGCACATAAGTAATTAAATAAAATGTAAAAACTCATTGCTGCATTGACGCCCTTTTTAGTTCTTTGGTTGGCCTCAAAAAGGTCCTTTACTGTGCAAAAAACTGAAGATATTCTCTTGATACTTTAAAAGCTACACTACACTAGGATCAATACCCGTAAATTTAAAATATCAACTCTCCCTTGTTTATCACCCATACTCTCTCCTAAAGTTGTTAATGTTAATGTCAAAGTCAAAGTTTATTTATTACTGTTTGTTCAAAATGCAATTTTACCCCTTAGCAAGCAAGAAACTCGAAGGGTTGCTCTTTTAAAATCAGGCTTTGCTTTTACATAAAGGTTTTTATATTTCATTATTAATTGTGAAATAGCCTGGCATGCGAACGATCTGATTATGTCGAAGGATGATTATCGTCTAAATAGTCTGATATTTTATAATATGCTTTGTTAATAAGTTTCTGTTTTATAGTATCTTTAAATTTATTGAAAAGAAGATTTTGTATATCAACTGGAACCTTATTGAAAAAGCGTATACATAACCCTTTGAATGAATTACTGACTGTGGGAATTAGTTGTTCATATAATGTGGGAATTACTTGTTCATATTATATGTACTTAAGTTTGGGTGGGAATTTCAAATTGATTTTTTTTTGGCTTAGCAGCCACATTGTTTATTGAGAGGAAGATTTTGTATATCAACTGGAAATTGCATAAAAGGTGACATTACCTTGGCAAATGTAGAACCGTAGAGATGCAGTATGGCATCAGTTCGCAGTGTGATTTGATCGCAGAGCTTGAGCACGTTCCTGTAGTCTGTGCCGCCTGTCTTATCCCAGGTGTACTCGTAGTAGCTCAGCACTTCTCTGTTGGATTTACAGATCCCGTAGTAAGAAGTACTCGTTTTCGATTAACGAAGATAAGCAATGTCTGGCGAGGTCAGCCCTTGTTGTGATTTCTTCGGAAGGCACGTTTAAATAGTCGATTTTTTGTATCTTTGGCTGAATGTAAACAACATTGGGTTTACGATTCGGAGGTTGCCGGTTCGATCCCCAGCGGGGTACATGTTTAAGTACTCGGTTTGGTTGGTGGTAGGACATTTTAATATGTCCGCCTGGCTAGCTACCACCATCTTATCTAAATCTACCGCCAAGCAGCAATGTTAATAGCATTGTTGTGTTCCGGTTGTCAGAGATAAAATAGCCAGTCCCCCAAATGTGTTAGGGTTTCCGGGTCAGTAAGCTTCAACCTTCGACCTCATCTTCATTTAACACCAGGTGTGATTAAGGTCAAGTACGAACCCGTCGTGCATAAAAAAAAATGTAAAACTATTGCAGCACTTTAAAACATCGGAGTCCTAACACATAATAATTTGAGATTATGGCTTTGTTTTTGAGAGTTATTTCATAGGATATACCCTTAATAATGACATCAATTGAAACTCGGGACAAACTGTTTAACGTACTCTTCGTATGAAAATGAGGTGGTCACCCATCCAACAACTGACCAGAAATGGAAAACGAAGGCAACAGCGTCACGAGTACATCGACTGTTAGCGCCAGAATAAAAAATCTTACTGCTGCAAATCCTTGGACAGTTTTTCTCGCTGCATGTACATAGTAATGTCCCTCATATTCTGTTGGTACTCAGCCATCATCTTGTTCACGTTCGCTCTTATACTGATGACGCGCACCGCAAAGAAGGTGGTCATCATTGCAGCTGATCAAACGCCCCCGGAAAATATAATAGTAATTTCTACATTAAAAATACTTATAAAATCTTTTTAATCCTCCATCATGATTATGACATAATAAAGTCTAGCTGTGTATGTAAAACTTCGTATCTGTGCTATAAAGTCGTTGAGGAGATCCCTCTTGGGGAGACAATCCAAGCTGCAGCAGCAGCCCAGGGAAAATACGGTAAAAATTAGCTCAGCTAGACATAATACAGAACCGACTTAAATCCGAAGCCTTACATCACCTATACTTTTTTTTAAATGCAACGCAAAGTTGAGCTTGAATTTTTTTTTTACCTTTTTTATGTTTGAAGGCCCACAACTTTGTTTCTAGTAACAAATTGCAATAATTATTAATTTCATTAGAGCCTACAAACCCCTAAGATTCTAATAAAGAAAAAAAAATGGAGCTAGCTATAAAAAACAAAAAGTTACAGGGGTTTAAGGGAATAAATTTAAAAAAAAAAATCCTATAAAAAAATTTTCACCACGATTTTTTTTATTGCCTGAATAGGTAGGAGATGACCCCACCTACCCCCCATTTTCGTGTGTTCAACGAGCTGCCGAACACCCTGTATAGTTGCTATCTTATAGAGATTGATGTCTTATAGAGATTATTAGAGCTGTAATTTTGAATAACTAAGCCTAAAGAAAACGATAGCTTAATCTAGATTTTTTAGAAAACACTATTATTAATTTTCTTTTCAAAGGAAATACATTTTTCAACTTTAACTTATTTAGAAAAATATTAGGTACTTGCGTTTCTTACAAATGCTTAATTAGCAATTGTTACTATGTTTACAACACTCTATTAAATATTTCAAGAAAATCGCTGTTTTCCGAGGTCTAAACGTATTTTCCTCGGAATAATCAGATCAGATTAAATAGTTCGTTGTGTGCAAAACACTCTTTATAACCCTCGACGAAAAACGACGGGTGTCTACTATGGTCTACCTACCAGGGTCTACCTGGATTACATAATAATTAAAAATGTTTATTTTCCTTTTGTGCAATGAAATGTTGTATTGTAATTTGTTAGATAAATGTTGTCGCGATGTTCTATATTTACAATTTATAGTCACAAGAAAAGTACATAAGCTACTTTACAAGTTCTTAATTCAACCAAACAAAGCTTTAGAATAAAGAATAATGCAACTCACCACAGGCCATCCCAATGAATAAAATTACAATGAGGGTAATATTACTCGGATTGAAAGTGTGATACCCAGTGGTGGTGGTCTCGTAGACCACCCAAAAGTAGACAGACAAGTGCATGTTCCACGGGCTTTCAGTCATGTTGAAGCGGACTGTGTAACAAAACATTGCGATTAGAAATAGGCCGCCGCCGCCGAAAATTACTACCTACCTGTCTACCACTGTACGTTTCTCAAGAAACTTCCTGCCACGTACGACCACCCCGTGGAACGGACTCGGAATCTTCAAGAAACGAGCCTACACCTTCCTCAAAGGCCGGCAACGCATCTGTGACCCTTTTGGTGTTGCGGGGTGTCCATGGGCGGCGGTGATTGCTTTCCATCAGGTGACCCGCATGCTCGATTGCCGCCCTCTCGTATAAAAAAAAAGGCTTAGACAAAAGTATGCAGTGGTAGTGATCCTCCGGACATGATATGTGTATCATCATCATCATATTAGCCACATGACATCAACTGCTGAACATAGGCCACATAGAAGTCCGAGTGGCCGGTTGGAGCGGCCTGCATCGAGCGATTTTCCACGATACTAGAGAAACCCCAGGATAACAATGTACTATACTAGCAATACTAATATAACTAAAACCCCGCGGCGACTTCTTCTTCTTAGGGAGAACCTGGGAACGCATAAGCGGCTAAGTCGTTCGACCAGGACCCCGATTCTCGTGCGTTCGAGATTTCACTGTCGATAGACATTGGTATAACTATCTCTTTCGTACTAATAAGGGCGTGCAAAAGTGACAAACCTATTATGGATGTCTATCGACAGTAAATGTCGAACGCGCGAGAATCGGGGTCCTGGACCCCTATTCTCGCACACTCGACATTTGTCTATCGATAGACATTGGCATGTCTATCTCTTTCACACTTATATACGTGTGTAAAAGTGACAAACCTATTGATGTCGTTCGACATTGAAATGTCGAATGCGCGAGAATCAGGGCCCTGACGTTATACCACTGGCACGGTTACTAAGGAATTCCGAAGTAATTAGTACTACCTTTCCGCCCGCGGCTTTGCCTACGTGGCATAGCTTTATCGCGGCTATGTTTAATTTGTTTAACTCGCGGGAACTACCCACTTTATCGGGATAACAAAATAAATAATAAATAAATAAATAAAACGTTTATTACCAGTTGCTTTTAGAGTTGCATATTTCACACACTTCTACCAAACTATAAATATGTTTATGGGCAGAAAATATACTCCCTTGATCTTGATATTCTTACAATGTAACTGTAACACATTATTTAAACTTTTGTGAAATTCACAGTAAGTATTACGAGTGTGCATGGTAAATGGAACATAAACATTATGTGCTTCGTTGCATATATATTTACTAGCATCATTTGTTAAACTTTTTTTTTTTTTTTTTATGATTGACTGGATTCGCGTTTGACCACAATCTCACCTGATGAAAAGTGACGATGTGGTCGGAGATGAAGCACGCGATCTCAGTAAATGCCTATTCACTCTGCTCTTGAAGATCCCAAGGTTGTAGGATTCAGGAAAGACTGACGCCGGAAGGGAGTTCCATGCCTTGGCTGTTCGGATGATGAATGAAGAATCGAACTTCTTAGTGCGGATGTTCGGTATATTAACTATATACGGGTGGAATCCCTCCCCACGCCTAGTGGTCCGAAGATGGAAGGGTGACGGTGGAATAAGATTATGTAATTCCAACGCACACTCCCCGAAATGTATCCTGTAAAAAACTGTGAGACAGTTTCTAACAAGAACTTTTTTATTTTAGTCTTAAATGATTTAAATGATGAAAAAATATCTTATGTCTTAATCCCGGTTATAATCTACCTATCTACCACATCCAAATCCGGTCATCCGTTTGGCTGTGATTGAGCAACAAACCCAAATTTTCGCCATTATAATATTAGTTAGATTTTAAAATTTACTAACTTTCCAACCGCGGCTTCGCCTGCCTTGAATAGCTTTATCCCGAAAATTTCTTTATCCCGCGGGAACGTAAAGTATCCTATGCTTTAATCCAGGGTGTGGTCTACATATATACGAAATTTCATCCAAATCAGTTCAGCCGTTTCGCCACGATTGAGCTACAAACAAACATACAAACTTTCGCCACTATAAATATTAAGTAGATTTATTATTTTCATAAAGTCAAAGTCAAAGTCAAAAAATATTTATTTCGTAGGATAAAGATTATCACTTGAAAACGTCACATTTTTTTCTTAATATTAAAATTATTGACATTATTGCTCATTCGCAAAGCAGATTCCCCAGAGAAGAACGAGCAAGAAAGTCAAGGGTTGCTCTTTTAAATAAGTTTGGGTTACAATTATATTACATTGTATAATTAGGCTGAATATCGCCGAGCGGTCTATGTCCATGCTTGCTTATCATCCAGATAGTCAGAAATTTTATAATAGCTTTTGGTAAATAATGTCTGTTTTATGATGGTTTTGAATTTATTTAAAGGTAAATTTTGAATGTCCACTGGAACCTTATTATAAAAGCGTATACATTGCCCCTTAAATGACTTAGTGACTTTGTGTAAACGGCTGGCATGAACAGCAAGTTTATTTTTATATCTGGTATTTACATTATGTATATACATACATATATTGGGTACTCACAAACGTCGCGGAACAAGTTCAACCAGGAGCCGCCTTTATCTGCCAGCGGCTTTATCTTCCACTCACCGGCTTGGGGTTTCTTTATCACCACCGAATGGAATACCATTAAACAGGTCAGCACGTTGATGAGCACCAAGAACAGAGGGATCGCTTTGATGCTGCAAGTAATAATGTAACGATAAATTGAACATTTAGAAGACCCACAACATTGATGGTAGGTAACAATGATTATTATCGTTCAGGTAGATTAGACCAACCGCGTCTGTGGCTCAATGTACACAGTATACGGTTTACGAATCGGAGTTCGCGGGTTCGATCCCCAGCGGGGTTCTTGTTTAGTATTCGGTTTGGTTGGTGGTAGGGCATTTTAAATGTCCGCCTAGCTATGTACCACAAACTTATCTAAAATCTGCCTTCCAGTTATTATATTATATTAACATTGGTTAAAAGCATTGTTGTATTCCGGTTGTCAGAGATAAGATAGCCAGTCCCCCAAATAAGATGGGGTTTCCGGGTCAGTACATTTCCATCTTTGACCTCATCTTCACTTAACATCAGGCGTGATTGAGGTCAAGTGCTAACCCGTTGTGCACAATAAAAAACAAAGATAGTGTTAAAAGCTCATCTTCGAAACGGCCCGATTTCCATACAATACAATACAATACATTAATAATATCCTTTATTGTACACCAACAGTAGTTACAGTATAAACATGGAACTTAAAAATATGATAGGTACAATGGCGGCCTTATTCACTGGAAGTGATTTCTTCCATGCAACCACTGGGTAAAAGGAGCATAGATAATAGTAATTGCAGGGTTAGCAGTTAGGCAGGAAAATATTCGAAACAGTTATTGCTAAAAGACTTTACTCCTTCTATGAAAAATATAACGTTTTACATGAAAAGCAATACGGTTTCAGAAAAAACAGATCCACCTCACTGGTCGTCTATAAATTGGTTCAACAAATATTAGAGACGATAAATGAAAAGAAATACTCAATAGGTTAAGGTTAAGTTAACCTATTGAAAAGCACTTACATACATCCTACATTTTATGGAATCCATTATTGAGATCAGAACGACATAGACCTTTGATGAGCGACAGCGTCATTGCATAACTACGAAACTGACGGGATGATGATTTACAGAAGAGCAACGTTCTATATTCTATGGAACCTATTATTGAGATCAGAACGACATAGACCTTTGATGAGCGACAGCGTTAATGCATAACTACGTGACTGACGGGATGGTGACTTACAGTAAAGCAACGTCTTATATTCCATGGAACCTATTATTGAGATCAGAACGACATAGACCTTTGATGAGCGACAGCGTCATTGCATAACTACGAAACTGACGGGATGATGATTTACAGAAGAGCAACGTTCTATATTCTATGGAACCTATTATTGAGATCAGAACGACATAGACCTTTGATGAGCGACAGCGTCATTGCATAACTACGAAACTGACGGGATGATGATTTACAGAAGAGCAACGTTCTATATTCTATGGAACCTATTATTGAGATCAGAACGACATAGACCTTTGATGAGCGACAGCGTCATTGCACTACGGGACTAACGGGATAATGATTTACAGAAGTACAACGTCCTAAATTCTATGGAACCTCTTATTGAGAGCAGAACAACATAGACCTTTGATGAGCGACAGCGTCATTGCATAACTACGGGAATGACGTGATGATGACTTACACAAGAACAACGTCCCCTCTTCCGCAGTATTTGGAGAGAATGTCCATAGCTCCCGGCACGCGGTATAGTTGTATGAGCCGGTTCAGCATCAAGAACTGTCCTGCAGCACTCACCACCATGAAGCCACCTTCAACTGTAGGTATACGAAACATAATAAAGTTATCTAATTATAGTAACAGTGAATGGAATCGACTTGGCTTGAGGGTACAAATTAGTGTTGCAAAAAGTGTAGTGTAGTTGTAGTTGTGGTAAAAATTGATGGTCTATCTCAATTTAAGCAAAAACAATAGTATCGATAGTTCTATAGAGTATATTTACACTGGCAGTAGAACAGAAGTGACTGATACCACAGTATAACCATTTTTTCATACAGTAGACCGACGGAGCCCTCAAAACAGGCAATTGTGCGGGGCGTGAGGCGTGAGACGCGAGTGGGACGAGACCCAGCTGCATACATCGCTGTTCTTAATGGCTTGGGAAGCATCTTCAGCTATCGCGTCTTTAACGTTTTAATTTCTTATTAAATTAATATTATGGTGCATATTACATGTACAGTGAGTGCGTGCAAATCTTCATCTCGCATAAATTAGTAACTAAAATTTCATCAATTTCCGCACGATGAAGAAAGGTAAGCCAGTGAGTTAAGGAATATTACCTTTCCATTCCATAGTGTTATTCCGTGTATTATATGTATGTTATATTTTATATTCGTATGTATTGAAATATGTACTTATTCATTTATTTATACAATACAATACAAATTTATTTATGTACTTATTAGTATGTAGTTATATTTATATTCAGTTACTCGGTTTGGTTGGTGGTAGCGCATTTTAAATGTCCGCCTGGCTAGCTACCACCATCTTATCTAAATCTGCCGCCAAGCTGCAATGTTAATAGCATTGTCGTGCGTTCCGGTTGTCAGAGATAAGATAGCCAGTCCCCCAAATGTGTTGGGGTTTCCGGGTCAGTACGCTTCCATCTTCGACCTCATCTTCACTTAACATCAGGTGTGATTGAGGTCAAGTACCAACCCGTTATGCATAAAAAAAAAATCAAATTTATTCATTTCTTTAGATTTCCATTGTGCACGTCTTATCTGCCTCTTCCAGTCTTATCTCTCTTTCGTAGGTCTGCTGGACGAAATTTCATTGTAGAAATAAGCAAAACCTGTTGTGTCGTCTTTATTATGTTGTATCTGTATGTTTTGATAATTTATAAAAATAATGATAAATATATAAAAAATAAGCATTATATTACTTAATTTCATTTTATTGCATTTCGATGTATCAGGCCCTACAAAATAACACATGGCTGTGTGGGCTAGATCTCTTTGCCTTCTTCGAGAGGAGTAAATATTAAAATAGCAAAGCAGCCTATATTTCAGAATAGCATATTTTAGGAGATGGATTTAAAATTGGAAATTTTTAGATTTAGGTGAGTAGGTACCTATTGCTCGCCGGAATCGACAACACTGATAGAAAATTGTAAGATCTTATCAGCCGCGACGTCCACTGCTGTACATGAGCCTCTCTCATAGATTTCCAGTGTTCCCAGAGTGACCGATTGGAGCTTTTTCTCGAGAAAAACTCTCGAGAAAAAGCTCCAATCTTTTACGTACAATTATTCTTGTACGTAATTGTGTTCCCCTTCCACCCACACAATATGGAAAGAAAACTGTACTTATTTGAAATATTTGGCTTTCGTTCCTTCGTTTATTAAACTTACTTGATTCTCTTTCTCTCTCGGCCTCCGTCAGTTCGAGAGGCACTGCACCAAGTATATCCACCAGGAACGCTCCTTTCATGTAGTGAGCCGCTGTACTTGCTGGGTGGTATACGAGGATACCATCTTCGTTGTAGTAGCCCACAAGCATCCGCTGGAAGCTGTCATAATGTAATACAAGAAACGCAAGAATATTTATTCAAATCAAATCAAGAAAAGTTTTATTTCGTAAGTTATAAAAATAACATTGTATAACCGTTCGTTCATAACGCCGACTCTCCAGAGAAGAACGAGCAAGAAACTCACGGGATGCTCTTTGTAAATGAATATTTTTACAATTTACGATTTCACAAAGAAATAAAGATAATATGACTGGATAGCGCCGAGCGCTTCGTGTTCATAGACATTTTATAATAGCATTTGGCAGATAGTTTCCGTATAATGGTAGTTTTAAAATATAAAGATTAAATTTCCATCCACATCACCTGGATGAGTGGAAGTCTACCACTGTACGTTTCTCAAGAAACTTCTTACCACGTACGACCATCCTGTGGAACGGACTTCCGGCAGCGGTATTCCCGAACGAGTACGACATTGGAACCTTTAAGAAACGAGCCTACACCTTCCTCAAAGGCCGGCAACGCATCTGTGACCCTTTTGGTGTCCATGGGCGGCGGTGATTGCTTTCCATCAGGTGACCCGCATGCTCGTTTGCCGCCCTCTCATATAAAAAATAAATAAATAAATAACGATGTAAAGATATATTTTAAACTAGCTTTCCGCCTGCGACTTCGTCCGCGTGGAAGATTTCATCAAAATCGGTTCAGCAAAAAAATTTGCCTATATGTTAATCCAGGTCCTAATCTGTCAACCAACCAAATTTCATCCAAATCCGTCCAGTGGTTTAGGCGTTAAGAGGTAACAAACATACATACATACATACGACATACACACACGCACAAAGTTTCGCATTTATAATATTAGTTGGGATGTCTGCTGCTGCTTGAAATTTGTTATAAAAAATTATATATTTTCAATCTAACATATCCTACCTAGTGAAGACGATAAACATTAGGTGAAAGAGTAGTAAGCACCATAGATATGGGCAAGTGACCCCAAGGCTCATCCTTATCACTAACATACATGCTGACTGCTATAGCGTCCGCCATATTGGATTTACTGCAATTGTAATATTAAATAAATATCCTTAGACATACACACAGAGCCATCTAGTTCCACAGTAAGCAATTATAGGCTTGTGTTGTGGATACCAGATAGTTGATATAAATAAATAAATATTTCGGACACTTACACCAATCATCTAGTCCCAAACTAAGCAAAGCCTGTGCTATGGATACTAGATAACGGATAAACATACATAAATATTTATATAAACATGCAAGACTCGGAAATAAATGTTCGTATTCATCACACAAACATTTAACCCTCGCGGGATTCGCATCCGGAACCGTTGGTTTCGCTGATAGGGTCACTATCCACTATACCAATCGGATAAAAACAAGGTACAATCGAAATGAAGTCTGTTAATGTGTATTTTCATTTCCACTTACATTTAATTTTTTTTTACTCGGAAACAAAATTTTTAAGGCTAGTTTTTTTAATGAAAAGGTTGTCTGGTAGAAATCGCTTAATAGCGATAAGACCGCCTGGTTGCACAATTATTATTTTCTTTTGAAGCTATATTTAAGAAGTGTATTGTAAAATTTTGTGCAATAAAGTGTACTTGATTGATTGATTGATTGAATATATTATTTTTGTCATGTACCTACGCGCAATTGCCAAAGTTTGTCGGGTTAATTTTGTTAGACCCTATATATAATTATTTAAAAAGGACAACCCCTGAGATTCTTGCTCGTTCTTCTCTGGGGAGAATGCCTGATTGATGAATGAGCGATAATTGTATGTCATGACGATTTCAAATCTTATTCTTATAACTTACGAAATAAAACTTTAGAATTCGAATTTGAAATTTGAATTTGTTGTGACCCGGTTGCCAGAGATAAAATCACCAGTTCCCTAAATAAGACAAGGTTTCCAGGTCAGTACGTTTCCACCCGAAGGTGGAAGCCTCATCCTCACTTAACATCAGGGACAAGGGCGTTTAGGTTGTAAGACATACATTCATACAGTCACGGTGAATACAATACCCTGCTTTTGGCTTCGCGTAAAAAAGTTAACAACACTACTTAGATATTCCTACCACACTCACATGTCCAGATATGCGCTGATGTCAAGTAAAGTCGTCAACGTGCCAATCCATTCGTATTGCAGCGACAGATAAGAGTAGCTGGGGAAGATCATGGAGGTGGTGAACGCGCACACGGCCCTGAACCACTCGTACCGCTGTATGTACTTGCCGTCAGGACGGATCGTGTACCGGGGGAAGATGTACCTGCAGAGCGTAATACGTTATACTATTACAAGCTTTGATATAAAGCACTTTGACACCCCTATTCCTTTAATTTTTATGACCAAAATGTGAAGGTATCAACCCTACAAAAAAATCACGTATCCTCCCTTTCACTCGCTCAGCTAGTAGCCTAGGGTTGACAACTGTGCGAATTTCGATGCCACTTTGACGGTGATTTTCTACGTCGTTCTTTATGACAACTAAACTTTGTTTCTTTGATTGTTTCAATTTCGATACAATTACTGCTATCTTTTCTATGCCCCGGTTCACATTAACATATTTTGTACACAATTTGCTGCTAAATCCCAAATTTACTTTTTTTTTTTATATGAGAGGACGGCAAACGAGCTTGCGGTTCACCTAATGGAAAGCAATCACTGCCGTCCATGGACACCCGCAACACCAAAAGGGTCACAGGTGCGTTGCCGGCCTTTGAGGAAGGTGTAGGCTCGTTTCTTGAAGGTTCCAATGTCGTACTCGTTCGGGAATACCGCTGCCGGAAGTCCGTTCCACAGGGTGGTTGTACGTGGTAAGAAGTTTCTTGAGAAACGTACAGTGGTAGACTGCCACTCATCCAGGTGATGTGGATGGAAATTTAATTTTCGGCGAGAAGTGTATCGGTTAAATTGAGCAGCGGGTATTAGCTCGAACAGTTCTTCAGAACACTCCCCATGAAATATGCGATAGAGAATGCAGAGGGACGCGACGTCTCTTCGCAATGCCAGGGGATCCAGTCGGTCAGTGAGACTCTCTTGGCCGACAATTCGGACTGCGCGATGTTGAACGCGGTTAAAAGGAAGAAGCTGGTACTGAGGTGCCCCAGCCCATAGGTGAGAACACTTTCTACTCCGCTTTCTACTTCCAGGCTGGATAGAAGAGATTTCTCAAAGAGATAAGTTCATCTTTGTACATGACCTATCGTTTGTACTCTACTATGTAATATTTTGGTACAATAAAGAATACTTTGATTTAAATTGTGATCGAATCATGCCAACTCTCTTAATTAGAAATAGTTACATGGTCAAAGATAAAAGTAAGTTACCTGAGAATAGACAGAAAGCCGAGTCGATTGAATGGATGCATGAAGGCGGAGTCAGGTTCAAACTTCCTCGGCAGCGGGAAGGTCTGCCGGTTGGGTGGCGGTGGAGGTGGCTCGTAAGTGAGAAAGGAGTCCCGACGGTTTTGAACATCTTTGTATTCCTTGAACATGATAGCAAATGCATTGCAATAGAGGAAGGTGACAACCCTACGCAAAATCACTGGTACTCGGTAAAATCATCAAAATTAAATGCAAAATCAAAATCAAAAATATTTTATTCAATGTAGGATACAAAAATATCACTTATTGAAAGTCAACATGTTATTTTTTTTTAAACTACATCGCTTCACAAGGTGTTATGGTTAGGGAGAAGAAGCGACAAGAAACTCCGCAACAACACATCTTTTCAATTAGTTTCCATCTTTACAATTTATATTACATATTACAAAACAATAGCAATTAACATAACGACCAGCTAACACCAGATCTCCCTATCGCCTAAATAATCATCTATCCTGTAATAACCCTTCTTACACAGAGTTTCTTTAATGTGGCGTTTAAATTTCTGCTCTGTTAAACTCAATATATGTTCTGGTATTTTATTGTAAAAGCGTATGCTGTGTCCCACAAAGGATGTGCTAACCTTGCTAAGTCTAAATTGTGGAATTTAAATTTTATTTTTGTTTCTAGTATTCAAATTATAATTATCAGAATGTTTGCGAAATAGGCATATATTTTTGCGTACATACATTATACTGTCATATATACAATGTGTCCCGGAGAGAAGTGACCAGCGGGCGTAGTTTGAAAATTTATACAAAATTATCGATAAATCATTTAAATTTAGAGACCTAACTGCTTTTGTTTTTTAAAAATTGTTAATTCTTTTTTTTTAATAGACATCTCTGACCTTCTGCACTATTTTAGTCATAATTTCTTTGTTTTTACGTCTTTCCCAATTCTTTTTTTTTAATTCAGTGCTGTTATTATTATTCATCAAATTAAGTTATGAAAATTATCCCAAAACAAATAAATAATTTATTAAAAAAGAAATAAACTTAAAATTCGACCAACAAAACTGTATTTCTTTAAGTTTAAAAATAAAAAAACGAAAAATGTCCCTATAACATCATGTTTTTTTTTAATTATTATGATACTACATGATATTCTCTAAAATATCCTCGAACAATGTTTTTAGTTATTTCAAATAAATGTGAACGTACGAGACATTGAAATTGACCTTTTATGCTCCAGTAACTAGATAGAGATAAGTTTAAAAAAATGAAAGTAATGTTTTAAGCAGTTTATTTGCACATTTAAGTATTTTGTTATTACAATGAATCATTTTGATTTTAACATGATAGTTTAATAATAAATAAATGATACTTAATTTGTTAAAATGGTTGTTTATTAAGAAAAATCAGGTAATTAATTAATTATGTTTTCAAAATGACCGCCGTCAGCGGTTATGCAGGCCAGGGCCCTAAATGACATCCTTAGCGTAGTTCGCCTTATTTCTGCATGATTCTGCGCTATTTCTGCGGCAGCAGCATCGATTCTCTGTTTCAGCTGGTCTCTTGAAATTATTGGCACAGCATAAACTTTTTGCTTCATGTAGCCCCAGAAATAATAATCAAGAGGCGTCAAGTCTGGTGACCTCGGGAGCCATGCTACTGGACCGCCTCTGCCAATCCATCTTGGATAATTTTCATTGGCCTGGCCTGCATAACCGCTGACGGCGGTCATTTTGAAAACATAATTAATTAATTACCTGATTTTTCTTAATAAACAACCATTTTAACAAATTAAGTATCTTTTATTTATTATTAAACTATCATGTTAAAATCAAAATGATTCATTGTAATAACAAAACACTTAAATGTGCAAATAAACTGCTTAAAACATTACTTTCATTTTTTTAAACTTATCTCTATCTAGTTACTGGAGCATAAAAGGTCAATTACAATGTCTCGTACGTTCACATTTATTTGAAATAACATAAAACATTGTTCGAGGATATTTTAGAGAATATCATGTAGTATCATAATAATTAAAAAAAAACATGATGTTATAGGGACATTTTTCGTTTTTTTATTTTTAAACTTAAAGAAATACAGTTTTGTTGGTCGAATTTTAAGTTTATTTCTTTTTTAATAAATTATTTATTTGTTTTGGGATAATTTTCATAACTTAATTTGATGAATAATAATAACAGCACTGAATTAAAAAAAAAAGAATTGGGAAAGACGTAAAAACAAAGAAATTATGACTAAAATAGTGCAGAAGGTCAGACATGTCTATTAAAAAAAAAGGATTAACAATTTTTAAAAAACAAAAGCAGTTAGGTCTCTAAATTTAAATGATTTATCGATAATTTTGTATAAATTTTCAAACTCCGCCCGCTGGTCACTTCTCTCCGGGACACATTGTATATTGGGATGCAACAGTTAAAATACTTATTTCTTTAAACAGATCTCTTAGAGAATCACGGCAGCGTAAATTATATATTGCTCTGATTGCTCTTTTTTGTAGAACAAATATTGTTTGAATATCTGCACCTCTACCCCACAGTAGTATGCCATAAGACATAATGCTATGAAAGTAGCTAAAATAAACGAGCCTCGCTGTTTTAATGTCAGTAAGCTGTCTAATCTTACGAACAGCATAAGCAGCTGAACTGAGCCTGCTCGCAAGTGTCTCAATATGCGACCCCCACTGTAGTGTGGAGTCCAAAGTGATGCCAAGAAAAACAGTGTTCTCAACAAATTCCAATGGTTCACTATTCAACTTAAGGTTTTTTCCCCCGGCCTTACATTAGGTAAGGAAAATTTAAAACATTTGGTTTTCTTAGCATTTAGGACTAAATTATTCACAGTAAACCAGTTTGAAACCTGTGAAAGAGTATAGTTTACATCGTCAATGTCATTCGATCCTCTCTTTATTTTGAATATAAATGAAGTGTCATCAGCAAACAACACAATATCAACCAGGTTCCGAACTAAATAAGGCAAGTCATTAATATAAACTAAAAACATAAGAGGACCTAGAATTGATCCTTGAGGCACTCCCATTTTCACAAAAGATCCTGAAGATTTTTCCAGATCCTGAAGATGCGATTAGCCATCCAGTGTATTACGGGGATCTGGTTGCAAATCGTGATAGCTTCCGTGCTATTAAGTCTTTCTGCCATTCGTATTACTGACATTACTACACTAAGTAGATTACTACTTACCAAGAACTCACTGCGTAACTTGGCGTCGTCCGTGGTGTATTCTATACTCATTAGGGACTGAGCCTCATTCAGTCCCCTTTACCCATTTTATTTTAACCTTATACGAGGGTTTTTTGCTTTTCTCTGGCTACACTCCCATTTGTAAAGGGAAAGGAGGAAATAATTTTATTTTTCAAAGTCAAAGTCAAAATTTCCGGTGTCAGACTTTCCTGTATTCTACAACCTTGGGATCTTTAAGAGCGGGGCAATACTACAAACATTTACCTACTTGTGTCGCGTGCTTCATCATCGACCACATCAACACTTGCCATCAGGTGAGATTGTGATCTAACGCGTAGATATCCAGTTAATTATAAATAAAATCTTATCACGTGGGTTCACAAAAGGCGAACGGTCCGGGAGCATAACAGAATAACAGTGACGGGCAGCAGTGTGGTGATAAGGCAGTTTCTTTCATAGAAACCGAAGAAATCGGGCAATGAGAGAGCTATCATCATCATCATATCAGCCACAGGACATCCACAGCTCAACATAGGCCAATGATTTCCCGAGCGACTGGTTGGAAGCCGTCTGCATCCATTGACATCCAGCTACCTTCCTGGTCGCCCGTCCACCTTGTGAGTGGACTCTTACGCTACGCTTGCCGGTGCGTGGTCTCCACTCGAGAACTTTACTGCCCTACCAGCTATCAGTTCTTCGACCTACATACTGTAATGGTTCACCTCGAGCGTGTGATATATTATATACTATACTATACCATACCATACCATACCATACCATACCATACCATGCCATGCCATGCCATGCCATGCCATGCCATACCATACCATACCATACCATACCATACCATACCATACCATACCATACCATACCATACCATACCATACCATACCATACCATACCATACCATACCATACCATACCATACCATACCATACTATACTATACTATATTATATTGTTATTCCACATCATGATTCCTTCCCGGTTTGATATAACTATTTAGATCCCTCGATTTATTACATAAGAAATACACACAGGCACCATATCAATTAAGAGGCGGGAAATTGTAATGTTGTATATTTCTAGTTGATTCCCCATGGCCCGTTACGTGAATTTGAGCCTTTTTATGAGGTCCATAGTAAGACCACGTTTCGGTTTACGTCCAATATACTTTTTTATGAGCCAATGGATGTAAGTTTCTCTGAAAAGTCAAAATTATTAGCTCACCGGTTGTTGCTTCACAAATTGGACAGCATCTTTTATCTTCGGTATTGTGTTCAAGTCGGGGAGATACTTCCTAGCGATGGAGAACACTTGCACATGGGTTATGGCACGCACGGTGTAGTAGGATGGGAAACCTGTGCATGATAATTATATTCAAAAATGTATATAATATATAAAACCGAGAATAGTCGATTGTATAACAAGGGAGCAAAATAATACGGCGAGGACGCTATTTTGAATCCTGAGCGGAACTAATTTTGCGCTCGATTCATCTCCCTCTATGAGAAAAAATCAAGTAGCGCTTATTATGTAAATGTATTTTACTATTTTTACAAACTAGGTATATGTAATGTTAAAATGTGAACAAATTCCGTGCGTATTTCGCGCGTTTTTTGTATTTTTTTCCGGCAGCCATATCATTTTTTATACAATATATTAGTTCTATCTCTTTGATAGAATCGTGCCAACGAACTACGGAGTACCTATACATATTAGGTGCTTACCTATGAAATTGGCGTTTTATTTGAAGAATTTCATTAAGACTATTTTCTCCATACAAACATTTTTCATTTTTTTTGGGAACGGCACATCCAAATTTAGCCAAACTTTGTATGTATTATCGGATAACATTAAGTTAAATATAGGCTGTGTTAATTTTTAAAAGTAACTGCGAATCTAAGAAATAATATGGGAAGCTCATGAAAAGAGCTGTGTTCAAGTTTTTTTTATTATGTGATTTAGCTCAGACATTAAAAAATATTTCATGTGAAACCTTGAATATATATCCTGTTTTCCAAATAAAAAACAAATTTGGAAATAGCTATAGAATCTTAGGAGTTGGTACATTATGATTAACGAAGAAAAAAGCTCCATTTCATAGGTAAAGACCTAACCCGGCCCACAGGTAAAATGGCAAAGAACAACTAAATCCCAAACATTAGCAAAGCCAACTTACGAGCAAAACATTCCAGGACACCGAAACACTCCTTCGCTGTTATAGTCGTAACCACTGCTTTGGAGTCAGGATCGAGTACCTGAAAAAAGGTCCACCTTTTTACAAGCTTGTAGCACGCACACGCGTGCCCGCGCCCGGACAACCCTTCCCCGCCAATCAGCCACACGTAGCCACACCGCCCGCCGTCAGACAGTGTGGCTCCGACCGGGATGAAAAACATTCGCGTCACTTGCGCCCGCACACGCCCTACGCTACTCGGCCAAGTACGTACTATTCATAGTTTTATTCTGTCAGTGAATCAATAAACTATTATTCAAGTAATCAATCTGTCACAAGATACCGTGGTGTTGATTAAAGACTGTGTTTTGCATTCCAAGTGTACGTTATTTCAAAACCTGCACTGCAAGCTTTATTTATCTTGTGATGTTCGTATGTCCATTTCAAAATAGCATACCATTTTCCAACCACTTGGTAGTATTTGATTGAGCTGAAATTTGGCATATTTGAGTAAGTTCTATGCAGAGGTGTGACTTATCTAAGATACAAGTATCTGAAATACAGATACAAGATGCAAGATACGTATTTTCATTTTGTATCTAAAATACTTTTTAAAAAATCATTTTGTATCTTGTATTTAAATATATTTTGTTTGGTATCTTAGTATTTTATAAATACTTTTTCTGATAAAATACTTTTAGTAATATATTAGTAGAAATATATAAAATAAATGCGTAAAATTGAGCATGTCATTATTAGTCCAACATCACATTGGTAGATGGCGACTCTTTCTTTGCACTGCACTGGCCTGTATCTATACAAGATGTGGCAAATGCACAAGTCGTGCGAGCCAAACAATAAAAAAAAAAAAAACTGAAATGTAATTTCATTTGAGAAGATGACCGCCTTTTTGTATATAAATAAATAATAAATAAATAAATATCCTTAGACATACACACAGCGCCATCTAGTTCCACATTAAGCAACTACAAGCTTGTGTTGTGGATACCAGATGGTTGATATACCACATAAATACATTTTTTGTGTAAATAAATACTTATTATAAATGAAAACATCCATAACTCGGGTACACATGTCCGTATTCATCACACAAACATATGCCCCTAGCGGGATTCGAACCCGCAACCTTTTGGTATAGTGGTCAGAGTTGCTAACCACTACACCAAACAGGTCGTCAACTTAATGTTAAGTTATTTACATACGTAAATAACATTAAGTTATTTAAGAATAAATCGTGTTATGTTATGTAACGTGTGTGTTATGTTATCGTGTTATGCTCGTGTTATGCTCGTGTTATGTCAATTAAGAAAAATAAACTTAGAATTCATTAAAATAAAATCTTGTTTTCTTACAAAAGTATTTGTATCTTAAGAAGTATTTAGAAGATACATGACAATGCAATATTGGCTGCTTGGCTGATCTGATGATGGAGTCAGTATGTAGGGACTGACACTGGAAGAAAGTCGAATTTGGGCTAGTTTGTTTTGTTGCCATGAGAACTTTGCATTACAAATAATAAAAAAAGGATCTGAAGATTGAGCCAGAATATTGACACTGGAACTGCGCCAAAAGATTAACACTGGAACTCCTTCATATTCATTTATTTCTTTGTGATACACAGGTACAATAATGATGGTAAGGATATAAAAATAGCTGGATCACTGTGATCTACCAAATGGCATACAAAAAGAAAAATAAACAATACAATGGATTGTTAGTTTTGTTATGTAGGTATCATCCTTGATCGACTTTATGTTACTCGTCTTTGTACTAGAATACACACATACATAAAGTCACGTCTGTTTCCCGTAGGGGTAGGCAGAGACCACAGACTTCCACTTGTTACGATCCTGACATACCTCTTTTGCTTCATTCCCTCATTCATTTTGTACAGAATAATATGTGATAGTTATGATGGAGTATTAGAGCTTGTTTCTGAAAGTATTTTTAATATCTTCATTACTGCAAAGATCAGTGTAAGCTATCCTGGCTACTGGGTTCGCACTGGCTAGTTCGAAGCCCGAGCCGAAGGTAGTTACTGATAATTACGGTTGAAATACGTTAAAGGTAACCGAAAATTTGATCGACCGGGGCTCAGTCTGTGGCGTCCATCATTATGAAAAGTAAAATGGGTCATTTCGGACTATCATTTTATCTCAGTGTGACCGAACGAAACCTTTTTGTTGCTGGTCTTAAAATAAATAAATATTTCGGACACTTACACCAATCATCTAGTCCCAAACTAAGCCAAGCTTGTGCTATGGATACTAGATAACGGATAAACATACATAAATATTTATATAAACATCCATGACTCGGGAATAAATGTTCGTATTCATCACACAAACATTTACCCCTCGCGGGATTCGAACCCGCAACCGTTGGTTTCGCTGACAGGGTCACTATCTACTACACCAACCGGTCGTTAAAGTCGATAAGTAAAGCCCAAAAAAAACCATGTTGAGCTCCGTCTTGATGGGTTTCGCAGGTTTACCACATCGATTTACAGGATGAAACCAAGTTCTCGTGGTAGCGAAAATGATGCTCTTAAAACACTAATAGATGTGGTCTATTTTCCTGTAACTCGATGGGGCAAGTATCTGGGATACGAGAAACTTTGTCGAGTCGCTATCCTGCAAGGTGTCACTTTATCATTCTTTCGCCAAACTCGCATCTTTCTTTGTCCTATCAACTTTCGCTTGTTTGGTGTCCAGTGAATATAAAAGATAAGTTATTTGCCACCGTCTCTTCCTTTCGACAAGAAGTCGCTTGGAAGCCACCACCATTGTCTTTTCTTATTCCACCCGACACATTAATACCTACATACATACATAAAGTCACGACCTTTATCCCAAATGGGGAGGTCAGAGATATCCCGACGCGTTAATGCCTTGCCGTGATCTGTGCGAGTGCGGAATCTCCCCGCAGACAATGGATCACCTATTGCCTTACTCCGCATGTCCTGACAGCTGCACCTTTGACGACCTCCTTAACGCCACGGAGAGTGTTGTTAGAGTGGCTAAATTTTGGTCAAATAAAATTTGAATCTTGTCTCGACTCGAAAAGAAGATGATTTTTTTTTATTCGCCAAGATGGCAGCCAGCACATTAGAAATAAGAGAAAATAAAGAACGTACGGGGCAGCAGAATCATTGGGATTTCTTAAACATGTACTATCCCATATGCCAGCGTGGCGATTAGGACAGAGATTAGATTAGGATATTAAGCACATTCTTTTAGCTTTACCTCACACATGCCTTGCTTTATGACGAAGATCTCGTTGCTGATGTCGCCAGTGTTGAGCAGAATTTCATTGGGCGACGTGTAGAACAGTCGAGCGCGAGATGAGGCCTTCTTCACGTCTTCATTGTGGAGGTACTAAATGTCGAAGTTACTCAAGTTCAATACAAGGTTTGAAACGATAGATAGCTGCGACTATTAAACTGGACAAGTTTTACCGGTGCACCAACTCTAAAATCGAGACAAAATAAGCTGTTTCAAACATTGCGGTCACGTCATTCAACAGAACAGCTGACTTCTTTCTCGCAGACTGTGAAGATGGTCCTTTAGTAAAAGTTAAAAATTTTAACCATATTATGCACGACGCTATATTAATTGACCGTCAAGAGCAGCAGACTGCCCACATAATAACTAATTGTGTAAAGTACTCGACGATTATAGAACGTCAATTTGTATTTAGCGTTCCTACAAGCAAACTTCTAGCAGTGTGTATATACTATCACTTAAATGTTAACAATAGCACAAGAAAAGGAGAACGGACAGACGAAACAAAACTGCAATCCAAAATGATGTCTACCTTCATAACTGGAATACACAGGATATATTTGATCCGCTGGCTGGCCACTATATCTTGGAACACGTGAGGTGGAAGATCAAAGAAGATGGAGCTCTTCTTATGTGTCATGGAGTAAGCCTGGAATCAAGATATATTCGTTTGAGGACATCTGTGGTACACAAAGAAGAAGCTGAAAGAGGAACCGCAATATCAAAAAGGATAAGTGGTCACAGAGATAGAGCGTTGGAGAACTTTCCAAGAAATTAATAATATACGTACAGCCACGTATCAGTCTACGGTCAAACATTGTTCTAATACTACCTTCATCAGGTCGTTTGTCCATCCACGGAACTTGAGAACTTCAATTCCCCAATTATCATCATCGGTTCTACCTGCCCATTGCTACTTCAATTTTCAATATTCTTATTCGCCGAGCTATTTCAGACGTATCCATTATTAGCTCTAAATGCATGAGCTTGGCTTAAAACACTACTTCGCTTATCATGAAAGGATTTGCCCAGTTTAGCGATCACAGATTTTTAAAGCTGTGCACCGGTAGCGCTGCTCCTGTAGCTTTGCTACCAAGCACCAAATAATAAAAACTGTGCCGTTGTGTTAACGGTAAATGCTTTAAAAATCCCGCCAGTAACAACGAGGGAGTTGTTAGTTCGCAGGATGGTTCAAAATTAAAATCAAAATCAAAAATGTTTAATTTCGTAAGTTATAAGAATAACATTTGAAATCGTCATGACATACAGTTATCGCTCATTCACTAGGCAGTCTCTCCAGAGAAGAACGAGCAAGAAACTCCGGGGTTGCACTTTTTAAATAAGTTAATACAAATATAATTTGAAATAATTGTAAAATTTTAGATTCGACAAAGAAAAATAAGAATAGAATATACTGGATATTACCGAGCGGTTCATGTCCACGCAGTCTTATAATCCAGATAGTCAGAAATTTTATAATAGCCTTTGGCGCATAGTTTCCGTTTAAAGGTTGTTTTAAATTTATTTAAAGGCAAATTTTGAATGTCTACCGGAACCTTATTATAAAAGCGACGTTGAGAGAGAACTCGGGACCAATGATGACGTAGTCTGCTGTTCGCTCACCTATGATCCCCAGTAGCAAATCTACGTATGAACCAATTGGGCCATATGGGCAATGGCCGTACGGGCGGTGAAACATCTCGATCAATAAAAATTAAAATTGTCAACACGACTTTTTTACATTACGTGTATCCGAAGCCGAACACATTCTACTGTACTATTTTATACCTACGGTAGCCTCCTGGCTACCGCACCATCAACGCTCACTGCGATCTGGCGCTGTCCGTGGTGTATTAAATTAGGGAGTCGAGCTTCACTCGACTCTCTCCCCCATAGGGTTAGCCGCTTTGGCTTTTTGCGTCACATTAGCTACACTCCCATTTGCTGGGGGGGAGGTGGGACTTTCTTTCTTTCCTACTTTTCACCCTTAAATTCTTTCTTTAATTAGTCTGGGGTCCAAGGTAGCAATAGAGTCACGTAGGGCACCGTCTACCTTCAGTAGGCGCCGTGCAGAGTACCACTGTTGATCCTGGCTTACAGGAGTTACAGTGGGAGGAGAGCGGAGGTGGGATCTGTACTATTTTATGCATGGTACCTATTATTCGAGCAATCACTTGATTATAAATGAACATATTATTAACAGCACAGTATAATATCGTATGATTGTGATAGTTAACTATTTATGGCGTTTGCACTAACATTATTGTTGTATTATATTTTTATTGCTTACCAATTAACTGTCTAAATTACTAACATAACATTAAAGTTAATTTGTACTTAGGATTATTTAGAAATATTGTACCCGTCTCCCTCTATAAGGGTAATAGCTGAAAATCCGTGTTTTGCTCTTGAGCAATCCGATGCCACTGCAGCACACACATACTTTTTATACCTATGTTTTGCTTATACTTTAATATATTCTGTTTTTATTGCAACTGTACTGTAGTCTAAATTATGTGTATTAATTACTGGCGTTGGGGGCCAGATGTAAGTGACCCTGGGGAGACTGGACGTAAATACGCCCCTAATTATCCATGACGACTGCTCCGCTGAACACCCAAAGTGTGCCCCTGGTGGTAGAACGGGTAAATTTTGTACGATCTGTAGTGCTCCTTTGGTGGTTTGGTGGAGCATATCTTATGTCATTATAATATATTTATGGTTCCACATTACCCCTACAAAGGATGGAACACATGATGACCATTTTATTCGCACTCGACTATGAAGAATACTTCAAATAAGTTATAGTATCTCTACAATAAAATCTACTTAGATAGAACTACTATGCATAGTCTTTGTTATCATCAGTCATACGAGTCAATGTCAGTGATATTAATATAAATGAGAGGGCGGCAAACGAGCATGCGGGTCACCTGATGGAAAGCAATCACCGCCGCCCATGGACACCCGCAACACCAAAAGGGTCACAGATGCGTTGCCGGCCTTTGAGGAAGGTGTAGGCTCGTTTCTTGAAGGTTCCAATGTCGTACTCGTTCGGGAATACCCCTGCCGGAAGTCCGTTCCACAGGGTGGTCGTACGTGGTAAGAAGTTTCTTGAGAAACGTACAGTGGTAGACTTCCACTCATCCAGGTGATGTGGATGGAAATTTAATTTCCGGCGAGAAGTGTATCGGTTAAATTGAGCAGCGGGTATTAGCTCGAACAGTTCTTCAGAACACTCCCTTTGCTATATTTACTTCTTTTATTGAAACATGGATATAAAATACATTAAAAGAAAATGGTGGCACAATTTTACTTAATGCGGGCCATCAATACTATTCGCGGTATTTACTATTTACTACAAGTTTTGTTTGTTTCAATAAAATACTTATTATAGACAAATATTTCATGTATTTCATTTTAGTAGACCCTCCAATGTGTTCATAACTTAAAAGGAGCACGACAGGTAACTCAATAATTTCCCTTCTGAACCACTAAAGGGGCACAACGGAGCATTCGATTTATCCGTCGTACCCCTGAGGGCACAGTCTGGGTGTTTAGCGGAGCAGTCGTCTAATCCATATATGCAGAACTTTCAAATTTGACAGATACCTTATCTGTGTGCCAACACAACTGGAGATACGTTATGAACCGGCTCCTCAACATGGGATCGACTTCGTTCCTTATCAGGAAGTGTTTAACGTTGCTAATGGTGTTGTCGTAGTCTTCTCTACAAATATAAAAAAAATTATCAAGCACGTTCTTTTTTCTCATCATCACTGTAACATAAGCCAGAGGACATCCACTGCTGCACATAGGCCTAGGCTAACGTTAAATCAATTTAACACAACCTAACCAATCCGCTCTGATGTTCCTGGCTTCCAATAATGTAGGAAATAACAGCCATACATAATTATTCGCCTAGGCATTTCATGAAATGGCTAAGCGATCACGATCTGCCTGTGACCCTCCGTGGCTCAATGTAAACAACATTAGGTTTACATTTCGAAGGTCGCGGGTTCGATCCCCAGCGGATCTTGTACCATATTTAGTACTCGGTTTGGTTGGTGGTATAGGGCATATTAAATGTCCGCCTGGCTAGCTACCACCATCTTATCTAAATCTGCCGCCAAACAGCAATGTTAATAGCATTGTTGTGTTCTGGTTGTCAGAGATAAGATAGCCAGTCCCTTAAATAAGAGTCTCCGGGTCAGTACGCTACCCCCTTCGGCCTCATTTTCGCTTAACATCAGGTGTGATTGAGGTCAAGAGCTAACCCGTTGTAGATAAAAAAAAATAAAAGAATATACACTTCCGTGAATTTTTCACGTTTTCAAAACAGAGGGAGGAGGCACACACATTATACTTGAGTTTTAAATAGAGATTTAAAGCTTAACGTTGCGCAAACGCACCCTTAATCGAAATACTGTAGATATCCTCTATTTTTACCCGACGGACAGTCGGCGAGTTATGACTCGGGAACATATTTTTGTATTCATCATACAAACGTATCCCCTAGGGGGATTCGAACCTGCGACCGTTTGGTATAGCAGTCAGAGGTTCTAACCACTACACCAAACGGGTCGCTTTTGGCATGAAATAGCAATCTGATAGGTTATTAATTAAAATCAACAACAACTCGCCTCAAGGCAGTGGTGACCATGATGGTGGCAGAGTACACGGCTTCCATGAATATGTAGAGGATGACACACCCTTCCAGCAAGAACGTGACAAAGGCCAAGTGATACCAATTGTCCAATTGCCATAACGGCGTCCTGTGTGCTGATAACAATTTATTTATAAGACCTCAGTGGCGTTACCTTGAAGCACAAAAGCCAGGCATGCCTTTGCCTTAATAAAATACCCGAGGAATATCAACTTCAAACTTTATTGATCCTTTAACCTTTAGACGGTGCCAAAAAAATTTTTATACCGACAATACTCGAGGACACCGATCGGTGCCAACGGACACTCGATTTTCAACTCTCAACTGTTATGATTATAGGGTTCCCAATCCTTTGGACTGTGTTTGTACTTGTTCTCTATTAAATTCCGCATCCAATAATGTGCGCCATGTTATGTTAGCTATGATATTTAATCTGTATTTCCGAAGATAATTTTTTCTTTTTGGCTGGGGGTATAGGCATAGAATTCCAACTACTTTTTTTTATTAGAACGGGCTTAGAAACCTGCCATAGAGCATCCGATTCTCATAACAATTTATTTAATTACCTGTTTTTAAGAAAAACATGAATTAAACTGTAATTGTTTAAAAAATACGGATTATATCGTGGATATAAAGCGATACCTACACATTACTACTCGTAACATTTTTCTGATTTTTAGTATTAGAGCTGTAGCTGTGTTCATTCATTATATCCATAGACAATATATTCCCGTAGCTGTTACTTTTCACAGTTTGCAAATACACCCAGTAGAAGATTATCTATAAATGTTTTCAGCACAGCAGGTATTTTCGCAGAGATGACAGGTGCGCCGCGATACTTGACGGAGATATTTGCACGTGCGAAAGAAGACACAGAGGTTAAGCACTAATGACTAGTATATACAGAGCTCCGCTAAGTATGAGCTTTATCTTGCTATTTAATATAATTTTACCTGTATTGTAATATAGATTACAATACAGGTAAAATTATATTAAATAGCAAGATAAAGCAAGACAGTCTATTTCGCACATATCCTAACAAGCTTGGGGTGATCCATGGATTGATTATAGGTAAGACGGCCACAGGGTCGATTAATTTTTGGAGTGCATAAATACCACCTGCGACAAAATACTAACAAACTTTAAAGCTCCAACATTAGCATCTGATGAAGATGAAATGAAGGAAGAGTCAATAACTTTTAAATTAATTGATTTGGTCTAGGTAGGTATTGGTACAGTATAAGATGTATGTATCTTAAATTGTCTCACATATACTTGACTAGCTTTCCTCACATGACTTCGTCCGCGTGGAAGATTTCTTCAAAATCGGTTCAGCAATAAAATTAGCCTATATGTTAATCCAGGTCCTAATCTGTCAACCAACCAAATTTCATCCAAATCCGTCCAGCCGTTTAGGCATGAAAAGGTAACAAACATACACACACACACACACACACACACACACACACACACACACACACAAACTTTCGCATTTATAATATTATTATATATATAATATTGTTGTTATGTTATGTTATGCTATGTTACGTTACGTCACGTTACGTTACGTCACGTCACGTCACGTCACGTTACGTCACGTAAGTTTACGTTACGTTACATTATATTAATTATATTATAGTTGGGATTGTTGTTGTTAGTTCTCCAAAAAAGGAATAAATAAATAAGACAAATTAGAACATACTTGTAAATGTAAGAAGAGATATAGCCCAGTAGAGGCTGTATACCAAACGATCCTGAACAGTTTCGTCATCAAGTGGCTTCTTCACCCAGCAAGGTGTCTGCGTGAAATTCATCACCACACACGTGCCGAACCTAAATGATAAAGTTTAAAATGAAGTGTTAAAATCAAAAAGTCCTTGAAAAATATATAATGTCCTATATACGGGAAATCAATTAAGAGGGTTCATTCCATACAGTGGTGCCCTCATCGGATAAATTATGATTTCTTCTTAAATACAGCATAAATTAAAAATATTGCTCTGACCTGCACTCAAAAAGCCTAAATGCTAATTATATTCCACATAATTACATCATTAAATTAAATAAAGAAAGAAAACTTGTAGAAAATATGCGTTCTAAATAAATTTCGCATGATAGGAACCCTACGAATCCCGCCAGTCGCATATCAACATCATCATCATCAACAACAACAACAACAACAACAACAACAACAACAACATCGACAACAACGACAACAACAACAACAGCAGCAACAACAACAACAACAACATCGGTCGGTTTGCTTGGTGGTAGGGCATATTAAAATGTCCGCCTGGCTAGCTACCACCATCTTATCTAAATCTGCCGCCAAAAAGCAATGTTAATAGCATTGTTGTGTTCCGGTTGTCAAAGATAAGATAGCCAGTTCCCCAAATATTTGGGATTCCGGGTCAGTACGCTTCCACATTCGACCTCATCTTCACTTAACATCAAGTGTGATTGAGGTCAAGTACCAATCCGTAGTGCATAAAAAGAAGCATATTTAACTGAAAGCATCAATCACGAGTTACCTATTCGAAGCCAGTGCCAGACTAAGTCCTCCACAAAAATTACATGCGAAGTACCGCATTTAAAGAAATTAATATATTAACATTAGCATCGCAATATATTTACGAAAACTTAATGTATGTAAGAAAAAATATAGAATCGTTTAAGAAAAATAGTGATATACATAATGTTAATACCAGATATAAAAATAAACTTGCTGTTCATGCCAATGTGTTTCGAGTTTATGTCAGCCGTTTACACAAAGTCACTAAGTCATTTAAGGGGCAATGTATACGCTTTTATAATAAGGTTCCAGTGGACATTCAAAATTTACCTTTAAATAAATTCAAAACCATCATTAAACAGACATTATTTACCAAAGGCTATTATAAAATTTCTGACTATCTGGATGATAAGCAAGCATGGACATAGACCGCTCGGCGATATTCAGCCTAATTATACAATATAATATAATTGTAACCCAAACTTATTTAAAAGAGCAACCCTTGAGTTCTCTGGGGAATCTGCTGAAAAATCTGGGGAAAAATGTGACGTTTTCAAGTGATAATCTTTATCCTACGAAATAAATATTTTTGACTTTGACTTTGACTTTGAATCATACGATTTTTTTAATTTTTTTTTCATGATTGACTGGATTCGCGTTTGACCACAATCTATAGGTTTCGATGGTATATGGTACAAAATGTCTTCAACTCTCAAGCATGCATGGTCTCCTCACAATTCAATTGTGATTGAAGTCAAGTGCAAACCCGTTGTACATAAAAAGAAAAATACTTACGTAGCACTGCAGGCCACTTCAGAAATTCGAAAATAATTCTCAGCGGTAAAGTAAAACCTGCACACCGCAATGTTATGTGGTCTTGGAGAATTTATGTGAGAACCAATACTTACTGGGTACACATGAAACACTGCTGCAAAGTGGCGACCAGGTAGCACGCTATAAGCATCATCAGGGTGTACGATAGAAATCGCAGAACATTGCTGTGGTACACACACATCTCCTCCATGGACTTCAGCATACGAAACACCTGGAGAATTCGACAAATTATAATTACTTGCTGGTTTGTTTGTAGTGTGCGGGGAGGTGAATAGTGGAAAATGGTAATGTGGCCATGCTAGAATGAGAAAGGCCTATCCACGGACGGACACGGATAAAGAGGACCTGTCGGCAGCGAATGAAACAATTCCTGGAGATTTATTGATCCCAAATAAGAATAAGGAAACTTTATTTGATCCATTTAGCGACACTTATACAATACATTTAGTTGTTATCTATGTACTGTATAACACAACATAGAAATGTGGAACTTAATATAAGTAGGTATGCATTGGCTAGTTTTCGGTGTCGCAAAGTGGCATCAATTCATCATCAATCTCAGCATTTGTTATAGTCGAGAGAAGAAGAACGACTACAACGCTGGTTTTCATTCGAGCCTAAGGTGAGATCACGGACGCTCATGGGACACACAAATAATGAGTACCTAAGTACCTGTATATTTCATACACATAATATTACTATATACCATATATACGAATGATAGGTGTACTTTAAATATACTATAATTATTAATAAAGTCGTATGCACACATGAAATAGATAATCATAGTTTTCTTGAGACTTCAAATTGGCTCTCCAAAATGCTCAACTGTCTCTTGCTCAACATTCAATAGTATTTTTGAGTAACACCCTTTAACAGTTCAGTAGAGCCCTAGCGAAAATGTGTGAATCCATTATAATCTCTGCTACTTTTCTAAAAATTTTTGGAACTTAATTACGGTATACCTTTGGAAGTTTGATGAGTTTGTTGATGCCTGCATATCTTCCGTCATCGACGGACTCGAAGATTGGCAAGGTGCCCAATACATCTATCAGGAACCACTTGTTCTGCATCTGCTGCGTCGAGGTTTGAGCGAACGTTATCGCCACTCCTACAGAATATAAACAACATCAACAGTGTGCGAAGTGCGAGTTTAGCCTCGTTTTCATATTTCTCCATTCAAATCTTCACGTAAACGTGAACGCGATAGTAAAGTTAAGTCGAAACAAAATTTACACTCCGCCCTCTGGTTGTTCAAGCATATTTTACTGTGCGCGTCAGTGAATAATGTCACGTAGGTATATGTGTATTCAAAAGCAGTATAGGTACTCACATAGATACAGATACTGTCGGTAGATTGGAATAAATAAGTACATAAATATGCGAATTAGCTTACAAAAGATTGAGACAACGACATACATTCATAATTAAGATTCAATAGTAAAATAAAACGGAACACATGAAAATTTTTATGGAGTGACATTATAAACGCTCTTAAAATTCCGACAGAAATGATACCTTCTTCAACATTGGCGCCAGTAGACAAATGTACAAGGAGATCCAATGTAAATATCGATGTGACCACGTAGTCGAAAAAGCGGAACTCCAAGGGCACAGTCTTCAGGTAAACCAAGTGATACGGATGAGTCTGTAAATGGAAATGAATTACTTCAATTTTCAACTAACATCTATGGTTGTCTTCTTCTTTACTTTAAAAACCCCCTAAATATTATTGCGTTTCTTGAATGTCAACGAGATGAAAGTGACAGCATGATATTTAAGAGGCTCTTAAAGTTAAGAAGCGTTTGTGTTAATGTCTTTATTATTTCAAACAAAAGCATTACATTTTATTGTTCAGAACATAAAATTACTTAATACGTAGGAGACATATGGAACCGTCGACTACTCTTATACAGCCCATAGATTGCTAATAACAGACGAGGAGCATCTGTAGGATAATATTACAGATGTGCATAAATTTCGAGTCATTCCTGTCTCCTGATTGCACTCAGGCTCTGGTCAAGGACACGTAAATATTGGGTCTTTACCTATGAAATTGGAGTTCTATTTCTTCGCTAATCATATGTACCAATTCCTGCGATTTTCAAAGCTATATACAAATTTGTTTTTTATTTGGAAAATGGAATATTATTTCAAGGTTTCACATGAAATACTTTTAATTTCTTGACTAAATCATATAACAAAAAAAATTTGAACAGAGCTCTTTTCATGTGCTTCCCATAATCATTTCTAAGATTCGCTGAAACTTTTATCAAGCGGTTACTTTTAAAAATGAACGCTGCCTATACTTATCTTAATGTTATCCGATAATATAAAGAAAGTTTTGATTGAAAATTTGGATTTGCCGTTTCCAAAAAAAATCAAAAATGTTTGTATGGGAAAACAGTCTTTATAAAATTCTTCATACAAAACGCCAATTTCATAGGTAAGGACCTAATATTAACCTTGGTAGGACCAAGTACCCCGTCTGGGTTCCGCATTCCAAGTAGCCCTTAGTAAGTAAGTAGTTCCAAGTAGTCTGTGTGAAACACTAACCTTATAAGCTTCATTTTAGAGGTAGTAGCTGTATGATAACATAATTGATTTGACAAATAGTAACGTATCGATTCTCGCTAGTAATTGTTTGTCACTGTTTGCGATTTGTAAATAAACAAATCGATTGCGTTGTCATCTTAAGAACGATCCTCTTTCCTGCCTTTAAAATGCCAGGGGCGTAAAATCACCAGTTACCCCCGATCGATGAGTGATACCAGTAACTTACGAAACAGACAATTACGATGACCACAGAGACGAAGAAATGCCAGGCAACGAGTAGTGAAGACCCCGGTTGCAGGATGCAGGGAAACGTTGGCCTCAGGCAGATATCATCCGCATCCTCAGTCAGGGATGAATCCGCGCGCTAACGAAACATAACTATGTAAACAACTGATGCTCATAACTTTTTCATGCCATCTTATCTTCATCAGAATTAGAGTAACAGGGAAGATAATATACCGATATAAGATATTTTAACCGCCTCCGTGGCTCAATGTAAACAACATTGGCTTTACGATTCGGAGGTCGCGGTTTCGATCCCCAGCGGGGTACATGTTTAAGTACTCGGTTTCGTTGGTGGTAGGGCATTTTAATTGTCCGCCTGGCTAGCTACCACCATCTTATCTAAATCTGCCTCCAAGCAGCAATGTTAATAACATTGTTGTGTTCCGGTTGTCAGAGCTAAGGTAGCCAGTCCTCCAAATGTGTTGGGGTTTCCGGGTCAGTACACTTCCACCTTCGACCTCATCTTCACTTAACATCAGATGTGATTGAGGTCAAGTACCAACCCGTTGTGCATAAAAAAAATACAAAAAACAATAGGTTAGAGAAAGAGGGGAGGGGCAAGGATCAGCCAAGCATAGTTTACATCAACCAGATAAAGACCTGGATCACATCACCTGGATGAGTGGAAGTCTACCACTGTACGTTTCTCAAGAAACTTCTTACCACGTACGACCACCCTGTGGAACGGACTTCCGGCAGCGGTATTCCCGAACGAGTACGACATTGGAACCTTCAAGAAACGAGCCTACACCTTCCTCAAAGGCCGGCAACGCGTCTGTGACCCTTTTGGTGATGCGGGTGTCCATGGGCGGCGGTGATTACTTTCCATCAGGTGACCCGCATGATCGTTTGCCACTCTCTCATATAAAAAAATAAAAAAAAAAAAAAGAGGAAAATTGTCATGGTCGCTTATAAGCAGGTTACAGAGAAGGCGTGGGATTATTCACAACGAAGGGAGTAAAGCCTAATGAGTACCGCTCTTAAATTTTAGGAGAAGGTTACAAAATTAACGTACGCAACTTCGTCAAACTATTCATGAATTTAAATGACTTTATCACAACAAGTTAGCACTTGACTACAATGAGACTTGATGTTAAGTAAAATAGCCGAAAGCGAAAGCTTGCTCGCCCGGTATAGGGGTGTAATATAAGTGCGATGTAGCCGCCGGACGCGACCCGGGAGAGGATGACACCCCCCGGAGCGACCGGGGGGGTGTCGTCGCACCGGGCCCTGTCGCGCCTCATACCGCCCGCTGATCGCGGTGTGAGGCACGACAGTGCCCACCGTGGAGGGCGCGCCAGCCGCCCTCCGGGAACGGGCCTCCCCTTGTAAGGGGAGGCGGGGCGGGGGAGGGACCTGGAACCGCTTATGCGTTCCCAGGTCCTCCCTACTGCCGAGGAAGGTCGCCGGGGGGCTTTAGTGGGTAAGACCGCTCCGATCTGAAGCGGGGAGTCCCACATATCCCCGCCGCTGATCCCCGTCGGCGGCGGGTTGACCGCGTAAATGCGTTTCCCCTCGACAAAAAAAAAGGGTGTAATATAGTGTGCATCATCCCATTCTCCCATACTGCAGCTCGTCTCTCAGTCAAGGAGTATCTTTCACCTACGCATATGCTACTATAACTGCTACTTGCGCAGCACTTTGACAACTCTAGATCCATCTGACAGGTGCCAGCGATCCAAACCTCCTGTACGAAGTCTTTCCTCTATAAGGATAAGGTAATTACATAGAAGATATGTAAGTACAAGTGGCCTCTCTATACAAAGCGAACAATACTGTCATATTTACTGCCAACAAACTACTCTGTAGTTTAGCGGAGTGTCTGTGAACTACCAGCATAGTTTTCTCATAATAAAATGAAATAAAAGCTTTTCATTAATTTACTTGGCATTTACGGTCAGTACGCTTCCACCTTCGACCTCATCTTCACTTAACATCAGGTGTGATTGAGGCCAAGTACTAACCCGTTATGCCTAAAAAAAAATTACAACTTTCTATTCGTCGATGGTTTTTTTTTTCTACGAGGAAAGATGGTTCCATAAGGACATCAGATAGAAGTAGGTAGGAACCGTCTATATAAGATTTTCTCACTAATACAATATTAATAAATATTAATATAATAAGTATAATATAAATTGTTACGCTATGAGAATACTATCAACCAATGTTGATGCCGCAGATGATGCAGCAGCAATCTGCTTGGCGGCTTATTCAGACGGACATTTAAAACTGCCCTACTATTTCTAGGCTGCTTAGCGGCATAGCCAGACGAACATTTAAAACTGCCCTATTATTTCTAGGCTGCTAGGGGCATAGTTAGACGGACATTTAAAACTGCCCTACTATTTTTAGGCGGCTTGGCGACATAGTCAGACAGGCATTAAAAAATGCCCTACTAGTGCTAGGCTGCTTGGCGGCATAGCCAGACAGACATTTAAAACTGCCCTACTATTTCTAGGTTCTTAGCGGCATAGTCAGGCGGACATTAAAAACTGCCCTACTTTTCGTAATATTACTGATTGTAGGCATAGGTAAACGGACATTTAAAACTGCCCTACTATTTCTAGGCTGCTTGGCGGCATAGTCAGATGGACATTAAAAACTGCCCTACTTTTCCTACTATTACTGATTGTAGGCATAGGTAAACGGACATATAAAACTGCTCTACAGTTTCTAACATTGCAGCTTGGCGGCATGTCCAGACCGCCATTTAAAACTGCCCTAATATAGCAGACACAGATGTGAAACAACTAACATTTCTCATAATGTAACTTGCAGCAATTTCCAAGAAGAAATCGTTGCGTGCTAGAAGTAGTTTGCCATCGTCGTCTTTAGCTTCTTTTAGTGCCAACAGGTTGCGCTTGAACTGCAAAATGCTGCTCTTGTACCTGTTATTATAACAATATCTGTTATTATTAATGGAAAACGAAATGAATGGAAACATCAAAGCATCTGCAAACCAATTTAAACCTTTTATGATTTGAATATAACCATAGCTTTGGCTGGCTTGAAGTTTGCGTCATTTACTTAGTCAAATTAACAATTTTAACTTCGAGCGAGGCTTTATTGTAATTTAAACGCCTTTTTCTTTCCTCTTAAATAATTTTGGGGCCCCAAATCTTTTCACGGCAACCCGCTTTTTCCGAAATAGGGTGGTTAGATATATCCCAAACATAAGCGTTTGGGTGTTCCAAATCTTAAAAGTTTAATGGTTGAAACAACGACCACTGTTTAGCTTTCGGAATGTACAGAAAGACAGGTCATCATCATCGCTATTAAAACTTGCAAGTCTATAGATGTTGTCCCATAGTCGCCTTTTATTACATCCACAAGGAAGAAAAGGGTTCTATTCTTTTTAAGTACCGCAACCTCATGGCATACTATGATTTACAATGAGTTTAATATCAGTCATCTTCACTACATCAGTCACAAGATGGGTTTTCCAGAGATTCCTGAGCGACGGCTTGTAAGCCATCCGATAGATAGATAGATAAAGCATTTATTTACGCCACTGCGTTCACACAACTACACATTTAAATTACAAAGAAATATACATACAAATAAAAGTAAAGGATAGAAAATGCAAAGAGCGAGTGTGTGCCGCAGTAGCACAAATGGGTTATAAACACTGGTTTTCAGTTACAACCCCTACAAGTACGAGTGCACAAAAGTACGCGCATGTTTCCGTCTGCGTGTACATTTGTGGTCAATCGTGAGTGAAAAGTGTCCGTTGTTGATACAGCTAGTGTTGAGTAGTAATTATGATAACAATTTAAATGAATGATAATGATGTGACAAAGGGAAAAAGAGAAGTGCATAGGTAGTTCCACTACACGTAACGCTTTGGAAATCCAATTTTTTTGTTTTTCCATTAAATGTGCCCTAAGGTGTCTTTTGAACAAGCTTAATGATCCGATATGCCTTATTGGAGGTGGTATATTATACCAGCACTTCGTTGCCTGGTAGCGGAAAGAACCAGCAAATGCGACAGTCTTGTGGTTATGAAACGTCAGATATGATCGAATCGGCCTCATCTGCTACCTATCTAGATCTGGATTCATCGACCTACATCAAGTCGTTCATCCACCTTTTAGATGGATGTCCTAAGCTGTTCGTGCCGGTATGTGGTCTCCACTTTAGGTCCTTAACGCCCCAATGTCAGTCAGTTCCTCGATCTATGAACCTTGTCCAATTCCACTTCAACAAATGAATCCGCTAAGTTCAGCGGATACCGACATAGTTATGTCGGTTACTTTCGTTCTTCTACGTATCTCTTAATTTACTATTCCTATCCCATTATTGATATTATGATCTTCACCATCAGAATGGTGCATTCCGGAAATAAAGAATGGACCTTAATGAGTCGGTTATTTTGCTATTTTTATGCGGTTTAATTGAACTAACTTTCTTCAAATTCAAATTCAGATTCAAATTCAAATTCAAAATTCTTTATTTTGCCAGAATATAGGTTTCTGATCGTAGGTATTCTTATCGTTCACTATAAATTGCTGAAGCTTACTTGACTTGTTGGAAAGCTCTGCTCTTGTAGTGCCTTTTGACTTTTTCGAAATGTTCCTGGAATTATAAAAATACATACATACGTAAACGTCACGACCTTATATTATATATTATTATTTAACTAAATGGGGTGGTCAGAGATTTACTTTAATGATTGAAACAACATCCACGGTTCACCTTTTAAAGTATGCAGAAAGTGATGAGCTCATCGAAGTTGAAACCTACAACTTTTCTCTAACTGTATTTTTTTTTCTGTTGTGCAATAAAGTATATTTGTATCGTATCGTATCGTATCGCATCGTATCGTTTCGTATAGATGTTTCTTGCCACCATAGCATGACATCGTTTCTCGCGTGCGACGTAAGGTAGAAGTGAGAATGGGATAGTTGTATATTTCGTTCAAGCGAATGAGCAGGACAAATATCTCGCGCAACATAGACGTTTATCGCGCCATACTACTACAGCTGGAGTACAATCCAGTTTTATGAGGAAATTATATCCCAAGTGGGGTGGTTAAGGACCTCCCAAACATTAGTGTTTGGGAGTTCCTCAATATTAGAGTATAATGATTGAAACAACATCCATTCACCTTACGAAATATAATGTAATGCTAACGTGATAGCGGGTGAGTCCATCGCCGTTTAAACATGCGCATCTATTGAGGTTTTTCGGTGGAAAGTCCCATAGAAGCCTTTTATGACCCACGGGAAGAGACAGGTTGGTTCAGCACAGGAAAGAAAATAAAATAACTAACTTCAAATGACGAGAATATAATGAACGCCTGGCCATTGTGCTTGCCATGTTTGGCGGTGACATTCCAGAGGTCCGTCGCTGTGAGCACGTGCGCCGTGCAGAAGGTGGCGGCCCTGATCTCCACGAGCGCCCTCCCGCACGCCATGGACGCGCACCCGCCGCACGGGTTGATGATCGTGCCACGGGTCATGCGCAATATCGCTGTATCGTCGTCTTCTGCTGTTAGCATCTATCAAGCAAATTAAGAATGGCCATCAATGAAAATTGCGTGACTGGGGAAACATTAAGTGCTTCATCTATTTTCCAATGTCTATTTTTCAATTTCTACCTTTGTCATATGATATGTGCTAGTTAATTAGCATTAAATGATTATTAATTGTATTGCTTGACAAATAAATGTTGATTTGTAAACACAGACAAAATCGGATTCACTGATCCATTGATTCGAATCTTCACCAATTCATTCATTCATTAATTCCACCGGCCACTCGGCTTTTTGGCGGGAACTCGGCGAGTGAAGTAGCATTTTTCTTTATAATTCTAATAATTTGTGCATTCTAACTTTTGAAGCTTAATAATGGCAGAATATTGTGCAGCAAACGTTAGTGGTGAAGGGAAGTGTAAATTAAAGTGCGTAACGGAGCTTTCGGGTTCCCACAAGAAGCCGCCAAAATCTTTTGTAAAGCATTTTGCCCCTTTACTGAAGAATGACTTGACCGTGACTAGACTCTGTATACGCCAAGTATACGACGAATTACTTGTTTTGACTGAGACTGACTTACAAACTGAAGAAATAAGAGAAATAAGACATGGCTGTTGTGGGCTAGATCCCTTTGCCTTCTCCTAGAGGAGAGAATAAAACGAAAAAAAAAAAACCACCGGCCACTCGGTCATCCGTTCATCGGGTCGCTTGGCAGAGCGAAAAGGGGGCATTCAAGCACGTACGGTTGAAGTGATAAGACGTATAGTGAAAAAGTTGATGCAAATACTGTAAGTAGTTTTGATTATAACTTTACATGTGATATTGAGATTTAAGGACAAATTAGCCACCCCTATGTTCAGACTGAGCAAAGTTAATACATCATTTATCGGACACTGTATACGCTTTTATAACCTTAAACCTGAGAATATCATTAATCTAAATGAAAAACAATTTAAAAACCATGTCAAAACAACATTAACAAAAAAAGGTTATTACAAAATTAGTGACTACCTGAATGACAAAAACGCTTGGTATACTTCGCCCAGCTCCCAAAAATTATAAAATTGTATTAGTTGTATACTTTTATATAATATAAAAAAAAGAAAAGAAAATGATCCTGTGGGTTTCTTGCGCCGCTTCTTTTCCCACAGATGATTTCCCTTTCCGAAGCGGTGGTAGCTTGGACATACTGACTGACCGAAAAATGCTTAGCCCTATTTTTATTTCCAATAGATTTAAATTAAATTGACATTCAACAAATGATATCATGTATCTTACGTTGAAATAAAATGCTTGAGTTTAAGTTTGATATAAGAAACTATTCGACTGTAACCGTTATTTTATTTCAGGTTGAGGGATCTAAATAAAAGTGGGTAATTAATCCGCGTATAATTCAATATCAGAAATAAATAATGTGATCATTCTTGATGTGTAATGTTTTACACAGTTAACCCAATCATATTAAGTATAGTAAAAGCTTACCTCCAAATTTATCTAATATATGTGATAACATGCTTTATGTGTTGTCAATTTTCGAGCATTGATCTTTCAGACCCATCTTTGAAATTAGGGGTTCGCTAACAAATTTTAGTCTCTAGAACACATACAAGCTATCAATTATTACGATGCCTTTCATGCAATTTAACTTAAAACTGTAATAGCTACTTAATTCAAAATGCGAGTAGGTCAGTACGCAATTTATTTCTAATCAATTAACTCTACTTGTAGCTTGTAAAAATAACTGGTGAGTACCTAGGAGTTTTATTATTTATAAGTAATAGGTCTGTATAAGCAATTTCTATTCATTTATTTTATCAACCAATTAATATGTTCAGAGCCTAACATATTCTAGCATGTTTATCAGCCTAGTACTTACACAAATCCTAGGCCTGAGTTAGCTGGTGTGGAAATAGTGGGGACCCTACGGCAAGGGGGTTGATATGTGACCATAATCACAGCGATATAGGGTTTGGAGAGCCTCCCTTCTAACTTTGATGAAATAGTAGGAGAGGGTGACCCGACAGCCATATTTTGGATGAGAAAAGAAAGCACCATACATTGTGGGGGCAGAGTAAGCCGACCAATCAGACCGCGAATCCTACATCGCGCTAACGAAGTTTTCTCAAGATAATGCATACAGGCGGAACACCACTAACAACTGTTGGACCGCGGTCCCCGGGCAACACCAATGGCCCGGTGGAAGATCTTCCCTTTATATATGTTGTGGTGGTACACCTTAGATATAAAGGTAGGAAACTATGGGTTAACATTTTTTGTAATATTTGAAGAGTACATGAGCTACTTACGTAATTTATGTTAAACAACCGTTTGTCTCTCAAATAAAAAATATAAATAAAGTCACAGTACCGTGGCACCAAATTTACTTCTAGGGCGCTTACGTGACACCAAATTTAGCGAATGAACGCAAGCTAGTTAAACGGCTAATTATTAGCAATAAAACGCAAAAAAGACAAGGCACGGCTGCAGAACGTTGATTGCACAATACTTACTTCCACATCACCGTAAGTGATATAAATAATAGACGACTTCTTTGAAGTTCGCTTGATAATCGCGTCACCAGGTATGTAGTGGATGGTGCTCATGGTCTTTGCGACCTCCCACAGGAACGGGTACGAAAGATCACGGAGTATTCGACTCTGCAGATAATGAAAGTAATCACAGACTTAATGCGGAAATTCATAACTTATTCGAGCTGCATTAATAATTCACCACAATCTAAATTCCATCTGGCAGTTCTATATATACGATCTGCTATATGTCATTCCATAAATAGGCCCAACTCGTATCGGAACCACTGTGACAGGTAATTATTCCAAATAGAGACCGCACAATTGTGCGCTCGAGCTGTCAGCGTATTGGAATGATTAACTTGGCACATTTCAATCAATCAAGTACACTTTATTGTACAAAAATTTTACAATGCATTTTATAAATATAGCTTTAAAAAAAATAATAATTGTACAACCAACCAATTAAACGGGATAAAAGCAAGTAAAAAAAATATATAAAATAATAGATACTAAACAATAGATATAAACATACATACGTTAGATATGAACATCAACTTACATGCAATGATAGTGTAAAATATACCTACGTATATAGTGATAAATTATATATACATATACAATATATGTGACACCAAACAAAGAAAATATTGGATACTATAATTATCAAATCTCAGAACCACGAATATGGCAACAGTCAAGACGCTAGAAAATGTGCCTTGACTTTCTCATTTAAAAATAAAAAAAAATTCAAAACATTTGTGAGTAAAATAAAAAGGTATGACTTTTCGAAACTACAACTTATTTAAACCAGGTCTAAAGAAATATAAAAATGTACGTGTAAAATGTTAAATCTACAGAGACCATCTGCTGCTTTGCGAGGAAGTGCATTGAAAATAAACTCAAATTTCACTAGCCGTTATCTGTGTCCAATACAAGAAGAGCAGGGACTCCTATCACAAGTAAATTCTATTACCTCAGCTGAAATTTTATGTATTAGGCTTAAGCTGACGAAAATATATATTTTTTATTTCTTGTATGTCCCAAACGACTACTAGCGTTAAAGTCACAGTTTAAAGTCCTTAGCCACCCTCAGCCAGCCAATCTCAGCGCAAATTCGGACGCTAGAAGCACAAATGGTCGGTTTTTTCTTCTACAATAGTAGTATAATGTATACAATTTTACCACCCGCCCAAACCGCTGGGTTTATTATCTACATTGTGGTGAGATCACCATGCACTCAATAAAATTTATACTATATACACTATATATTACATGTACTATGTTTCCTGCATATTATTAGAAAAGTTTCATGTATTCAAAGAAATTTAAGTAAAAGCTAAATTTGGTACCACGTAAGCGCCCTAGAAGTAAGGGTAAGGGGATACATGTATACGAGACGATACTCTAGGGCGCTTACGTGATACCAAATCCAGCGATGGAACGCAAGCGAGCTAAACTGCAAATTATTAGCAAGCACACAACAAATTAACAACCGGTCGATGTGAAGACATTTGCTATAATAATCTGGGACATTCGTAATACATTCATGTCACGTCAACAGTGAACAATCTCAGTCGTTTTCTTTGAGATTAGTAAAATTTACAAACATCATGCGGAGGCTGGCAGTCCTTTGTTGGGTGCCGACTAGTGGCATTTTCATAACAAAACGTTCAAACTTAGCGCGATTGGTTCCCTGGTGGGTAAGGATCCAGGATGATTATAATATTAATAAACAAATATATCCTTAGACATACACACATCGCCATCTAGTTCCACAGTAAGCAACTATAATAGGCTTGTGTTGTGGATACCAGATGGTTGATATACTACTGCCCTGGCGGCGGGCGCCGCGCTGGCGTGGCTGCGGACGATTACCGAGGGGTACCCGTGGCCACGCCGTTTCGGTGCGCGCGGCGGAACACCGGGGGGTTTTTAGTGGGTAGGACCGCTCCCGTCTGGAGCGGTGAGTCCCACATATACTCGCCGCTGACCCCCGTCAGTGGTCGTGGTTGATATACTACACAAATACTTTTTTTTGTAAATAAATACATATATAAATGAAAAACATCCATAACTCGGGAACACATGTCTGTATTCATCATACAAACATTATGCCCCTAGCGGGATTCGAACCCGCGACCTTTTGGTGTAGCAGTCAAAGTTTCTAACCACTGCACCAAACAGGTCGTCGTCAAGATTGGTAAACTACATACCTTCTTCGCATTCTAATTAGTTTTATAGTCGACATTTGAACTTTTGAAAGCTTTGTCATGAACGCGCATTCGAAGTCGGTGACTCGGAGTCGAATATCGGATTCATGCACAATTTAGTATACGGGGGTATTATATATATAATGGCGTACCTTTTGCTGAGCTTCAAAATAAATATCCGTGTAAATGGAGCAAAGCAGAGTCGAGGGGAAAATCGGCAGCAACTGAGTGACAGAAACAGCCTTCTGTCTGTGCCAGTACATTCTGTAGAAGGTCTCGACCCTCTCGCGCACTTCTGGGGCCACGTGAGTATTTTTCTATAACAACAATGTATACTTAGTGGATTGGTTGACTAATGACTATGTGACTTACCTACCTACATTTTTTAACACTCCAACTTGCCTGAAAGTGATATAGTATAACAAAAGGTCAAGGCAAAATATATAATAAAATGAATTACATGTTTTCAACCCACCGCTGTAGGCCACCAATAATCGGGACCGACTGTTTAAGTCTTGTTGTTCGCAAAATACCCATAACTTTGTAACCAGTTTTTACGTTAACTATGCAAGTATATAAGTTATGTACCTAAGGCATGTATTTACGGAAAAAAATACGTAGTAATGTATTATAATTTACAGAATTGAAGAGAAAAATTTAAAGACATATCGAGTTACGGTAATTTACTTTAATTTAGTTTTCTGTAAAAGCGGTAATATTCTCCATACATAACTATCTGTCTAGACATTCAATCGAATGGTAAATGTAACAATCTACGATATATGTTTTTTTTTATGCAGAACGGGTTAGCACTTGACCTCAATCACACCTGATGTTAAGTGAAGATGAGGCTAAGGTGCAAGCGTACCTACTGGACCCCATCTTGTTTGGGGGATTGTAATATTTTCGAACTCATCGCACAACTGTACATTCGATCTTATGGCTTTCGCATATTTGTCTTTTCGATTAAATGGCCGATCGGCTAAATGGCGTTTCGTTCGTATGACACTTCGATTATCTGGCGTCGCACAAATGGCTTTCGTTTATATGTCTTTCGAAATCGGGCCCTAAACCCCTGACGGATATACGTATCGAGCTACTATAATTTACTTTTAGAGCGCATGCGTGGTACCAAAAGACATCGAAGCGAGCTAAACGACAAATATTCGAACGCAAAAACTTTAACGTGCTACGACTTCAGAAGCAGGTTCTCACCAACTCGTCCATGATCAAGCGGAATCTGGCGCGGAATTCTTCTTCAGGTCTCATGTAGAGGCTGATGACCAGCGCCAGGGACGCCACCGCGGCCCCCGACACCACCACACAACCCAGCATCATCACGAACAGAAACGCTAAACGCTCGGTATCATTCGCTGGGGGTATAGAGGGCCTATGAAGAGAAGTAACTGTATGTATATTTTGACCAGGTCAGAAAAAACGTATGCCCTTCTTACTCAATGTTTTGCTATCATGTGTGCTATAGTGTGACAAAGTCATTAATTGCTATTTCCCAATGCAAAACAAATAAACAGCGTTTATTTGCACCTGAGCAGTCATTTGTAAATTTTTATTTGTTAAATATTTATATCGGTTAAATATTATCGCTGACGATACAACTTTAATAATAAAATGTGACACCATAAAATTATTCGAACAAAAGGTAAATAAAGCGTTGAGGGATACTGTAGAATGGTTGAATTCCAATAACCTACACGTAAATTTAAACAAGACTAGAGCCATGCAATTTCTATCCTATAACTGTAATCCAATTCCCCTAAAGATCTGCTACAATGATTCTAAAATAGAAATAGCAAATACATTTAAATTTTTAGGTATAAATATTGACAAAAACTTAAACTGGAAATCTCATATTGACCTTGTTTGCGGAAAACTTGATTCCTTCGTTTTCGCATTAAAAAGGCTGAGGCAAACGGTATCTACAGAAGCAGCATTGATAGCATACCATAGATACGTCTTATCAGTCTTAAGCTACGGTTTATTATTATGGGGTAACTCTGTTGATAATGAGAAAGCTTTCAAGTTGCAGAAAAAATGTGTCCGTGTATTAGATAACGCGTGGATTCTAGACAGCTGTAAGCCTTTGTTCAAAAAATATAAAATTCTTCCGTTACCTTGTATGTACGCATAAAAGACTCGTGTCTTTTTGTGAAAGCCAATTTTAAATATTTTAATAAGCGTAGTGAGACTAGTGATAGACATACAAGAGCACAATAATGTAACCTATTGTATAAACCTCCTTGCCGCAAATACGTTTATGAAAATAATGTTTATAACATGTGTATAATATTGTATAACAATCTGCCTGACGAAATAAAATTAGTTAATGACAAAATGTTTAAAATTCGATTGATACAATGGCTTCAGGCAAAGTGTTTCTATATGATATTAAGGAATATTTAAATTATCAGAATGCTATATAAAGTGTCACAAATCATATTTTGCACATCTGTAAGCAGATTGAATACATGATTCCTAAATTTCTTATTAGACCTTGTAAACTGTATTCTGGCAAATAAATAATTTCTTTCTTTCTTTCTTTCTTTCTTTTACCCCAAAGCCCTTTTTTGAAAGCACTCGTGGAGCAGTCGCATTCGCTAGGCGCTGAATAGAGCCAATGACCTTGAGCAATGGATACGCCCACTTAATGTTCGATAAAGCAGCGCTGCGTCTGCGACACGGTCAATATGCGTACCGTCAGACGAGTCGACCTTACGGGAAACCTTCTTGCGAACTGAACTTTGAGTTAGAGCTCTCCTAAATGCAACAGGTGGCGCTGTTCGCGAAATAAAAAACAACACAAAATAATAATATAACAAGGATGATTTATTGAAATATAAATGTATAGGTATTCATAGAATGTTTTCAAAAATAAGTTTGGGACCAGAATGTTTCAGACACGGCGAAATAAATAAATAAAAAGTGTTATTTTTAAACGACTTCAAAAAAGGAGTATGTACACCGATATCTCCGAGATTTGGCGGTTGGTTCACATGGTTCTTTTTGTAAATGAAAGGGGATACCGTCGAGTTGGTCCCATTGTAATTTCAGCGCAATCGGTCCAGTAGTTTTTGTGTAATCATGGTAAATATCAGAATGGCATTACATATTTAGACGATTGCGTAGTTTTTACACAGGGAAACTAAGTAGATACAGTTTGGGTTTGTATGGAAAAAGTGTAGACTAGATCGGTGTGATTATCAGCAATAAATATGACAAATCGAAGATCATCAGGTCGAGCTGGTACACCCGAACTGCCCATTTAACCTGTAGGAGCGAGAAGGTCGCCATCGCACAAAAATTATCATGGAGATTAGCAACCACGGATAAATACTAATAACTTTTTTTAACCGACTTCAAAAAAGGAGGAGGTTCTGTATTATTTATGTATGTACATCGATTAGTCCGAGATTTTTAAGCCGATTTACGTCGGTGTGATTATCAACAATAAATATGACAAATCGAAGATCATCAGGTCGAGCTGGTATACCCCAAGTGCCCACCTAACCTGTAGGAGCGAGAAGGTTCGCCATCGCACAAAAATTATCATGGAGATTAGCAACCACGGATAAATACTAATAACTTTTTTTAACCAACTTCAAAAAAGGAGGAGGTTCTGTAATCTTTATGTATGTACATCGATTAGTCCGACATTTTTAGGCCGATTTACGTGATTATAAGGCCGTGCCTGCGCTCACGCTGCTCAGCGGACTCCTCGGCAAGCCGATCGTGTATAAAACCGAGTCTATGCTCGTTCTGTTCTGGAGTTTCCTGGCGAATACGTGATTTAACGTAATCTTTCATAGCTACTAGACGTACTCGGCGAGCTTCGGGCGTCTCCTGGGAACGCGAAATTGCGTTCCGTGAGGCATTTTTTTCAAGCCGTAGTACCCTTTCAGTTTCGGTTTCTTTTGACCGACAGTTCTTTAAACGAGCAGCACCTTTCGTAAGCCTGCCCATATTGGTCAATTAATATATTTTATTATTTTGTAATGTCTGACCAGACACTAAAAAGAATTAAATAAAAAAGGATTTTAAAAAAAACGACTTCAAAAAACCCGGAAAAAATAATTTAATTAAACTACTGCAATAATAATAACTGAAAAGTATGAAATAAAAAACCAGAGCAGAATGTTCTTTAGAGATAAATATACACTATTATATATAATGAGAATACAATACAATTTATATGCTATACAATAATAGTTAGGTATAATGATCATTGAGTTCGTGGGGCACCCATTTGTCAAGCTTTTTTACCTTGCCAATTTGACGCAAATTGACCAATATTGTTTTGACGCTAACGTCGAAAGCTGCTGCTAATTCAGCCGTAAATTGTGTATCATCAGCTTTTTGGAATAGCATCCATCAGCAATCACATCAATTATCGGTATACCGTTTTTCCTAAGGCTTCCTTCTGCTATCGCAAAATTTCTTTCTTTTTCCCCTGCTTTCTTCATAGTTTCTTGAGCAACCCTTTGCCAATTTCTGGACAGAACGTCATGTTGGGTTTGGTATTTTTTATTTGAAATAAGAGGTAGATTTATTGCCGTAGAAAACTCTTTCAAATGTGAATGACCACCACCAATAGATATTATGCCTGCTATGGCACAACTATTGACATCTAAGTAATCATCCTCCGGATAATCATTTTCTATATGAAACTTTAAATTGCACATTCTACACACGAAAGTAAATTTAGAGATGAGCCCATCTTGTTTTTCGTTTATTAAATCGATAGTATTCAGATTACAGCCAAGAGGTCCGTTCAAATTTCTTGCAATTTTTTATAAAAATGCGAGTTGGCTACAAACCGCCGACAGATGCAGATTTCTTATTCCGTATTCTGATCACTTGTAATCTGATAAGTCTGAAACAGAAAACTTTCGTTATTATTTTATTAGTTAATATTATATTTACCGACTACGGCCCATTATTATTATTATTTCGTCTTTGGCCTAAGTGTTTCTCAAAAAACAAGACAATAAGGCGGTCATCACGAACAAAATACTTTTTAGTCATATTTTCCGTAGTCAGGAATTAGTTTTTGTCTTTTATTTCATATATTATATAGCGCATTTGACGTTAGTTTGACATTTAGTTGACCATTCAGGTTACTAAGCCATTAGTTAGTACATACCTCTTCATCTTTTTTTTTTCTGAACACCTTGTGCCTCAATGTCGTACCTGTCATTAAAAGATAATATTATTGAAACACTTCAGGAAAACTTTTTGAATAAAATCTGTTAACTTTAATGTTTTATTTTTTATTTTTTTCGTAATAGGTACATCCTATACATACACTCTGCAACGTTTGTCGGGTTAATTTTGTTAGACCTTATATATTATGATGGCCGAATCTGTGATTTTCGTAAGTCTATGGTAATTCTCAATAGATTATTTTAGCGGTTGAAAGGAATTTATTTGTTTTTTTTTATATAATTTTTATTATATGTCCCATTGGCAATCATTTTATAAAAATCTCAAAGTTATGCTTTTGTTTTATGATGACCTTTACATATTTCTTTCGACAAGGTTTGTTTTTGGTCAAAAATAACAATATTGCCTATTATCTATTTCAGAAATCCTAGATACTGGTAAAAATAATAATTTTACTCACTCTTGCAAAACAAGTCCGGTTGATGACTCTTCAGGGCCCAAATGATTTTTAGAACTGAAAATCAAAGAATTGTAGTACGTCAGCACCTAGGAATATGTAATGACGAAAAGTACACAGCCATGCACAAAAATGAAATTTTTGATAAATATCACTTAGACATGTAAAAAAAGATTACAGGATTTATTTAGACATACAATAAATAAAAGCAAATAAAATAAAAAAGACAAGAAAAGTACTGGGATCGATCCAGCACGACGAAATTCAAGCGACAAGCCCAAGTCGACTGAGCCAAACGTCTTACATAAGCGGTGACGAAAAAAGGTACCTATACATCCCGTATCAGTAGACGCAACTACAAAATAGTGAAAACATAATTATGGTTGCGTTTTATAAATTTGGTGTTTCATGTACATACTTAATTAATTAAAAAGAGATATAATATTTTATTATACTTACTTTACAACCTCCATCATGTGTTTCTGATTTCTTTTATATTGCCGTTTCTTCGGTTTTGTTTTTTTTTCGAGTCCATTTTCTATTATTAACTTTACCAACTTATTTATTTACAACTGTGATTACCTACCTAATAAATAAAATTATTTACACACATACAAAATTTTACCCTAATTAAATAAACAAAACAAGAAAAAGAAAGTCCTGAATATGAATATGAAAAAAGTTCGAATATTTGGGAGAGCGTCTCAGCGCACAACACAGGTCCATCCAGCAACGCGCCTAAGCGATCACTGTCGCATTGAGTACGAGTAACAGAGAAAGCGTTACTTAGAATTATAGGGCGTAAGTGCAAATCACAAAATTAATTATTTCAATTAAAATAGACGCATTATTGAAAATCTAAAACATGAATTTGTTTTAGTAACATATACGACACAATATTGTACAAAATATCATTTATGTTAGTGAATGCATATCTGAGAAAAATAAGATTTCATGCATTTTTAGATGCTACTTTGCAATTAAATTCTATCGAGAGAAGATTGTGTAATTATGTTTTGAAAACATGAATCATGTCAGAAATATGATCAATTTTACCTATAACTTTTTTTATAATGATACGAGCTATATGCTTTACAAAAAATGATAATCTTTCAACGCAATTGGCTGCTGTCAGCCTCTTAGTCCTTGGATGGGTGACCACTAGAAGCATTTTAATATGAATGTTTCCGTACTGCGAAGGGTACGTTATACCACTGGCACGGTCACTAAGGAATTCCGAAGTATTAGTCCTCCCTTTACGCCCGCGGCTTCGCCTGTGTCGAATAATTTTATCGTGGTTATGATTAATTTGTTTATCCACCCATAATAATATTTATATATTCTAAACGCCTCCGTGGTGCAATGTTAACAATATTGGGTTTACGATTCGGAGGTCGCCGGTTCGATCCCCAGCGGGGTACATGTTTAGTACTCGGTTTGATTGGTCATCAATTTAAATGTCCGCTTCGCTAGCTCCCACCATCTTATTTAAATCTGGTGTTCCGGTTGTCAGAGATAAGACAGCTAGTTCCCCAAATATTTAGGTTTCCGGGTCAGTACGCTTCCACCTTCAGCCTCATTTTCACTGGATGGACCGCGTCCGTGGCTCAATGTAAGCAACATTGGGTTTACGATTCGGAGGTCGCGTGTTCGATCCCCAGCCGGGTACATGTTTAAGCATTCGGTTAGATTGGTGGTAGGGCATTTTAAATGTCCGCCTGGCTAGCTACCACCATCTTATCTAAATCTGCCGCCAAGCAGCAATGTTAATAGCATTGTTGTGTTCCGGTTGTCAGACATAAGAAAGCCAGTCCCCCAAATGTGTTGGGGTTTCCGGGTCAGTAGGTACGCTTCCACCGTCGACCTCATTTTCACTTAACATCAGGTGTGATTGAGGTCAAGTACGAACCCGTTGTGCATAAAAAAAATGGAAGGATGGATATATAGATAGAAGTTAGATAACATAGCAATACCCGATTGGCAAAAACATCTTGTTGATGACATAGCTGGCTCTGATGATTTCGTCGGTCTCAGTGCTATTGATGTTACTATTCACAAGTTGATGTAACCGAACCGCTTTAATAGGGTGCTGCCCGCTCCATGTATAGTTCACTGTTATGTGAAGCTGTAAATACCGGATGAGTTTTTTTACCGAAAGGAAAAAATAGGGCACATTAGGTAAGTTTTTTTTTTCCAAAAACCAAAAAACAAAAAGCTTTGTGTCATTTGACGGTCGCGTTTGTAAGGCCTATTCCACATAATTTCGTCATAGTAAAAAAAAAAAGTTGGAGAAAAATGTAAACTGACAGTTTTCTAAACTAAAATGCGTCGTCTTGCGTCGAATTTATTTCCCCTCCCGTACCCCGAACAGCTTACCGTTGACGCCTTCATCGCGTCTAGTTCCAAATAAATTTCGCATGATAGGAGCGCTGGGCTTTTTGGCGGGAACTCGGCGAGTGAAGTAGCATTTTTCTTTATAAGTCTTAAAATTTGTGCATTCTAACTTTTGAAGCTTAATAATGGCAGAATATTGTGCAGCAAACGTTAGTGTTGGTGTACAGGTGAAGGGAAGTGTAAATTAAAGTGCGTAACGGAGCTTTCGGGTTCCCAACAAGAAGCCGCCAAAATCTTTTGTAAAGCATTCTGCCACTTTACTGAAGAATGACTTGACCGTGACTAGACTCTGTATACGACGAATTACTTGTTTTGATTGAGACTGACCTATAAACTGAAGAAATAAGATAAATAAAAATTTTCACTCGAAACTGGCAGTAATGTCCCTCGACAATGAGGTTGACTGGTTGCCATCCTCAAAAATAAGAAGAAGAAGAAGATAGGAGCGCTACGAATACAATCGTGCGTCGATCAAGGTTTTGAGAAAATAAAAAATTAACTATCTATGCCAATAAGTTCCATTTCACTTACCTAATATGCCCTATTTTTTTCCTTACGGTAAAAAAACTCATCCGGTATATGATTGGTAACAAAATATCCTTGGACATACGAATATAGGTATACAGCGCCATTTAGTTCCAAACTAAGCAACTAGGCTTGTATGAAATAAATAAATAAATAAATATCCTTGGACATGCACACAATGCCATCTAGTTCCACAGTAAGCAACTATAGGCTTGTGTTGTGGATACCAGATGGTTGATATACTACATAAATACATATATTTTTTTTGAAATAAATACTTATAATAAATGAACACCCATAACTCGGGTACACATGTCCATATTCATCATACAAACATATGCCCCTAGCGGGATTCGAACCCGCGACCGTTTGGTATAGTGGTCAGAGTTTCTAACCACTACGCCAAACATGTCGTCATAATATACTAGTCGAAATATACTAGTTGATTGATATACTACACAAACATATGTATGTATGTATGTATAATTATTGCATTTTTTCTGTTACTATGGAAAACTTAAAATCGCTCTAATTTAGTATGAATACTCTTTTTCGAAAATGTTCTCTACTAGATTTTTACATCTATGTACTACGTGATTTATGCGTATAAAGTTTCTTTAGAATCGGTTTATTAATTTCGAAAAACTTGGACTAGGAATACCGTGTGGGATAAACTCTTGTGATCCCCAACCCGACTACCAGACTTGGCGATTACATCCTCCCGCGTTATATGCACAAAATACTTCTTAAAAGTAAAAAAATAGTGGCAGACACGCTGGCAAAAACATTATATCTGTATAGGGCCAAATATGTGGTCCGCAAATACCGACGTTGACTAATACAAGGGTCATTTTACGCACCGCATCTATGTGTACCCACGCAAAGGCACAGGACAACCTCAGCACCACGAATATGTAGAAGTACTTGAGCGCTGTGGCAATTACACTGCCCTTTAAGTTGGAGTCCGTTATCGCCCCTGCATGGAAGACGGAATAACAAATAAAACATTAATTCTCCAGTATGTTTTTTTTATTTTTTTTTTATTGTAATCGTTTCGATAGCCTGGTGACGTCACTTGCGCCTATATCGTACCAAGATCAACGGCTCAATTCCAGTTAACTATCTATTCCTTACATTTCTTCATTATGTTTGCATTTGTGACATACGAGTTTTGAAAGGGAAGTTGTTAAGTCAAATCGATATGTGCGTGATGCTGGAATGCACATAGTCCAATTCTATTATGTCAAAAGTGCTGAAATAGTGACAAATAGTGCCCAAAGAAAAAAAATACTACCAATACGATTTGCGCTGCCCCTTTCCACAAAGACAATCTAAAATCATAAATGCCATCTTTGTCTACATAATAAGCTCTCACCAATGAAACCCCACATGTTCTGAAAGTAGAACCTGACTGACGTCGATTGTTTTGCCACTTTTTGGCGGTTCAAATTATGTAATTTAACCGCCTCCGTGGCTCAATGTAATCAACATAGGGTTTAAGAATCGGAGGTCGCGGGTTAAACCCCAGCGGGGTACATGTTTAGTACTCGGTTTGGTTGGTGGTAGGGCATTTTAAATGTTCGCCTGGCTAGCTACCACCATCTTATCTAAATCTACCGCAAAACAGCAATGTTAATAGCATTGGTTGTGTTATATAGCCGTAGGTGTCAACCACAAGAAGCTCGGCCAAAAGTCGAATAGCCACTTTTTAAAAACATTAGGCGTCGAGTCGGCCATCCGATCGTAAAAATCTCTCCCAGTCTTTTACTCAACAATAAACAATAAGATATAACAGAATAAGATAGCCAGTTCCCCAAACATTTGGGTTTCCGGGTCAGTATGCTTCCACCTTCGGCCTCGTCTTCACTTAACATCAGGTGTGATTGAGGTCAAGTGCTAACCCGTTGTGCATAAAAAAAAAAAAAGTAATTTATATATTATGTAATATTAAGTCAATTCAATACTTACAAAGGAACCTAAAGGGTGTGTGCATACGAATATAGTAGCAAACAATTTTGATATTTCGTTGGTGCTCGTTTATAGCGTGGGCGACGTAGTGCAGATAAGATAATACGTCCAATATCAGGGCATCTGGAATGATAATGATAGGATTTGGGAAAGGTCCACGCTGCGGCATAGTTTAAAAATATGTAGTTTAAAAAACTAAAAAAAACACGCTACATTGTCACCATCCATCTCCTGGATTCATCATCAGATCGTCGACACCAAGTGTCGGGCCAAGATATTGGGCCCGTCAAAACGAATCATATGAGCCCAAACTCGAGTGGTTTACTAGTGGCCACTGAAGAGTTTCACCATCCACCTCCTGGCTCCATCATCAGATCAGCTCCAACATACCAAATTATAGTATTTTCATCAGAATTACATATAAATAAATAATTAAATTTCCTTAGACACACACACAGCGCCATCTAGTTCCACAGTAAGCAACTAATTATGCTTGTGTTGTGGATACCAGATGGTTGATGTACTACATAAATACATTTTTTTTTGTAAATTAATCCTTATTATAAATGAAAACATCCATTACTCGGGTACACATGTCCGTATTCATCACACAAACATATGTCCCTAGCGGGATTCGAACCCGCAACCTTTTGTTATAGTGGTCAAAGTGCTAACCACTACACCAAACAGGTAGATAGATAGATAGATAGATAGATAGATAAGCATTTATTTGCATCCACGTACACACACATAATAAATTTTACATATGAAAAATACAACTAAAACAATAAAAACACAAGTATAGAAACAAACAAATATTATGTGTGTGCCGCAGTATACAAAAAGGTTACAGCTCAGTGTATGGATTTGCCCGAGGCGGGCAAAACACTGGTATTCTGCTGAAACCTGAGGGTTGGTCGTGGGACAAATGGAATGTTGAAATGTGTTTGGTGTTATCAAATTAAAACTAACGTTATTGGTAAATAGTAAGACAGGTCATAAATAGTAAGACAATTAGAAGTAAGTTTAAATTAACTTTCAAGATTTGAAATGAAACAAAATTAAATAAAATTAAATGAATTTATTGCACGTAAGTTTGGGTTACTTGCAGATTTTTCGCATTTAGTAAAATCATTTATTCCCACTTGGACGGATTCCCAAAAGGACGGATTCTCATTTCGCCGGATTCAGTACAGACATATAGACAATATCTAGTGTATTAATAAACAAATACAGTAAACACATTAAATAGTTATCCTAACGCATTTTCCTGTATGTATACAATCTTCATAGCATCGCCAATCCCTACATTTTCAGGTACACATACATTATAGCGATTCAAAATAAAGATGGTAACAAAACATGAGATTTAAATCACATTTTTGTCAATGAAACAGAATATTCGGTCAAATATTGATGTCAAAATACAAGCAATTTAAAATATTATAACATTCAATTCATTCAAATTACATTTGTGCTCCTAATTACCGTGGTTATGTGAACATAAATACCTATAGTGAAAAGAATACTAACACTTTTGCGTAGAAGTAATCGTGTCGCCTTCAGAATATGCCAAGCGAAAGTTCTCATAGTTAATGCATATCACATGAACACCGTATACGCTGTTGTAAATCACGTCCAGTACCCCTGTTATGGGGTGGTAGTAGTCGGCAATAACGTAGCCCCAACAGACTAGCACTAGGATGCAGATCATGCAGTTCCACAATGTGTCATCGCTGACTGAACGAATCCGTTCAAGGATCTGCTTCCAGCTCCACCATATGTTGTAATTCGCCTGCAGACAGTTGTTTATGGTTTGTTAGTACTGTAGATGCTGTAGATTAGTAGTAGTACTGTTAAACTGTAGAGGCGGCGAAGTTCCTCCCGTGGTCCCCCGAGATTAGGTAGCAGGCGGTGCAACGCGTCCGCTACCTTTCGCACTCGAGGGACCAGGCGCTCGAAGTGCTCTTCGAAGCCCTATCGGCTGTCCAGGGTAAGGCCCAGGTACTTGATGCACCGCCCCACCTGGAGTTGGTCCTGGTGACAAGCTGGGTCGTTGCCGGCCTCGTCGGAGGCCGTGGAACCATAGCGCCTCGGTCTTATGAGGTGCTACCTCCAGGCCCAGCTCGCGGACCTTCCCGACCCTAGCACGTCGCCTGAGGGTCGCGGGCGGCTACATCTCGGGGCGATGTAGTCGTCGGACGCGGCCCGGGAGAGGATGACACCCCCCGAAGCGACCGGGGGAGTGTCGTCGCATCGGGCCCTGTCGCGCCTCATACCGCCCGTTGATGGTGGTGTTAGACTGTAGATTGACAATAGTAAAAAAGAATTGCTTTTTTATGGGAATAAAAGTTTTTAATCATTTGCCGGACAATATTAAAGACTTGCCTCTGCAACGGTTCAAGATACAACTACATGGCTGGCTATTAGACAAATGTTTCTATTCAATGAATGAATTTTTCATACAGATTTGATACTATATAGGAATAACTAACATACATTTGTAAATGCAGAGATTTAATGATAATAATAGAGTGGAGAATAGTTTTTCTATTTTATACATGAGATTTCAATTATAATTATTGCTGTTTTTTGACGAACTCATTAGTATTTAATATTATTTATTATGACGGGATAATTTAGAATTCACTGTGCTTAGCTACATAAAATAGTGGAAATTGTAAAATTTCTAATTTAAGCCTTCAATATTTGCACGCCTCATAAAGGCAGGTTTTTCCGGGAATTTTGTAATAATATACTTACCACCCACGCCACCAAAAATCAATGCAAATAAAGTGATTTCATTTCATTAGAAGCTGGTTGGATTTACCAACGTTATAATAAAAATAAGCTTTTTTAAAACAAGCTTTTAGAACTCAATCATCATTATCACAAATTATTCTAGCACAAAGACTAGCAACATAAAGTTCATCTAGAAGTTCCAGTGGCAATCTTCTGGCTCTATCTTCAAATTCTCGTCATTAAATATAATGAAATGTGCTCATGCCAACAAAACAAACAAACCGAAATTCGACTATCTTGCCAATTGACATAGAGGAGTTCCAGTCCATAAATCCCGACTCCGTCATCAGACTAGCTCGATGGTACCATAATATTGCTTTGTCATTGAACTTACATAAATACCTATGCCAAATATCAGCACAATCAGAAATCAGCAAGCGGTTGAAAAATGGTTTGCAAATTTTGAAACGAACAACTTACATACAAACATTGCGAGCTAAATGAAAGCTAACTTTTTTGTTTTTGTTTTTGTTGTTGTGAATCTCAGTTTACAGAAACCTTTATAAATTATATTTTGTAAAAGAGAAAGACCATGAAAACATGACCAGTAGTCATCATTTAAATACTAATTTATTTGGGGTCGTCGCACTTTTCGCACGTCGTCTACGTTATTTTCATCCTGTGTCCTCTTGCCAGGCTTTACCTCATCATTCACTCCCTTTTCGTTCATATCATCCCTCACAAAGATGGGTGTAGTATATAATTGCATTGATCTTAGAGTTTATCTTTATAAGTATTGTTCTAATACAAAAGGAGTTTACCATATCCTAAAAATGGAGGCCTGGAGACCTGTAAAACAGATTTCTATAAAACTTTAGTGCGGTGTCCAATCTCCACTGCATTTTTTCATTAAAACGGTTTTTTGGCGATGCAATTATCACTAATCAATTGCTCATAAAAATATAACAAACCTCTTTGAAATCTCACCTCATTCTGGTAAACGAAGAATTCAAAGTCGAAGTCCTTTGGGCAACTACTGGCTAGCCTACTAGCTCTCCCATATGACATAGACATCGGTGTAGTTGGTTATCTCTAAAATAAAACGCGTTTATTCTTCCGTGTCTCTAGAACTTTGAAACATTTAACTTTAATAGATTACATCTAGCTTTAAGTCCACTGCTGAAGAAAATCTTCTCCCATTTACATTTCATTGGATTCATCTCCTTTTTCGATAGTAACGGTAAAAATGGGTTTCTAATGTTATTTCGAATTTTAGGAATGAAGAAATCCATAGAAGAACAAAAGTGATGGTCGTAGCCCAGCGGATTAGTAAGTTAACCTGGCAGTGGGTAGGCACAGGGCTCGAAGAACTGATGGCCAGTGGGGCATTAAAGTTCTCGAGTGGAGACCACGCACTGGCCGCGATAAGTCGCTGGATGCAGGCCGCTTCAAACCAGTCCACAAAACTGAACACAATTCAAATTATTTCCAGTATTACCCAACATTACGACATAATTAACTAAACTAGACTAGACATTACATATAATTGTTGTACAAAAAGAGAGGATGATTAATCCTTAATACATATACAACCATAGATAACTTTCTTAGTGGAGGCGATTATTCCTGAAAATATATCAATCTGGCTTCTTGTACTATTACATAATGCACACATTGGATACAAAGGACTGTGTTGACCGATGTTGGTTCTGTAGGAGGAGGGGGACAGTACTTTACGATTAGGTAGACGACTGCCGGGTCGGGGAACAGAGAAGCGAATTCTATGGGGAAGGCCTATGTTCAGCAGTCGACATCCTGTAGTTAGGTCATCATATCAGTATCATAATGATGGATATTAATTCAACTAGCAGGCTACCTTGGAGCCATTGCGAGTCGATTTTTCTGACGATGTTCGAAAGCACCTCGCGACTAACTATCGACTAAAATGCATGTATCAAAGTCAAAGTATCTATTTCTTTTTGTCCTAATGATAAATAAATACAGCAGCGGCGTTCGACATGGCTTGCCATGTTCGAAATAGAGGACGGAATATAATCACAATAAATCTGCTGTAATGACGGTTTTTGTATTTGATTGAGGACGGCTCGCAGCACTGTTCCATCCTAATCCTCCCTCATGGTGACAACGATGAAGCATGCTCAAATGAAAGCCCTTAGATGTTCTAATTCAAGAAGCTAAGAGTCACATAATTAAGGGATGGAGACGACCACCCATCCAGACATATTAACAACCGCATAGTACTGGGTTTGTTCATGTGTCTGGCCTTATAACAGAAGAGGGCTGATACAACTCATACAAGCCTAATGTCGATTTGTTGGTAGAAACTACCCACACCTGGGTCGAATTAGTATGAAGTTTGAGAATATTACCCAACTCAGTTTCTGTAGCTGGTATTACAATAACATACAATGGGTTCCGTATAAGTAGTTCAATACAAAAAATATTACCGAAAGAATACTTAGGGTATCTTTATTAATCTGCAAAGTTATCAACTTCTAAAAATGTAATCCACTGTTGACAACGAATGGCGACTTTTGTGGTTGACTTATTATGGTGTGTTATAGTTTGTGGTTTAAACCTGACACCTTATACTATGTATCAGTCTCTGTAACCGATTGCATGGTCCATTTGCTCCGCACTTCTCCCACTGAAATTCCTGGAGCCAGCATCAATAGTGGTACTCTGCACGGCGCTTGATGAATTTAGACGGTGCTCTACGTGACTCTATTGTTACCTTGGACCCCAGACTAATTAACCATAGAAATAGGGCACTTCAGGAGGAAAAAGCGGAATGCAGAGAAGTGTGAAAAGGACTCCACCCGACAAGAGCATAGCACTTAAATCGAAGAGAGGGAGAAATAGGAAAACGAAGTTTCCCACTCTTGCTGGCAAATGTTGAGTTCCTTATCGGTCATGGTAATATCAAAGAAAAATTGTTTTCAATAGCGTTAGTTGAATCAACGTGCGGCCCCCGCTCACAGTGCTCCTGGCGAGGTTTGCTGATGCAGTAGTAGTCACCACAAAAGTTAGCGTATCTCGAGACTCACCTTAGAACATTGACAAGCAGCGGGAGCCACTTAGCGAGCTTACTCTGCAACCTCTGTGACATACCTCTCGGTTTCCAATCTGAGCTATCAACATATGTAAGAAGACTACATAACATGTTAATAAAAGTACCTCTGCTTACCAAATAAATTACAAAAGATGAATAAGTATATTAAAACGTTGTTTGATTATATTTTTGCAATATATGACCATTTGACATGAGCCTTCTGGCTGATTGTAAATTATAACTTCAACTTTTTTATTCGAACTTGGCAATCGGTGATCTATATTGCTTACTGCCAGTGCTGGGTGTGCTGAATGAGGATGACCAGTATAAAATCTAAGCCAAAGTATGTAATATAATCTGTGCTACAAGACAAACATACATAGGTACAGGACAGCACAGGAACAGGGGGCCTACAATCACCTCTTATAGCAATATTACAGTAATATTACTTTGGAAATTCGTACCCCGACCGCCTTAAAACAAGCTTATTATAATATTGTTTTGTTAAGCAGTTTTGTGACGTCACCGCTGAATCATTCGCTCAATTCGTACCATCATCGTTGTTTAACGGTCGTTTGACAGCTAGTAATATTGCTCAAACGTCAAATTTTACAATCTTAAAAAAGTTAGTCTCTTGTGATGGATTTATTATTGTTTTAGTGGTATAAGGATAATAAACCGTTATTTTCGCTTAAAAAAGTAAGTGGATGTGTTTTTCACAATAACTCTTTATAAATACATTGTGTTCATTGCGTAAACCGATAAGAAATACATTAAATGTGATGTGGTTTTAGATGGCCAATGATTACGAATTATTCGAGTTTCTGGAAGACGATGCCGCAGAGGATTTGTCGGAGAAGATGCAACGTCGAAGGCGATTACGTGAAGAATGTAATCCCTTCGATATTGACGAAGCTGAATTTGTTCGACGAGTTCTTTGTCTAGGATGCTTGCTTATTCTATAAATGCACAAAAATCACTAAAACATTAGTTTGTATTTACTTCTAGTCGCCATAATATAAATTCTATAAAACCAGTAAAAAAATAATTTCAAACAAATATATACCAAGATTATGAAATTAAGATAGCGCCGCGCTTATTACTTTGACACAATGTTTCATTTTACGGAACGACACCGGCGGCGGGAGCAGCGTTACTTCACATTTAATTTACGCTTTCTTGCATTACTTCAATGAAAATGTATATTTAAATTTATATATGCATAAATATAAAAAACTTTTATTTCTAATTACGCATTTCAACAATAAAAATATGAACATAAACGACAAAAATCATGCACAATATTTAAATAATTGCGTATACCGGAACGCTATTATTATTCGAGGTGAGAAAGTGATAACGCTATACAAAGGTATAACGTTGTCTCGTTCTTCTGACTGCAAGGAATAGACAAATCATTCGTTCTTTCCCGTCTCTAAGCAGGAGTAAAACAATATTGTTTTGTATTATCGCTAGATGATCGCGGTACGAATTTGAGTAATATTACTTTAACATTGAAACAAAACGTTCCTGAAACATGATGGTTTTTAAAATGATCGTTGTAGGCCCCCCAGATCACGAATAAGATAAGTACTCTATTGGGACGGTGTTCATAAAACAATAGATTGCTAATCTGTGGTCTTTGCTGCTATGCGTGGCAGACGGTCTTGACTGACAAAGAGGTTTACTATCAGTGCTCGTGATAATAGAGGTTGTGCTATGGGGAATTTGAGTGGTTTTTAAGTTCCCTACGACTCAACCTGTTGAGCATTATAGTTGTGCTGTGGGTCCGGGTTGAGTCGTTGGTAACGCAGTTGTGCTAAAGGGAATCAAAAGTGCCGACGGCACACCAGTTGAGCATTAGTTGTACCTAGAGTCCGGAAGAGATTACGACATTGTCATTGGTCACTACGGTGTAAAACGCACAAAACACAAATACATGGATTTAATATTTCCCTTATGTACCAAGCTGCAGCCGTGTTTTATAAAAATTTTTGCGTTCATTTCCTAAAAATTTGCTGTTTAATTCGAGTGCGATAAATCGCAAAGATCGATCGTAAATCGCCCTAGAAGAGAAGTAAATTATATAACTCGATAATCTATCCATTAGACGTTTATCCCCTTATCCTTATTTCTGGGGCGCTATTACGTGGTTTTAAATTTAGCGTCGAACGCAAATATTTTTATATGTTACGACGGCTGATCGTACTGCTCTCCATCATCAGTATTATCATTTATTGTCAAATAGAAATCAACATTAATCAAACTTTTTATGCCACAAACTGAAAAAAGTAAATATTGTGTAACGGATTGCCCCGTCCTTTCTGTTTGGAAACAAAGTCTCAAAAAATAACTGTGACCTTTACAATATGTAATAATTGATAGATAAAGCGTTTATTTGCATATTACAGAAACACATACAAAAATATTCGTCGCCACAATCATTCTGCTTGGTGTTAATCTTACGAATGTAGCCTTATTTCACAGTAATAAAAATAAAAACAAAAATTAAACAACTGTTACAACTTATAATAGAGTTGTATGTATATCTGTACCACAAATGGGCCATCGCTCTGTGTGGATCCTCACCTATAGCGGTATGACACTGATTTTCAGCTAGTGCCCTGCGAGAGAAAGCGAGGGTAGGTTAGGTACCAGTGCAAAAATTTTCAATAACCATCAATGTGTATTCCATAAAGATCATGTTGTACGGTGGAGTAATTGCACTAATTATTCACCATATCAGCCACAGGGCATTCACTGTTGAGCATAAGGTCTCTCCCATAGATTTCCTGGGCGCCCGGTGTATGCTACACCGTCCGACCTCAATCGAATCGAAAGCTTTCTCATAGTCCACAAAACGTGTGCAAACAAACAAAAGTGGCAAGTTGCCCGCTTCTGTCTTCAAACCTGCTTGTTCGGAAGGCTGGAAGTCATCAAACTTGCGTGTGTACTGTCACTAGTCGTCACCCATTCATGGACTGACTGCGACCAACATTGCTTACCTTCGATACTCGAAAAGTGATCTTCATACATTATTTATACATTATCTAGTGGTCGATTCAAGGACTGACCGCGCCCAATGTTGCTTACCTTCGATAATCGAAAAGGGAATGCTTCATGGTAATTATCTAAGACATCTTCATCATCATCATCAGCCCGTAAAGATCCCACTGCAGGGATATAGGCCTTTCCTAGTATAATGAGGGAGAATGGGCCATAGTCCACCACGCTTGCCCAATACGGGTTGGGGACTTCACATGCCTTAGAATTATTTCTCAGACATGCAGGTTGCCTGACGATGTTTTTGGGAGACCGCATCTTAACCGCTGAGCCACCGACCGACGAACGACCGACTGAGACATCTATGTTCTACTTAATTACAACAGCGGTTTTAATTAGTTATTTTTATTAAACGAGTAAAACATTCTCAATAAAATTAAGATAAATAATAGGTACGTTGATATGCAGTTAATTGTAAGCATTTACTAAATAAGTAGGTAATCATAGCATCACTAATTATCTTCATCACGATTTTCAGATTTGGGTGGTTGAGTGGCGGGCTTGTTCCATGGAAGCGGTGGCTCAGCAGCCACGTCGCTATCCAACATTATTAGATTCCTCTCTTCAGCAGTCAAATCGCTGACTGGATTACGTTGTTGTTCTGTTGGTCCGACTGGAGCCCGACTTTCAATCACATCATCAACCTCCTCGTCGTCTTCGTATCGGACGGACTTTCGTGCTGAGCGAGACATGTCTCGAACATATTGTCCTTCTTCATCTAGAGCATCCGTTCCCTTTAGATATTTTTCAACGCTTTGGGTTGTAATATTGGAAGTAAGACTAGTTCTCTCCTGGGCTTCCTGGTCTTTCAGTTCAACTATTCGTTTCAGTCTTTCAAGCTCAAATTTCAAGTCTTCACCTTTTAATGTAGCATAAGTTTCTGGAGGTTTAGCCTCTGGTTCTTGTTGATTAACTAGTCCTGGTATAGCGGAACGTGTGTATCCACTTCTGGAACCAATTGAACGTCTAGGCGCCTTTATAGGTTTTGAATCGCCTTCAGTGTCTTCGAGCCCTGGAAGAACCGACCGTCTAGCTGTTTTATTAACAATATCTTCTGGAAGTTCTATCATAACTGAGCGTCTCGTCTGTTTTATAATCTGAGACAGTTCATCATCGTCATCTCTAACAGAACGAATTTGAAAAGGTTGTTCTGCAACATCTTTAGGCCAATTAACAGGTGATTCTATCTTAGTATGTGTAGAAGTTTCAGATGATTCATCAACTTTATCTGTGAAAACCGTTATCGTTGAAAGTGTGAATGCTCTCAGATCAACTGGATCCTTATCAGCTATTTGTAAAGATTTTGGCGGAGCAGTCACGGACATATATGTACTGGTCTTAGATCCATCATCCATTTGAACTACCAAATTTGCTGGTTCTTTGCTACTGGTTGTAGCCTCCTCTTCTTTATTAAAATATTTAGACAGCAGTGATTTTTCACCGCCAACAGCCTCAGTAGTAAGATTCGTTGAACCTATCCTCTTTTTGATAAATGCCGACGTAGTTTTGATATCTTCTTCCAACAGTAGAACATCTTTGTCTTCCATACCAAATTGCAACATTTCTTTACTACCAATCTCACCTGCACGTTCGTCAATACCCACATTTTTAATTATAAGTTTTTTGGCAGATTCAGTCATACTTCTAATAAGGGTATGAGAAGGTTCACCATCTTCTATTGGCTCAGATTTTGCTTGATCTTTGATAGGCTCAGGTTTTGCTTGGTCTTTAATTGACATAGCTCTCTCTAGGATAGGTGAAAAAGGTTCATCAATTTTAGCATATATTGTTTCTTTAGACCGAGAGAACACTTTATTAAACTGGTCCAGACTGGGAGCACTTTTGATAATTGCTAGACTCTCTGTGGAAGATAAACCTTTCATTCTTTTATCGAATTCAGAGGGAAGGAGCGAAGGATTGCTTTTTACTTCCAACCCTCTACCGGGTTCTGAATCTTTCACACTTTCAAAAGATTTGCGTCTGCTTTCTAAAGGCCATTGAAAGATGTCAGTTTTTGAACGTTCTTTATAGTATGATTTATTACTTGTTTCAGGAATTTCTTCCGCTAATGGTATCAATTGTTTTGTTATCAAAGGTAACAGTTGATCTGATTTTGTCTTTGCTTGAGCAGATGTTGGTAGTATGCCTGGTGCTGTTGGTGGTGATTGACTCGTTGTTGTTGTTGGCTGACCTGCTGATGACACGATTGGTACCGTATCTCTCATAGATTGTGCCGCAGAAGCTAATGATGGCACATGCATCCCCGAGGGTGCTGTAAGCGGCGTAAATCTAACTTGTGATGAACTTGGGGCACCTCCCTTTTCTGACATTTGTTGTGTACTTGCAAATGGATACGGGAATAGGGATGATGGGTATGGATAGGGATATGGTGGTGCTTCCGGTGGCGCAGTTGATTGAGATGGTCCAGCTGCTGGCTGTGATGCTCCAGCTGGCGAAGGTGAAACTCCTGATGGTATAAAATAAGGATATGGGAACGAATATGGATGCGATGGTTGCGATGCTCCGGATGTCTCCTGTGCTCCAGATGGCTGTGGCTCATCTGTTTCTCTAGATTGTGGAGGTGGTGGAGGCATGAATTGGTAAGGAAACTGTCCTGCCAATGATGTCGGTGATTGTGGTACTCCAGATGGAGATGCCGTGCCCGGTGGCATATATGGATACGGATATGGACTCCGTGAGTCTGCCGCTGCAGGTGCCCCAGGAGCTAAAGGTGGTGTAGGTCCTCCTGGAGGGGCGGGTGGAAAATGGAACGAAGGGTATGGATATGAGTATCCTTGTGGGGTTGTAGTAGTATCGCCTGGAGGTGAAGGTGGAAAAGAAGATGGCATGAAAGGTGGATATCCGTGACCACCATCATCGAAGCCTTTTTTGTCTTTTCTATCATCATCCTGATTAGGTGGCTTGCTGTATGGGTGGCCGGGGATGTTTTTGTAAATGGAAGATCGACTTTCAGGGAACAGTTTCAGTAGGTATTCCCACTTGTTGAGATGAAGGGTCAGTACCTCCGATTTCCTCACCGTCTTGTAGGAATAATTGTATGGTGTATCTCGCACCAGACCTTGCATCTGTAAATATAATAAATTTAATACAACAAGGAACCCGTATAGTTTCGCCATGTCCGTCTGTCTGTCCGCGGCTCAGTGTACTACTAGAAAGCTGTAATTTGGCATCGGTATACATCGTAGAGTGTATACTAAGTATATTATAACTATGTGTGTGTAGGTAGAGCTCATAATATAATGTATTGATTCGTGCTAATAAAGGCAGTATATTCGTAACCTTTGGCCGGCTTTCATTGAGATCAACACCCAACCTCATATGGCGACCCTGCCAGGATACCACAGCTGCAGGAAGGATTTCAATTAAATATGCCGACAAAGTGGTTGTTGGAAAAAAAAAATTTAGGGTTCCCAAATCTTAAAGTGGAATCAATTATTTATTTTTGTACCCCATCTTGAACAGCTTTTCCGCATCCTCGTCCTCCGTTTTCGCAATATTGAACTTTAAAGTGCTCATTTTGGTAATAAATAATAAATAAATAAATATCCTTAGACATACACACAGCGCCATCTAGTTCCACAGTAAGCAACTATAGGCTTGTGTTGTGGATACCAGATGGTTGATATACTACATAAATGTATTTTTTTTTTGTAAATAAATACTTATTATAAATGAAAACATCCATAACTCGGGATTCGAACCCGCAACCTTTTGGTATAGTGGTCAGAGTTGCTAACCACTACGCCAATCAGGTAATTTTTTTATACAATGCATATTCCTGTACCAGTTGTTGTTGTAGTCAAGTGTTCCTAAACAGTTGTTTTTGGATACGTGGAAAAATTCATGGCAGTAGTACAGTTCTCGAGGCGTAAGATCAGCTTTGCATTTGTGTGAGTGCACACAGATAGAGATACGGCTTGTGGCGCAGCGCGTCCCGCGCATTGTTTAAACGCGGCCTGAGGCGCGGCGTGTCCGCTGCGCGTCGCTTCCCTGCCGCGCACATGCCGCACTTCACCTCTTGTACCGCTAGCAGCTTGACGTCACTCACACAAATGCAAAGCTGAGCTTACGCCTCGAGAACTATACCTACATCAACTAAAAAAGAAATCTATCATCGCTAAGTCTTCACAAGTTAATGAGTCGAAAATGTTACAAAAAGTATTTTCCGTTGAAAATTATTATTAGACGGTATAAGGGGGTCTGTATATTAATTATTTATTTTATATTGACACTATGAACATATTAATTGAGATCACGGTATGTTCATAATCAAACACCAAAAAGCCTTAGCGGACGTGTTTCCGGGTCAGTACGCTTCGTCCTTCGGCCTCATCTTCACTTAACGTCAGGTGTGACTGAGGTTATGTCAACTAAGTTAACTAACCCGTGGTGCATTAAGAAAAAAACGAGACTTTAATAATACAAATCTTACCATCCCAAAGTTCTCTCCTGCATTAAACTCGTCTATCGTCTCGTCCATTTCTTCATCGATCTCATTAACTCGACCCTTATGTATCAGGTACATGGAATCTGTGATCTCACTTTCCTTTACAACAAAGATATCTGCGAAAATTAAAAAGCTAAATGTAAATGTATGCGGTAATAGTTTAAACGTACTGAGGCTTTTTGGCGGGATCTCGGCGAGTGAAGTTGCATTTCTGTTTATAATTCTTATAATTTGTGCATTCTGACTTCTGAAGCTTAATAATGGCAGAATATTGTGCAGCATAAGTTAGTAATGATGTACAAGTGAAGGGAAGTGTAAATTAAAGTGCGTAACGAAGCTTTCGGGTTCCCACAAGAAGCCGCCAAAATCTTTTGTAAAGCATTCTGCCTCTTTACTGAAGAATGACTTGACCGTGACTAGACTCTGTATACGCCAAGTATACGACGAATTACTTGTTTTGGCTGAGACTGACTTATAAACTGAAGAAATAAGAAAAATAAGACATGGCTGTTATGGGCTTAGATCCCTTTTTCTTCTCCGAGAGGAGAGAACAAAACGAAAAAAATTAAACGTACTGACTGACCGAAGAACTGCGCTGGGTTGGTGCAGTAGGGTATTATTTGAGGCCCCTCCGGAGGCAGTCACTCAATCTTAAATCCTAACCAATTAAATGTACAGCTTGAGGTACCAAATTAAACGTTTCCTCCTTCATGTCCCTACACAGTTACACTTTAAAATATCTGATATTATTTTTATGACATAATATATTTCGTCCGTCACAAATAGAAAATTGAGACCCTCAAATTGTTCTCAGGATTGATTGACCTTGAGTTGACGCTTGAAGATCTGTTGCACATTAAAACAGCATAAAAAAACATTATTGAGACTGAGACGCGATCTCAAGATCGATTTATTAATACGGCCCTTAGGCCAATACAAGTCTTGAGGCTGTATCACCCGAGATGCATCTTAAGAAGTTGACGCTATCTCAACCTCTGCGCTCAAGTATTCGCCTCAGCGGCGAATGAATGATAGTCTTGACTTTCGTTTATTAATACGCGCACCTCTCATGTGAGTGCTGCTTGAGTATGCACGTACTTTTCAGGTCTCAAGTTAGGTTTATTAATCAACACGTTTACTTGAGACCGGTCACAAGACTGTTCTCAATCTTGAGAATGGTTTATTAAACGGGCCTTAGATCCTGTGCTAGAAAGCCGCCCGCTCTCTCGATGAGGACGCACTGATTATTTTGGAATATCGGAAACGGAAGCTTTGGTGTTCTTCGCGCGTTATAATTTATTCGGCCTCAGAGCAACCTTTAAAATTTGTCTGCAAATTCTTCGTCTAGCACGGGAATAGAGTCTCGAAATGAAAGTTTGTAATCGCAATGAAATTAACGATTTTCGAATGTTTTCTTTTACTTGTGGTCCTTGGGATTTCTCATGATTCTAGAGTACCTTTCCAATAGGTTTGTAATTTATTTGCAAGTGTCAAAATATGCGACATAAATGGCTCGTTTATTGCCCGTGGTCCGATCGTCGAGTTCTACTGGTCGATCCATGGGCAAATCAAATTGCCCGTAGTCCTATCGGTAGTACTAAGGGCAACTTTGTTTACCCGTAGTTCTTTTAAAGTGTGTATAAATTCTCTTTGTATGTAAACTTCATACAGGAAAATTGTTTAAAATTAAAAATAAATCATATTGACACTGACTTATTTGAATTTATATTCCTAAATATTATTTGATTACGTTGGCATAGATGCTAGTATTTACAGCCAGACCTAAGTAATTGGATATTAATTTCTACTTGATGCTTCCACGTATATACCCTTCCATTCTCTCTTCACCGAATTTTCTTTCACTCAAATACCCACACTGAAACACAACAGTCCTTTATACTTTGTGTTTTAGTCTGATCAAGAGTCAGAGGTCTAACTAATTAAGTTTTAGTAGCTGTAGTAACGAAAGAGTACTTGGCAAAAAAAAAAAAAAGAATTGGTTATTTGGCTTACACGATCGACTTTATAAACATGAATCTCCAGCATCGCAGTGAATACGAGATATATGAGAGTTACCTGGACTGTAGGTATACAGACGCAAACAGCCAACGAGTTGTCGAAGGAAAGCTGGTTCACAGTCTCTAAAGGCAGGGTGCTGTAAGAGAAATTGATTAAAATAATATATTACAAAATATTGCCTCCATCTGTGTTTCCAATCGCATATAACCCGCAGCTCTTTAAAGTCAGGTTAAATAGGCATCTTCTGGGAAAGCTCGTTCCATCGTAGACCTTATCTCGACATTAGTCCAGATTAAGGTCAAGAGCGATCCCATTCTAATTAAAAAAAAAAAATATTAATGTTCACGCCTTGCATGTCTGTCCGTCATCAACGTGCAAGTGGGTTAAGAAGAGATGCAAATAGTAGTAGTTTTCTTACGTAAATTTTTCTTAAGACCTGGTAAGTCATCAGCCCCTCTATATACGGAACGAACGTTTCTATGATGAAAAATGCTAACGTATCAATTCTTACAATTTGATTGACTGTCAACTGTTCGTGAGTTTGAGACAAAACAGCAGTGCATAATGAAACGATAGCGTTTGTCATTATAGAAACGGTTGCCACTTATATAGGGGAGCAGGTTCTTGATAACTAGACGGTGGATTTTTTTTAATTCCATGACAAATGAGCCATCAGGACACCTGGTGGACAGTAGTTAGAACTACCCATGACATCTGTAATCATCTGGGAAATAGTTTCGACTCCAAACACAGGCGTTATTCATGCGTTCACGCAGAAGACCGAGAAGAACCGCTACCGATTTAACAGGCTCCTTCTTCAGGAGTGTGGACATTTCATTGTCTTTATACCGGAATACAAAAATGTGGGATTTGTACATGATGGCAGGCACAGACACCTACTCAGTCGGGCCACTGGTTATGGTAAATAGTCCAGTGAGGATACACTTTTCACATCCTATAATTTTAAAGGCCGTGATTTTTTACACATGCATAGAGTACCTGTCAGTCATAGAATAAAAAAAAATTCAACAAATCGGTAGCTTGCTTTAGTTTATAATATACATATTTAGTAATAAAACATAGACTATAAAATTAAAATTACCACTGTGAATTACATTACGTCGGAGAATATACTTATAACTGCTGTAACTATTTTTAGAAAATATAAAGTAGTAAAATTAATTTTTTACAAAATAGTTTTAGAATATCTTAGTATAATCTACAACGCAATGAAGTGCACAGTGTGGTTTTATAACTAAATACATACACTATACCTAAAGCAAATACCTTTACAGTATCACTGATAGGTACTCCATCTATGTACAAAAAATCAAGGAAGTTACACCCCTAATATGCATATCTTGACTGGACTAAAAGAGGTCTACCGCCTGTAGACATAGGTGTTAGTAGTCTACGAGTAGGTGAGAGTTACTCCGCAATAGAGGGATGAGTTTGCATTATGAAGCCTCGGTCACACAGATACTTTACCCTTATAGATACTCTTACCCTGCCCTCGCCCGCATTGAACGCATGGGTACCTCTCGAAACTCGCGAGTTAACTAACTGCAAGGAGATGGAAGGCTTATTAACTGTGGTATTACAAGCTTTCACATACAATTTGGAGATGTCTTATGTACGCTGCAGACATAATCTTCAGTTTGTAGCAAGGCGGTGCTGAATCCAAGAAGAAGGGAACTTGGACACCGCGCTTCTCTCTCCAGAGGTGGAGCGAGTACCGATTCACCCGCTTCACCAGGTTTTTGGACACTCGATTATTCCTCAGGAACTCCTATTGATATTAAAATAGACGGTAAGCACTTGAACAAATCATCACAATCTGTCATTGAATCTAGACATTTGTAGTTCCATATGCATTACAACATGCAGAGTAAAATCAACCAGGTAGAAGACCTCTTTGCTTTTGTCAAATGATCGGCTGAACATTCGCACTAAAGCTGTTAGACTCTTCATTCATAATGCGAACAACCAAGCCATGGAACGGGAGTGATTGATGGAACGGATAATGGAAGGGATTCGGCGTTAGAATTTCCTGAATCCTACATTGGGATCTTCAAGAGCAGAGTACAGGCATCTATTGAGATAGCGTGCTTTTATGTGGGTAGGTACTATCATTGTCTATTTAGCAGTATTATCTATACCTATTATGTTGATCAACTTACAAGTTGTGGGTACACATAACTCATGAATCTTGAACGTTCTGTAACTGACCTCCCATCCAACTAAAAGCTTGTATGAGTGTGTGTGTTTATGTTCTCCTGTGTCGAGGTGTAAGAGAAAGAATTGACATACAGCGCAAGGCGCATAAACTCGACATCTGGAGCCTCAGCACGAATCTACTCAATTTGCGTACCTACTGTTTAGTAACTTATTAGTAATCTGTGGTACTGTCAAAATCCCTTACGAAAACACTACGTACATACACCTTTCGGGCCGAAAACCCAACGCCGCAATTACCTGAAGTTCCAAGTGCTTGCAGTAGTAACCGAAGGACCTGAACGACTGGTACTGGATGATGTTGGAGAACTCGCCCACGTAAATCATATAAATCATCGTCGAGCATATCGCCAAAATTATCACGAAGATCACCTGTCCAACAAAATGACGACATTCATCCACCCATTGATTTATATGCCATAGATATGTTAGATGGATAGATGAACGCAGTGGCGCGTTCACACACCTACACAATTTTTTAATTACAAATAAATATACATACAAATAAAAGTAAAGAATAGAAAATACAAAGAGCGAGTGTGTGCCGCAGGTATGTAGCACAAACGGGTTATAACTCAGTGTGGCACATCACTCAAAGAGCGAAACACTGGTTTTCAGTTTCAACCCCTACAAGTACGAGTGCATAAAAGTACGCGCATGTTCCCGTCTGCGTGTACATATGTGGTCAATCGTGAATGAAAAGTGTCCGTTGTTGATACAGCTAGACTAGTGTTGAGTAGTAATTATGACAACAAGTTAAATGAATGATAATGATGTGACAAATTAAAAGTGCATAGGAAGTTCCACTACAGGTAAACGCTTTGGAATTCCAATTTTTTGTTTTTCCATTGAATGTGCCCTAAGGTGATTTTTGAACAAGATTAATTATCCTTGATGATGAATGATGATGATGTTCGTACGAACAAATCCTCCTCGCGCTTTTCTTAGTACATAAAATAGTACCATCTCGAGAATCCTCGAGAATTAATAGGACTGCTGAGAATAAAAGGCCAAAACCACCGCGCACAACCAAAATTTTTGCGTTATATAATAATGTTTAATTATTCAAAACCAGCTTTCCGCCTGCGGAATAATTTCATCGCGGACTTAAGGCTTGTCCTTTGTAAAATGACCTTTACAACAAAAAATTTTAGTGAAAACACCTGCATTTGTGATTATAGAAAAAATACATGGAAATCTATACGCTATGCCCCGTATATTTATTACAGCCAAAACACGAATGACGTAATTTTATTCGATAAAAAAATTGCGAATTGACCTCTCAAAAGTCAGCGAAAATGAATAATGTGCCTCAGTACTTAATATATCAAGATGAAATTATTCTTGAATATCCCTTACATAATTAGAAATATAACCATTAAGTAATTTTGTGATAGACTAAATAGTATCCTCTGTAGAAATATTTTATTCAATTGGCCCATACGACATTCTTTGCCGAGCGGCACTGCACTACGCTGCAAATCGACAGTGACAATGCAAACTTCTTGTTAGACGGACCTGTGCGTCACTGTTGCTCCGCGCTCCTCTACCCGTGCGGTGAAAAATTCAGTTATTCCGCCCACACACCCACGCACACACCCACGCACACACCACGCACACACCCACGCACACACACACGCATACGTAACACACACGCTAATTACTTACGCTCAAAGCGAAATGGCAGACTGCAATTTAAGCTAGTAAGAGCGAGCCCCGTTACAAAAAGAAGTCCTGCCAATTTCAATTGGTTACCTCTGACTGCTTCTTGGGCAAGATGTCGCCGACACCGTTTTGCGTGAAGGTGGTCAATATGAAGTACATCGAGCACACGTACAGATTATCGCATATTTGTGTTCCGTCATCTGTTAACAGAAGGTATCATCATATCAGCCACAAGATGTCCATCGAAGCGTCAGCGTTTGTCGTAGAAATGTTTGCCACGTCTAGAAGGGCCATAGGGGGGCTTATAAAACGAAAACGAAGGTATGAAGATAAAATATGGGTATACGACATATCGTACCTTTATGGATCCAGGAGGAGTTCGGTGATATTCTATCTTCCATAGTGCCGATTGCATACCATATGGCGGTCAGAGTGTGTATGTATAGGCTGAACCATATCGAGACTGCCGCTATGGTGCTGAACACGAGGTTGATGGAGAGCCTCTCTTTGTGACGCTTCAGGCACCGGCTCACTGTCACCTGCAATGAATAACATGGCAAAAGTCCAACTCCTATCGTTGGTTATGATGAAGCAAAACATCGTGAGGAGACCATGCGTGCTTGAGAGTTGAAGATATTTTGTACCAAAGACCTATTTAACATAGACCGGAATCGGATGACTACATGCGGTTCCTCGTATGTAATATTTTTTGAGGACTTAGTCTGAATGTTTTTAGTTTTTTCTCCATAAACACGTTATTTATAAATCTTAACTGTAAAACGCATACGATCACGATGTGCCCCTTAGGTCTAAAACAGACAATTTGCTTAAGCTCATCAGCTGCCGTACAAATTATTACTCGGGATCCTTTGGCATTAAGGCTGCGCAGTTGTGGAATGCACTACCACAAAATATTCGTCACGCAGAATCGCTTGCAGTGTTTAAACTGCGTCCAAAGGAATATTATTTGTCTCTTTAATGCATTGTCTTCCTTCCTTCCAGTCTCTCTCCAGAATGGTAGCGGTATTTAAAGAGTTAGTACCCCAGGAGGGTACCAGCACTATTAGTGCTGGAGAATCCCTCATCGCTCAGGCTGCCCTACTGATTCTAGGGTGGACACCTTCCTCAAAGGCCGGCAACGCATCTGTGACCCTTTTGGTGTTGCGGGTGTCCATGGGCGGCGGTGATTGCTTTCCATCAGGTGACCCGCAAAATTGTATATACTGTTATAAATATTTATGTGTATTTTATTATTGTACTTATTTATATGGTTTTGTTTATTTTAGTAAGTGTTTATCTTTGTATGTATTCTACTACCTATGTATCGTCTATGTACATACTGATATTTAAAGTTAGTCACCTTTTACTTTGCACTATCCACCTACATATTAAAAAGCTTCTTTAACTGAGGTTGTCTGGAATCGCTATCAGCGCTAAGACCGCCTTTGACAATTCATCATCTATGGTAAATGTTCTTCGTATTTTATTTTTGTGTGCAATAAAGAATTTAATAAGTTTGTTTAAGTGCAGTTAAATTATCTAGTTATAGTTTGTAGGCTTAGTTTATGTATTTTTATCTTTACGTTATATTTTTTACCAACTATAAAATACACCCGTATTGCTACTATTAGTGCAAACCTCACCTACTGGTAGCTTGTATCTTTACCCTAAGGTTTGCCTGGAAAAGATCGCTGTTAGCGATAAGGCCGCCTTATTGTGCGATTAATGATGTACGCTGTATTCTTCATGTAGCTTTTGTTAATTGTGCAATAAAGAGTATTTTATTGATTGATTGATTGATTAATAATAATAATAATAACGCACATGAAAACTTGTAAATGTGTACTACACACTACACATAAAGTATTCCCATTATAACTACAGTCCTGAATCACTACAACCTAAAGACATTGGGCAGGTTCTACTTCGCATCGGATTCTCTTGAGTCCCCGTTCTTACGGGGGAGTGTACTATGGTATATCGAATAACACTACCCCGAAAAACGTTTGACCGAAGAACGTTTGATCGAAAGCAGAGTACATTGCGGAGTTTGTTCATCGTTAAATTTTTTTTAATATAACCATCTCCGCAATGTACTGGGCTTTCGATCAAACATTCTTCGGTCAAACGTTTTTCGGGGTGAGTGTACTATGGTATATCGAATAACACTACCCCGAAAAACATTTGACCGAAGAACGTTTGATCGAAAGCAGAGTACATTGCGGAGTTTGTTCATCGTTAAATTTTTTTATTATAACCAACTCCGCAATGTACTCAGCTTTCGATCAAACGTGCTCGGTCAAACGTTTTTCGGGGTATTGTAATTCGGTATACCATAGAGTGTACCTTACGGGGAGCGAAAACTCTGGCTTTTGCATGGCAGCCCATCGACAAGGTTAAGCATTTCGCAGTTGCAGATCAATGTATTATCATCAGAGCTGAACGAGTTTGCAAAATTTCAGCTCCTGTGGTAACCAGGAAGTGGTTCTAATTTGATTTCCAAATTTTGAATGGACATATGTAACTTTTTTTTATATATGAGAGGGCGGCAAACGAGCATGCGGTCACCTGATGGAAAGCAATCACCGCCGCCCATGGACACCCGCAACACCAAAAGGGTCACAGATGGTGACTATGGTGAAGGTGTAGGCTCGTTTCTTGAAGGTTCCAATGTCGTACTCGTTCGGGAATATCGCTTTTGTATACATAGCAAGCAAGATAAATAAGACTTACAAGCCTTAACAGCCTATTGAGTCTCAGTACGCCGAACAGCCTCCACTTCGCGTCTGTATCCGTTTGCATCAAACAGAACAACTCCAGCGGAAGACACGACAGTATGTCATACTTGAACTCGTCTTTGATGTAACTGCAAATATTTAATTTTTATGACAAGGTACCGTAACAAACAAACATGAATGAATGAACGAATAATAAGACATTGGAAAGTCGACCCCACTTTGATCATGTCGCCCTCTCTCCCTCGCTTGGCTCACTCGCTTAGCTGCAGACAGTAAGTCCAACGTTAGAAATTTTCAAGATAAGAGTAAAAGAGCATTATTTGTCTTTATGATTTCTCCTCAGTATTATAGTAATTATTTAATTATTTATCATAATGAGTATTGATGATGTATATACTTGTTTATACTTCGTACTATATATATGTATATTGGATAGGTTATGTGCTATATTTATTTATATATATATATTTTTTTATATAAAATAATTTTCAATTGTTGTGTACACTATTTTCTGCCCAATCTAATAAACACTATGTATCTCTAAGGTTTTCTGGTAGAAAACTATCGGAGTTAAGCTCGCCTTTGTACATTTAATATACAATGCATATTTCTGTAACAATTTTGTGTACAATGAAGATATTAAGATATATTAAGAACTGTTAAAGTAGAAATAATAACGTCATTCACCATATTCGTTGTTGATTTAGGGCACCAATCCCAACCCCACATCCTAATCGAGAAAAGCAATAACGACCGTCTCAATTTATATATGTTTTATTAGACAGAGAAACATTGAACAATCTGTGCTGTGTGTGTGTGCGTGTGCGTGTGCGTGTGCGTGTGCGTGTGCGTGTGCGTGTGCGTGTGCGTGTGTGTGTGTGTGTGCTACGTTACGTTACCACCTTCGGGCTCATCTTTACTTAACATCAGGTGTGATTGAGGTCAAGTACGAACCGAGAATTATGCCATAGAGTACCAGAAAATAAAGAAGTATCCGACCTATCACGTGACCTGTACTTGTATTTTTTAATAATACTTACTCCTTTCTAGACTCGAAGAACACATTCTTGACATCACCTGTCTCTATTAAGTAAGGGCCGATACATAACATCAGCACCTTAGCAAGGAACGCCGCATCCATCACATACAGAAATCCAATTAGAAATATCGTGTCCGCTTCAAAGCCGGCGTTGTAGATGTCCGCATATATACACAACAATGATACCAAGATCAGGTAATACTGAACTAATCTGCTGTCCACATTGAGGTACTTGGCAATGCCGGTATGTTGAAGAGTTATCATGGGGGCGCTGGGAGAGCGTCTCTCCTTTGTCGCTCCAGAAGTTTCTCCCAAACTGCCAACTATGTAATTCTGTAAAGGTCATTCGTCATCAACAGCCTTACACGTCCGCACTGTTGGGGCACAGCTCCTCTCACTGGGAGAGGGTATGAGCCATAATCTACCACGCGGGCCCAGTCCAGATTTGTGTCAAACTTGCGGCTACCAGACAGTCAGTGTTTTTAAGCCGCCACTGAAGGCCACCGACTTGGTTTACGAATGCCTTCAATTAAATACAACCGGGACCAACAATTTAACCTGCTTTCCAAAACACGTAAACACTCGTATTAAAATGCCTCTAGTGGTCACCCATCCTAAGACTAACCGCGCCAGACATTGCTTAACTTCGCTAATCGAAAACGAATAGCGAATGCGGTTGCGCAGCGTGAGTTTGTAAGGGAATTCGGCAACAGCAGTACTTTTTAATAGCTTGTCAGAAAGTAACACGTGGAGACATCTGTCGGACACGGCAAGTATTACTGGTCGTTGTCGAAAGCAAGATCGATGTGTCCGTGAAGGTAAATGGTAATGTTACGGAGGTGGTAAGTCAAAAAATAGATGGCGCTGTAAACTTAGGCAATGCCAAATCAAGGTAGAAATAGTTGGGTGTTTCAGGAGAAGGAAATATTCCCTTTGGATAATTAAAAACAAGTAGGTCCCTAATACTTGTCCTAGTTTATTGTTAATAGTCAGAAAAACATTACCCTTCTTCTCCAGCTTAGTCGGGAACAAAATAGCAAAAGATCAAAGGCCCCCTTAGATAAAAGTTAAAGTCAAAAAATGCTTCAAACAAGGTACACTTAAAATTGTCAGCTTTTATTTTTATAGCTACCGCTTGTTCAACGGGAAGTATACTTCCAAGGTTTCCATATCTACAAACGCTAACGCTCAAGCTCTTGCAGTGGTTGGCTGTTAATTGTTAGCGATTTATTGGCATCCAATCAGAATTAAAGCGTTAGCGTATGTCGTTAGCTTAAAAAATGTAAAATTGACTATTTTAATTGTACTCTGTTTACCTACAAAATAAAGCATTTTTGACTTTGACTTTGAAAGATTGTCATTGATGATCGTAGCAAGTGCAAGCTTGAGACCACTAATTACACTTACGGGAAACAAGTGTGACTATATACGGATGTATATACCTTTATAATCTCAAAATAATTATTTATCATAATGTAGAGTACCACTGGGAAGTCTGTGGTTCCATACCTCATTGTGTGGTCGGTATTTGTTGAGGAGCACCTTTACAGAAGGGAAATCTATGATAATTCTGTGCATCATCTGCGAATTGATCTGCAACAGGTGGACGTTGGTGATGGCCACCAGCTCGTTGGGACATCGAACCGCATGTAGATTCTCCATATTACCATAGACACTGTAACAAAAATGTTTCTACTTCCAACGACACAACTATATTCATATAATTTTTAATGGTGGCAATAACAAAGTATCGCCTATATTCGCTTATAAGTAAGTCATTACATTTTTAACTTGGAAATAAAATTACTGCCCATTCACAAGAGCTCAATGTTTTATCTTTTGTCAATTGTGTTCCTATGACAGTGATGTTTTGTTAATGTTTTGTTCTATATTTGTAAGTATCGCTCTTTGTCTGCAATAAAATATTTTAATTACATTTTTCCTTCCGAGGGTTTGCTGGAAGAAATCTCTTACAGAGATAAGCTCGCCTTTTGTGTATTGTAATTTCTGTCCTATGTTTGTTTAATGTATGTTTGTATACTTATATATGCAATAAAGTGTTAAATAAATAAATAAGAGCTGAGAGAATAATGAGCAAGAAACTCAATTATTGTATGGGATCTGTATGGCTGTATCTGTATGTATACACGTTATTATCGCAGAAAAATGACTGTTCCTAGCGATCTGACATCATCGTGGTCAACGGACTTCACGCTTTCGTGCAAAATAAGCTGGACGGACGAGCGAGCTTAGCTTTGGGCAGATCTGCAACTCCAATTATACAAGGCTGAAGTAACGGCATAGTAAATATTCAGCGTCACACGGAGCCACATATACAGCAGAAAGGATATGAGCACGAATCAGGTACTTCAAGACATTTTCAGAGCCTTTAAGGAGACCGATAAACTGCCGGCTGTGAAATTCAACCATGATGACGTCTGCAGAAAGATTATGTTGGGGGCAGCAGACACTCAGAAATCCGAACCAAATTGAAGGTTTCGGTGCGGAAGAATGTCGAGTTGCCTTCAATTATTTTCCAGTTGTTACGAAGCGTACACGACAAAGATCTAAAAGAATAGGCAATGAAAAGTGAAAATTTGGAAAACAGCTCAACAAGAGTATTACTCGTCATAAAAAAAAGGAAAGAAAAATGATCCTGTGGGTTTCTTGCGCCGCTTCTTTTCCTACAGATGATTTCCCTTTCCGAAGCGGTGGTAGCTTGGACCGAAAAATGTGTACCCCTATTTTTAATTCCAATAAATTTACAACAACAACACATGATATCATGTATTATTATTATTATTAAATTCTTTATTGCACACAAAAATAAAATCATGTATCTTACGTTCAAATAAATGCTTGAAGTTTGAAGTTAACATAAATGATGAAAGAGATAAAGTACTAAACTTCGTTCATAAGTCTCACATCTCTATACTCACCTGCCCCTAGTTAACCTGGTACTTGTACAGGACTTGTTCATAGTTTGCCTGACGTCCACATATCCATAATCGATGAAGAACATATCATGTAGAATATCATCTTTTTGGATGATCCGTGTATGAGCTAGGAAGTACACGCTGCGGACCGCACGGCCTACGACTCTCAGGAGGGATACATCGCAGTGATAGAGTATGGGACACTGGAAAATATAAAAAGTATTTGTACGTATATACTATACTAGCTTTTCATCGTTCATCGTTTCAGCAAAAAAAATTGTCTATATCTTAATCCAGGTCCTAATCTGTCTACTAAATCTGTCCAGATGTTTAGGCGTGAAGAGGTAACAATAATATATACATACACACACACACACACACACACACAAACTTTTATAAGTATCAATCACAGCATTAGGTTGAGTCTAATTTAATTTTTACAATTAATTTACAATCAATCTATCAATCACTGTCAAAAATCAATGTCAATATATTGGGTCTTTACCTATGAAATTGGAGTTTTTTTTTCCTCGTTAATTATATGTACCAATTCCTGCGATTTTCAAAGCTATAGCTTATTTGGAAAATGGAATATTATTTCAAGGTTTCACATGAAATATTTTTTAATTTCTGGGCTGAATCACATAATAAAAAAATTTGAACAGAGCTCTTTTCATGTGGGAAGCACATATGATATCGTTTCTTAGATTCACTGCAACTTTTATAAAGCCGTTACTTTTAAAAATTAACGCTGCCCATACTTAACTTAATGTTATTCGATAATACACACAAATATTAGCTAATTTTGGATTTGCCGTTCCCAAAAAAAAAATCTAAAATGTTTGTATGGAGAAAACAGTCTTAATTAAATTCTTCATACAAAACGCCAATTTCATAGGTTAGGAACTAATATATCCCTTGTTTTCGTTACCAAAGGGAAACTACCTTGGCAAATGTAGAACCGTAGAGATGCAGTATGGCATCAGTTCGCAGTGTGATTTGATCGCAGAGCTTGAGCACGTTCCTGTAGTCTGTGCCGCCTGTCTTATCCCAGGTGTACTCGTAGTGGCTCAGCACTTCTCTGATGGATTAATAGATGTTAACAACTAAAACTTTATGGTAAACTCTAACTCCAAGCTTCCAGCATTAATTTCAACGGAAGATATTATTTTCATTTATTCAACGTCAATTTAAATCTATTAGAAAAGGGATCATGTACTTCTGTATCTAAGGCCCGTATAAATAAACCATTCTCAAGATTGAGAACAGTCTTGTGATTGGTCTCAAGTAAACGTGTTGATTAATAAACCTAACTTGAGACCTGAAACGCGCGCGCTTACTCGAGCAGTACTCACTTGAGAGTTTCACGTATTAATAAACGGAACTCAAGACTATCATTCATTCGCCGCTGAGGCTTAAATTAGCACGAAGCTTGAGTTAGCATCAACTTCTTAAGACGCATCTCGGATGATACAGCCTCAAGACTTGTATTGAGATTGGTTTATTAATACGGGCCTAAATGTCCAAACATTTTAGAAAGAGAAATCATCTATGGGAGGAGACGCGGCGCAAGAAAATAACAAATCCATTACTTTTTCTATAAAATTAAAGTATTACTAAGAAGTAGTAACATGAACTCGCGATAGTCGGTATCGCTTTCGCCTTGGGGAATTTCCTGCTTCAGTGGGTACGTTAAATTGATGTCATTTGATTTCAATTAAAGGCAGTCGTTGAGTCATTGTTGAGATGAAGCTGTATCCCAACAATGGAACAATACGAACGGCCAAGGCATGGAAATCCCTTCCGGCGTCAGTCTTTCCTGAATCCTACAACCTCGGGATCTTCAAGAGCAGAGTGAATAGGCATCTACTAGATCGCGTGCTTCATCTTCGGCTACATCGTCACATCCACTCAGGTGAGATCATAAAAAAAAAATGGAAGCATGTAAGGCTGTTGAACAACCATTAAACGGAAACTACGTGCCAAAGGCTATTATAAAATTTCTGACTATCTGGATGATAAGAATGCGTGGACATGAACCGCTAAGCAATATCCAGTATATTTTATTCTTATTTTTCTTTGTCGAATCATAAATGTATTGTATTGTATTGTATCGTATGGTATCGTATCGTATCGTATCGTATCGTATCGTGTCGTGTCGTGTCGTGTCGTGTCGTGTCGTGTCGTGTCGTGTCAGCTGTTGCAGGTCATCGGAGACCTGTATCACTGCGACCGTTGCCGATCTATTGTGATCGCCACTAACCTACAGTTCGTTGCTCAGGTTTGCCTCTTTGAGGAATTAGATAATTTTCCTGGCACCGATGGTTTTTATCTCATCCGGGTGTAATAAGTGGCTGCCCAGGTGGATATTACGTTTGCGCATTAGCGGGCCACATTCACACAGCAGATGTGCAGGTGTTTCCTCTGCGAGGAGGCAAAGTCTGCACATTCCTGTTTCTCGGAGGCCTATCATAAATGTAACAATTATTTCAAATTGTATTTGTATTGACTTATTTAAAAAGAGCAACCCCTGACTTTCTTGCTCGTTGCTTGCTCGAGACTGCCTAGTGAATGACCGATAATTGTATGTCATGACGATTTCAAGCGTTATTAACTTACGAAATAAAACATTTTTCATTTGATTTGATGACGAATTTAACAAAAGACATTTCCCACTGGTGCTGCCGAAAGTGAGTACTGTTTAATAAACTGTTTAACCGCCTCCGTGGCTCAATGTAAACAACATTGGGTTTACGATTCGGAGGTCGCGGGTTCGATCCCAGCGGGGTACATGTTTAAGCGCTCGGTTTGGTTGGTGGTAGGGCAGTTAAAATGTCCGCCTGACTAGCTACCACCATCTTATCTAAATCTGCCGCCAAGCAGAGATATTAATAGCATTGAAAAGTTCCGGTTGTCAGAGAAAAGATAGTCAGTCCCCCAAATGTGTTGGGGTTTATGGGGCAGTACGCTTCCACATTTCACCTCATCTTCACTTAACATCAAGTGTGATTGAGGTCAAGTACTAACCCGTCGTGCATAAAAAAAAACCCCTTCGTATGAAAAGCCACTAGTGGTCAATCGAAAACGAATGGCGAATGCAACAAGCTCACGAGGGCTCAATATGACCGCAGAATAAAATATGTCTTACTGCTGCAGATCCCTCGACAGTTTCTCTCGCTTCATATAGATACTAATATCTCTCATATTCTGTTGGTACGCAGCCAGCATCTTGTTCACGTTCGCTCTGATGCTGATGATGCGCACAGCAAAGAAAGTGGTCATCATGGCACCTGATCAAACACCTCCAGGAATAAATATAAATTGAAAATTTAGAAAACCCTCTAGAATACAAATGATAATCAGCCATTAAATAAAACCGTCATCGAAACGGCTCAACCGATTTCCTATGGCTAAGAACCTTACCCCAACTTTAATCTTAAATATAAAAAAACGCACTCAAGTCAGACCATGCCTATTGAGATACGTCCGGACAAAGACTACACATTTACATTTCAGATTTCAACTGTTCCAGAAAGAATGTTCCAGAATGTTAAGAGATACGTAACAAGATTTTGTTATGATTTTTACGGATGCTTCGAAAGATGAGCATATGCAATTTAAGCTATGCGACGAGGCGAGCATAATGAGAACGGAACTTACAGCCGTGACAGAGGCGCTGTCGTACGCAAACTCAATATCGACAAATAAAATTGTCATCCTGTCGGACTCGAGAAGTGCACTCCAACATCTGCCTCGGTGTGTCTCGGGAGGCCGAGATTTACCGATAGCCTATGAGGCATTAAAAATTATCACTGCCTTGCACAGTCGACAGATTTGCATTAGGTTGCAATGGATACCGTTCCACATAGGGATTCATGGTAATGAGATGGTGGATGGACTGGCTGTTGCGGCGATCACTGATGGGATCGATATAGATTGGTAAACCCGTTGCTACCGAACTCATCTCTATAACTAGAGAAACTTGCCTAGACCCCTGGGATAAATGCTTCGAAGAGAGTTCTGTAGCCAAGGCGTATGGCACCTAGGAAGCCTTGGTTTGATGGCGTTGGCCTGTCTCGGGAAACTATAGTCCAAGCGTTTAGGTTGCGTTCTGGTCACATTCCTTTGAACAAATTTTATCATCTGATAGACAGAGTGGACTCTCGATTGTGCGAGTCTTGTAGCAAAGTAGAAGATTTATTCCACATGTTGTTGGTGTGTGGGTAGAATGCAGCATTTACTGTAGTATCTCGAAGGCACAGGGCAAAATGGAGATATCAATGTCATCCTCAGCCAGCCTATGTCAAAGATGGCAAAGACATTGTACAATTTTGTAATCAATAGTTTAAAGCTAAGGAATAGGCATAGTTTAGTAGTCTACCTCACCAAAAGTCACGTTAAAATAAAACATAAAAAAAAAACTGTTCCAGAATAAGAATTCTAAGTATAGAGGAAACAAAAATGTTACTCACCACACACCATCCCAATGAATAAAATTTGCATAAGGGATATATTACTCGGATTGAAAGTGTTATACCCAGTGGTGGTGGTCTCGTAGACCACCCAGAAGTAGATAGACAAGTGCATGTTCCACGGGCTTTCAGTCATGTTGAAGCGGACTGTGAAACGAAATATTGTAGTAGGTAGGAAAGCAGCCAGAAGTGGGTTTACATAGCGTGCTAAAGTCGGGTGTGTAGCTCAGTTTAAAGACTATAGTACTTTGTAAGATGTACACATCAGGAATTATGGCTTTGGCGAAATTACCAGCGTTGGCGGCCTCACCCATAACATTAACCTGATTCAAAATTGTAATAAACATACGCCCGTCTTCGTCTGTCGGACAGCATCTACTTAGTTTACGTTGGTGTTTATTGTCCCGTTCACAAAAAGAGAAGAGGCTGGTTATGGCTAGCGATCGATGCTTTAGTGGGCATCTGAACTGAACTACCCTTCGATATTTTTCCTCAAAAATAATAGGCGGATGAATAGCATTCATAGTGCAGCCCCCTTGTGAAGTAAATGTTCATAGACCAGTAAAGATCATTTTCCATTTTTGCCTTTTTTGAAAGTGCGTATCGGACTCGCAAATTGAGGGTTCCGTACTAACTTGTAAGTAGATTCGTCAATCAGGGCAATTGAGTCACGAAGAATAAGTTAGTAAACACAGAAAAATATTTTTTTTATGTAATATAACTACAAATTCACGAATTTTGTATTTTTCCTTTACTTGGTGCTGTGAGACCTTGCTCCTTGCCAAGTTTCATGATTCTATTTTTGGTTATGCTGACTTAGAAGCTTGATTTTTTTTCAGCTCCAAGGGAGCTCAGACTTATGTTTTTTTTACTATATCCAAATTGATACCTCCACGAGTTCCGGAAGGATAACTATACTCACAGATATTATCGAATAAGTACAACCACGACCCGCCCTCATCCGCAAGCGGCTTTATCTCCCACTTTGTGGCTTGTGGTTTGTATATCTCCACCGAATGGAATACCATTAAACAGGTCAGCACGTTGATCAGCACCATAAACAAGGGTATCGCTTTGACGCTGCAAGTAATAATTACATAGGGTATCAGTTATCTCAGATGACGTTGGTATGCAATGTTACCAATCGGTTGATGGTACAATCCTGACTTAATTAATGTTGTTGGTGAGATTTCGCATATTTACGGTTTCGTCGCGTTCCAACTGCATTAAAAAACTACCTACAAGTAAAATTGCAAGACGCAGAGGCTCGCCCATAGCATCATTTGGTCATTTGTCTCATCACAACACATCATCATCATCTCATCACATTGATCAGAAAGGTTGGCTACCATAAGTTCACATGGGTCCCGCTGTTCAATCCTTAACACTTTCATTGATACTTCGTCGAGAAGCGATTTCTTTTCGCATAATGTAGGAATTTAGCAAGCTAAAACCGTAGTACCAGCCAATCTTGTATCGTATTGCGCCCACTCACATCTCATTTACGAAGTAGGAAAGAATCCATAGTGTATTTACACTTTAGAAGGGCACAAGAAAGACACACACCCATGTGGAGTGATCCCGAAGAAGAATGCAACAGCTCCACTACTGATACCGCCCAGCCTTAGAATCCATGCCGCCTGTGAGTGGACTGTCATATCACAAGTATCTAGACCCATTTGATGTGACAGTTCACCCATAGGGGTGGTATGAGTTTATGTGGAAATGTTATATGTCATATCCTGAATTCTAAGATCAACTGTCAGAGGTGTTAAATAGCAGGTTCCGCAAACGTGCCGCTGCTGTCGTCCACCGGCTATCAAATTTTGTAATACAGAAAAGGCATGCGCTTTTTAGTTCCTTGATTGCTTGGCAGAAGCTGGACTGTCGATTGCAATTTGACTCTCGCGTTGCTGTTGCTAATACGTGATAAGGATTTGATGATTGATAGCAATTGTTGCGTAATTTACTGCTGTGATACTGCTTCTGCAAGTTACATGATAAAACTGTCGATCTATCCGAAGGTTCGTTTAATACAAGCCACGTTTCCAGTAAAAAGGATGTGAGCTTGCGAGGTGACCTCATCGAGACATTCAAAATTCTCACCTATAAATACAACCTGCCTCACTTGCACGACATATTCAGGATGAAAGACATACGACCGTTACGAGGACACGCTCTGCGAATAAGCCGCACTCACGCTGACATATAATAATAATAGTGAATTCGTTCAAGAATAGATTGGATAAATTTAAAAAGAAACTAGTAATGACTTAAATATTGGCTGAATAACAATATAATGAACAATGTGAACTCTTCCAACACTGTGACATAGACATACCAGCAGTAATGCTGCTCGTCTATAATAATATAATAATAATGATTAAATTCGACTAAGGAATTTATTATTGAGATTATATCAGCCTAGGGTGACCATTGATGAGCAACAGAGTCATTTCGTGACACAGGACGGACGTGACGATGACTTACACAAGAATAACGTCTCCTCTCCCGCAGTAGTTAAAGAGAATGTCCATAGCTCCCGGCACGCGGTATAGTTGTATGAGCCGGTTCAGCATCAAGAACTGTCCTGAAGCACTCACCATCGAGAAGCCGCCTTCGACTGTACAAAACAATCCAAAAAAGGTTCCATTATAGTGATGGTGAATGAAATCGGCTTGGCATTATATCAATTCTAAATCTAAAATAATCTATTATTGAATAGCATTAAGAAATTAAACAGACAGCTGCAGTTTGTTTATGACTCGTTTCTGTCTAAGCAGTGTGTTCGCAAATTGTCTCAGTCGTTTGATCAATCATTTCCTGTAGCAACAATATCAAATCAAATTGAATAAATGTGAACGATGAGATGATTACAATTGGATGAAATGTGGTACACAGGTAGATATATGCTCTCGATAAATTTATCCCGACACAGAATTTTCCGCGGAATAAATATTTCATCATTATTTTTATTAGTTAATTGTTACATAGATCTACATTTTTGACATTTTTATTATGGCTTAAAATTACTTAATTTCTTTAGTTTGACTTTTAATACTATGCAATTTAGACTTATTAACATAACGACTTGTATATTACTGAGGATTGTTTTATTGATACCTATAATAATAATAATCTTTCTTTATTCTTTATTGCAAATAAACACAAAAGATACAATTGTCAGATACAAAGATACAAAGGTGAGCTTATCTCTAAGAGATGTTAATGTAAGAAATGTAATAATGTAAAAGTACAAAGTTTCTTGTAATATAATTAAAACGTTACCCACTCAATTATAACGATAATTATTGTCAGTAATAAGAATCACTAATTGGCATAAGTTTGGAATTACTTTACTATAATATAATTTCTGCAATAATGCTGTTGATTCTATGTAAATAAGTAAATGAAATTACACATATTTATTATTGATTCCCCGCGAGCAAAGCCTCTAAAGTAGTCTTTCTTTCTTTCCAATAAAGTATACCACTCTGTAATCCAACGAGTCCAACTGCCTAAAAACTAACCGCGCTAGTTTTATAAAATTAATGAAAAGCTGTATGAAGTAAAAAAAAACATTTGCTATGCGCGGACGCCTATCGATAATCGAATAACCGGCTATTTCTCTGCAAGTAAAGGTATAAACTGCAAGTAAGTAAAGGTACGCATAAACTGGAAAATGGGAAGTACTTATTTGAAAAATTGGCCTTCTCCAGCCCTTAAGCTTACTTGATTCTGCTTCTCTTTCGGTCTCCGTCAGCTCGAGAGGCACTGCACCAAGTATATCCACCAGGAAAGGCCCTTTCATGTAGTGAGCCGCTGTACTTGCTGGATGGTATACGAGGATACCATCTTCGTTGTAGTAACCCACAAGCATTCGCTGGAAACTGTCATGATGTAATATAAAGATGGTATAAAAATTGATGTCACCAAGTCTACCCTATGAAACGTCACACATTGTACCATGGTGTTATAACATTTCATACATACAGAACTTGTGTCAAAGATCTCGCTAAGAGCCCCAGCCAGAATCCTTAGATACAACCCGCTTTTGCATCTCCCATCGTGGTCCACCAACTACAGGCAGAATGCGTTTGTGCAGCGAGCGAGTAAGAATTTAAATTTACTTAGCAACGAGTTTGATTTGGACCTGTTTTGTACTAGCGTTACATCGGCAAGGAACACATTAAGTAGACGTTTTTTTTTGACCTAAAGGTAACCTAATACTACTGTGACCAGGTTGTTTTTTAGATTGGCGATGCAAGGATATCCTATCTATAGATTGTTTATAATTAGATTAATTTTTCCAACAGTTCTCTGATTGCAATGTATAGTTTTTTTTTATTTTGTATTAAGTTTATTCTTTATTGCACCAAAACATTACAATAACAGAGTACAAACAATAGGTCACGTACAAAGGTGGACTTATCTCTTTAAGAGATCTCTTCCAGCCAACCTGAGCATTGTAATAGAAAACTTAGTAAATTTGGGGTTTAGCAGTAAATTGTGTGCAAAAGAAAAAATCCTACAACGAATAATAAAACAAATAAAAAAAAGAAAAGATAACTTTAAGTTTAAGTAGGTTCTATCTGTGGAAACCTCTAATTGGCTTTCAGTTTTTTAGTTTAAGTGATAATTTGTAAAACAGCTGTTGGTTTTCCCAAGAAAATAAAACAAATAAATAAATAAATAAATACAACATTTATTATTCATGACAACCACTTTCAGTGATATTTGCTCTGTCTTTAAAACTGCACTGTTTTTAAAGTACCAGGAGAGCAGAAGCTACTCAGAGGTTGAACACACTCGCGAGCGCGCCTGTGATGAGCATTTTACTATTTCCGTTTCTTTTCTAATGGTTGCAGAGCTACGCCATTTCATTGTGGAAAATTACACGTTAAAACTAAGTGATGGTGCCACACATACAGTGCATAAACATTATATTCTGCAGAAGTTAGTAGGTGCATTAAACCGCGAGGCGGCGATACCAACTGGCCTCATGTAATCTAACGCCGTTAGACCTCTTGTGTGGAGTTACGTTACATCCCAAACGTTTCTATGAAATCGAACCCAAATAATCGTAAATTGGATGGATCCCAAGAATTATAAAATAAAAATATAGCAACGAAATATTAAATGGGGCTAAACTCAAACTCAAAAAAGATTTATTTCGTAAGTTATACAAAATAACATTTGAATTAGTTACATTGTGTTAAGCGACTGATATGAACAACAATTAAATCCCTAAAAGTATTATATGGACCGTATGGACCGAAGCACTCTAGCACCATCTATTAGAAAGTATTCATACAATATCAACACTCAAATCAAATCCATAATAATATGTCACATATAAATGAGTAAGAAAATTTCGTCAGCTCTGCTAATTGATATCGTGGTCTAGTGGCAACCGACGCGAGTGCTTAGGTAACGTCTTTCGAAAAGACATGGTTTTCGAATCCGGCTAAGACAATTTTTATTTCGATTTTTTTTCTATTTGGAATTTTTTTCTTCTTTTTATAAAGGAAAATAAAACGTAAACACTTCATTAAAATAATAAAAAGGTAAGGAAAATAAGAAAAGTAAAAATTTTTGGAGGTATCACTTTAGCCCATGTGATACTTTTAGGATGATTGGTTTGTACATTAATTAAGTTATTGAACCAATTATTATTATTATTATAGAAAAATTGGTAATTAATGAAAAATTAAGAAATGCGTTGTTTCCCGCTTACGAGGCTGGTTTACTTCAGCTATTTTCATAGCATAATGACTTGTTGCATCCTGTTATGGGGAATTGTATCTTTGCTCTGCAGAAGCGAGCGATTCGCGCGATCTACAAATTAGTTTCCATGAATATAAAACTCACATGTCCAGGTAAGCGGTGAGGTCGAGGAAAGTGGTCAGCTTGCCGATCCATTCGTATTGCAACGACAGATATGTGTAGCTGGGGAAGATCATGGAGGTGGTGAACGCGCACACGGCCCTGAACCACTCGTACCGCTGTATGTACTTGCCGTCAGGACGGATCGTGTACCGGGGGAATATGTACCTGCAGAATGTTAACGTCATATCGCGATGACACAGCTGCCAAAACTGCATAATCCAATTGTTATAATTTCTGCTTCTTTGACTGAGGTTTTCGACCGCGTCCGTGGCTCAATGTAAACAACATAGAGTTTACGAATCGGAGGTCGCGGGTTCGATCCCCAGCGGTGTAGTTTAGTATTCGGTTTGGTTGGTGGTAGGGCTTTTAAATTGTTCGGCTGGCCAGCTACCACCATCTTATCTAGGGCCCGTATTAATAATCCAATCTCAATACAAGTCTTGAGGCTGTATCACCCGAGATGCGTCTTAAGATGTTGACGCTATCTCAAGCTCCGTGCTAATTTATAAACCAATCTTGAGGTTTACTCAACTGAGATCACTTCTTATTTTACTCACTTATTTGACAAAGGTGATTATGGCATATCAATAATCTCATGACATGGTTTATATTTTATTTTGTTTTATTTCATTATGATTATTTTATTTTATTTTATTTCATTATTTGTTTTTATTTTATTTTAGTTTTGTTTTATTTCATTATTCAAAAATAGTATGACGTTGACGTAACAATGGTTACATACTTATACTTTATTAATTAATTTTGACATAGTCACATAATAATAATATGTAGATGCTAAATTTCTATCCTATTTTGTTCATTTTGTGACTAAACAAATAATCTAGTAATGTAATGTATGTGTATAGTTATTGTTTTATGTTTGACAATCACTTTTACTTTAAAAATCATAAATTTACGAAACTGTATGTGTGACTTAATATTGTAAAAGTGAACTAAATAAATCTAATCTAATCTAATCTTCTGAAGTATACGCCTCATTGGCGAATGAATAATCGTCTTGAGTTTCGTTTATTAATACGCGCACCTCTCAAGTGAGTACTGCTTGAGTGTGCACGTGCTTGTCAGGTCTCAAGTTAGGTTTATTAATCAACACGTTTACTTGAGACCGATCACAAGACTGTTCTCAATCTTGAGAATGGTTTATTAATACGAATCTAAGTGCCGCACAACAGCAATGTTAATAACATTCTTGTGGTCCGGTTGTCGTAGATAATGCAGCCAGTCTCCCAAATAAAATGGGATTTCCGCGTCAGTACGCTTCCACCTCCGGCCTCATCTTCACTTAACATCAGGTGTGATTGAGGTGAAGTGCATAAATAAAAACACTGTAAATACTTTCTCTCCCCGTTTTCTCTCTCGTGGAGGTCTACTCTCTAACGAAATTAGCTTCGGACGACCGTGACTTCGTCAGTACGCTCCACCTTCAGCGTCATTTTTACTTAAGGTCAGGTGCCATTGAAAAAAGTTAGGTGTAATAGTTCTTCTTTTTTTTTTTATATGAGAGGGCGGCAAACGAGCATGCGGGTCACCTGATGGAAAGCAATCACCGCCGCCCATGGGCACCCGCAACACCAAAAGGGTCACAGATGCGTTGCCGGCCTTTGAGGAAGGTGTCCACCCCAGAATAAGTAGGGCAGCCTGAGCGATGAGGGATTCTCCAGCACTAAGAGTGCTGGTACCCTCCTGGGGTACTAACTCTTTAAATACCGCTACCATTCTGGAGAGAGACTGGAAGGTGGGCCTCCGGCGCCCTCGCTCACCGGACGAAGCGCAGTGGCAAAATGCCACTACTCAGACGTCGGTCTTCTGCGAGAGGGTGGTACTTCCCCGGTCGAGCCGGCCCATTCATGCTGCAAGCTAATAGCTTACAGCGTGGCTCTACCACTACAAAACTACTACTACCTACTACTGCTGTGAATTTCTTTATCCAAAACCAACCATTTAGCTGGCAAGGAGGTGACATCTAACTCTTGACAAAAATTATAACTTTAAAGCTTAACATTAACGGTTTTTCCCGACACTTACAACCTTGGGATCTTCAAGTCTAGAGTGAATAGGCATTTACTGGGTGCGCGTGATACATCTTCGGCTACATTGTCACTTTCCATCAAATGAGATTGTAGCCAAACGCGAAACCAGTTTTTAATAATAATAAAAAAAAAAAGATGTTCAAGATGTTGTGTGGAAGAATTCACTGTTACCTACAAGAACACCTTTATACTTTTGTGTTTATATGCAGAGTTCTTTTTGATCTTGCATAATAAGCGACATAGAAATAACACATCACAGTAACCCTACTGAGGTAAGTTCGCCTAATACGGACCACATTTTTGCAAATCCTTCTAAATTTGATATAAGAAGTATTTCAATTTAAAACTCATCTAAAATATACAAATAGCCAATATTTGAAGTAGAAATTTTAACCAAAACCCACGCAACAAAAGTAAATTAATGGCAAATTTTCTTTTTAAAAAGATTGTCAATGGACCTTATTAGGAATAGGTGATCTCAATAAGGCTCATTCCTATTCAGTTGATATTTCCGAAACGACTTTATTTTGTTTTTTTATTTACTTTTGTTCTAAACTGTTACAATTGTTTTTGTCATTCCCGATAGATTCATCCATAAATTAACAAGAATTAAAGTGATGGTCCTTATAAAGACTATAGAAACTTAAATGCAGAATAATAGATTTGATTTATGTCTTTTAACAAAACACAGTTTGGTTTTGTATTGTTATTTACTAACTGAAATAATTTTAAGCATAAAAATAACATATTAAGGAACATTTTCAGTCATTAGCCTTTGGGCCTTATTAAGTCTATAGAAATCACATTTTTACCAGTGGACCTTATTCGGACTATGAAAGTTTAGTAAATAGTAAGTAATCGTAGTGTATGTTACGTTAGTAAATCAGTTGAGTTTGAGTTCATCGGATTATGTAACAAGCCGTTTACAGTTTTATACACCTAATTAGGTCCGGTCCTTATTTGGTGGCAAGGAGGTGGACCTTTTTAGGCACTTCGCTATTCCGGAGAAAACCAATAAAAATCGACAAAAGAAAATAGTGCTTTCAATAACCTTACCTTCACAATCCACGCCTAAATGTTACTTATTCCTTTAGACTTCAAATTTCTTGCAAAAACGAAACAGAAACACTTGAATTAGTCAAAATAAGAACAAAAAATTTTATAAATCGACCTACATGTCGTGGCATGAACTGCATTGACAGGTATACTAACAAAATTGTGCCGTAAAATTCAAGTAATGCCAACGCGCTTCAATGATTGGTTAATGAGGAACGTCGGCGCAAGATTTGATTTCAATATAGTATCGGGAGTGGAATTTTTAAAATGGTGGCGCTTATTTGGAACCGGCCCTTATTAGGCGAACATACTTGTAGGGCTTTTTGGCGGGATCTCGGCGAGTGAAGTTGCATTTTTCTTTATAATTCTTATAATTTGTGCATTCTAACTTTTGAAGCTTAATAATGGCAGAATATTGTGCAGCAAACGTTAGTGATGGTGTACAAGTGAAAGGAAGTGTAAATTAAAGTGCGTAACGGAGCTTTCGGGTTCCCACAAGAAGCCGCCAAAATCTTTTGTAAAGCATTCCTGCCACTTTACTGAAGAATGACTGACTAGTCTCTATATACGACGAATTACTTGTTTTGACTGAGACTGACTTATAAACTGAAGAAATAAGAGAAATAAAATTTTTCACTCGAAACTGGCAGTAATGTCCCTCGACAGTGAGGTTGACTGGTTGCCATCCTCAAAAATAAGAAGAAGAACCCTACTGTAAGCAGATAATAATATGCTAAAAACTGTAATTCCTTGCCCCGTCGATTTATTCTATCGACAATTTTCCTAGAAATTGGCAACTCTAAAGCAATTTACGCCTTTTTGTAAAAGTCGGAACTTGGAAGAAATTCTATTAAAATGCAATTTATTTCCCCGGAGAAGTTTCGTTTTCATATTTACAGGGGTATCTAACATTTAAAAAACAAATCACAATTTACCAACTACATTAATTGAAGACACAAGTTGTAATTGAGCGATTGTACAAATGGTTACGAAGGGAAGAAGATGGTGGCATTCGAGTTACGGCAAAATTTAGCGATCCACCACAAAAATTTATATGGTGATAAACCCTATCAAACAAAAAACAATCATCAAAATCGGTTAATAATTGACGAAAATACTGATGAACATACATAAAATAACTATTTAAGTTTTTAAAAAGCAAATAACCCGACAGCATGTTCTGCATTTTGCGGACGCCATTGTTGGAATTTTTACCATACAATGTATCCTATGACACTCCGGGTACCAAGACGAATCTAACGACACCATTCGCTTCGAAATCGGTCAAGCTGTTTAGGCTTCAGAGGGTTTCTTAGAAATCTCAATCGGTAGCTTACTTTAGATATGGTATAGGTACCTATAAAACAAACTATTGGATTAAAATTACCACTGAGAATTTCATTGCGTCGGAGGATGTACTTAGAACTCCTGTCACTATTTTCAAAAAAAAATCGATCAATACTAATTTATATTTGTAGTTTCTACAAGATATTTAAATGTACCTTCCTTATTTAAACAATAAAAGGTATTTGATTATATTTGTGAAAATTTTATATTGTACGTTTTATGACTTACCTATAATATACATAAAGCAAGCTACCGAATGGTTAGATTTTTTAAAATTTTTTTTGTTACTGATGGGTACACTATCTATAAAAAAACAGGAACTTTAAGATAAGGAAGTTACAGCACAAAAATTACGTATTTTTACTGGACTATAGATGATTTTTTAGTGCAACGTCTAAATAATTTATCTAATTCTTTAATATATTTAGGTAATCATTTTGTTATTTAGCTATACCTAGGTCGCTAAGAAGAAGAATGTACAATATCTAAGTAGCAATTTTATAACAATATTATTAACTATTTTTCTTTGTTATATTATTATACCTAAAGATATTAAAATATAGTTCTGAGGGCGGAGTGGAAGTTTTGTTTCGACTTAACTTCACTACCGCGTTCACGTTTACGTGAAGATTTGTATGGAGAAATGTGCAGCGCCTCTAGCGGATAGTTTGCAAAACGATTTTTTTCATAGGGACTTTTTTCGTAAACGCGATCGCGATGGTAAATTTAAAAACGAGACAAAACTCACACTTTGTACACAGGATGCGCCAAAGGAACGGACGTACATACACTTTAAGAACGTTACCGGTAGTCCGGTAAAAATACGTAGAAACGATCATAAAACCTCCTCCTTTTGAAGTCGGTTAAAATAGTTTAATGATCAAATTGAACCAGAACTTACCTGAGAACAGATAGAAAGCCGAGCCGATTGAATGGATGCATGAAGGCGGAGTCAGGTTCAAACTTCCTCGGCAGCGGGAAGGTCTGCCGGTTGGGTGGCGGTGGAGGAGGCTCGTATGTGAGGAAAGAGTCCCGGCGATTTTGAACGCCTTTGTATTCCTTAAAATACATTCAGTACAGTGCTTACATGGAAATGGTTGCTATCTGTCAGGGTGCACGTGACTTGTTATATTTAGAAGCATGTTTTGCAATTAAATAAAATCAACGGTTGTGTTCGAGACGGGTCATGAGGCAAAACGCCTGGTCCAAGACCTGTCAGCGCGTCTCATCGAAGCTTCTGGTGACCGCAGAACGGGCGGCTTCCTAGCGCAAAGAATTAGTCGAGATTTAGCCTCGCGATATTCAGCGCGGGACTATGTCGCCTCGAGGAGATGCGTTAGACGCAATCTTTTACCTCATCATCATCAGCCCGTAAACATCCCACTGCAGGGATATAGGCCTTCCCTCGTATAATGAGCGAGTATGGGCCATAGTCCACCACGCTGGCCCAATGCGGGTTGGGGACTTCACATGCCTTTGAATTTTTATTTCTCGCAGGCATGCAGGTTTTCTCATGATGTTTTCCTTCATCGTTTATGAGCAGTCGGATAAATGCACATAAGTAATTAAATTTAATAACTCATTGGTACATGGCCTGCTTGGGAATCGAACCCGGAGCACCCAAATTGGGAGACCAGGTCTTAACCGCCGAGCCACCGTCGCTCCTTGGTAGCAAATAGAGTTGGCTTATCATTAAATACACAAACCACTAATCCAGTCAACAGCTGAGGTACTCGTATATGAGACAGATGGGGTACCTAGGGCTTGTATTCGACTATTATAATGTCAACCTTCTGCCTTGGTGTTTTAACGTGTATTTTGTTCAAATTGTAATTTCGGCAAATTTATTCTTACGTCAGTTCTGACTACTATTAGAACGTCAGTTATGTAATGTCGGCTGTGCTTTGATATTTCAATCAGCAGCTTAGTACGTTGTTCTGAAATTTAGAGAAACGCAAAAGTTTGTCATTTATTTTTCGCTGGCGGATTTTTTTCATTATTATTTTTTAAATGTCCGCCTGATCTTATCTAAATCTGCCGCCAATAGCATTGTTGTGTTCCGGTTGTCAGAGATAAGATAGCTAGTTCCCCAAATAAGATGGGGTTTCCCGATCAGTACGCTTCCACCTCCGGCCTCATCTCCACTTAACATCAGGTGTGATTGAGGTGAAGTGCATAAATAAAAACATTGACTGAAAATACTTTCTCCCTCCATTTTCTCTCTCGTGGGGGTCTACTCTCTAACGAAAATAGTTTCGGACGGCCGTAACTTCGGACTTTTTCTTCTGCTAATTATTTGCATTGAGACGTTCCTTGCGTCCCGTACTAACTTGTAATGTCCTACTATATACAACAAATATTAAATAATTACGATTGGTTTATAATTGACACAGCAAACTGCAAAAGAAAAAGTCCGAAGTTACGGCCGTCCGAAGCTATTTTTAGAGAGTAGACCCCCTGACCCGTTGTGCATAAAAACTTGTATATCCTTTAAAAAACGGTCCACACCGAGGCACGCGCCGCCGCCGTCACCGGCAAATTCAAGCGGCGCGCTTGTCTAGCTACTACCATATGAGTCTTTACTCATGTGGTGCCCCTGATAATGACGTCTCTTAGGAATAAATTTAAAGAAATTAATGTATTAACATTAGCATCGCAATATATTTACGAAAACTTAATGTATGTAAGAAAAAATATAGAATCGTTTAAGAAAAATAGTGATATACATAATGTTAATACCAGATATAAAAATAAACTTGCTGTTCATGCCAGCCGTTTACACAAAGTCACTAAGTCATTTAAGGGGCAATGTATACGCTTTTATAATAAGGTTCCAGTGGACATTCAAAATTTACCTTTAAATAAATTCAAAACCATCATAAAACAGACATTATTTACCAAAGGCTATTATAAAATTTCTGACTATCTGGATGATAAGCAAGCATGGACATAGACCGCTCTGCGATATTCAGCCTAATTATACAATATAATACTATAATTCTAACCCAAACTTATTTAAAAGAGCAACCCTTGAGTTTCTTGCTCGTTCTTCTCTGGGGAATCTGCTTTGCGAATGAGCAAAAATGTCAATAATTTTAATACTTATTAAGATAAAAAAATGTGACGTTTTCAAGTGATAATCTTTATCCTACGAAATAAATATTTTTTGACTTTGACTTTGATAAGGGTCACGTCTCCTGTTATTACTTTTATCTGTATACCAACCCATATTGTATGTGTATAATGTAGGTTAAGTGACTTGTGTCATGGTCGACGAATAAATATATTCTATTCTACCCTCATCAGAGTTCACCGTGCGTGAGATCGCATACAAGCTTACAGAATCTGCCTGCTCACCGGCTGTTGTTTCACAAATTCGACCGCATCTTTCATCTTCGGTATTGTGTTCAAGTCTGGGAGATATTTTCTGGAGATGGAGAACACTTGCACGTGGGTTACGGCACGTATGGTGTAGTAGGCAGGGAAACCTGCGCATGACAAATGAATAGTGAAATAAATAAATATTTCGGACACTTACACCAATCATCCGTCCCCAAACTAAGCAAAGCTTGTACTATGGATATTAGATAACGGATCAACATACATAAATATTTATATAAACATCCATGACCCGGGAATAAAAATGTATTTATTTATTTGATTTAACACTTTATTGCATATAAGAAACCAGGGCAATGTTCCTATTCATCACACAAATATTTACCCGTCGCGGGATTCGAACCCGTTACCGTTGGTTTCGCTGACAGGGTCACTATCCGTTACACCAATCGATCGTCAATAAATTCAAATTTTAGAAATTTAGACAAGGTATATTAGGTTGGAATTAAATTTAGAAAACACAAGTGATTATATCGTCCAGATAAATCAATCAATCAATAAAATACTCTTTATTGCACAATTAACAAAAGCTACATGAAGAATACAGCGTACATCATTAATCGCACAAAAAGGCGGCCTTATCGCTAACAATTATCAATAAATAATCAATAAATGACGACATGTTTGGTGTAGTGGTTAGAAACTCTGCTGCTATACCAAAAGGTCGCTGTTTCGAATCCCGCTAGGGGCATATGTTTGTATGATGAATACTGACATGTGTACCCGAGTTATGGATGTTTTTCATTTATATATGTATTTATTTACAAAACAAAAATGTATTTGTGTAGTGTATCAACCATCTGGTATCCACAACACAAGCATAGTTGCTTAGTGTGGAACTAGATGGCGCTGTCTGTATATGTCCAAGTATAAAAAAAAAAAAAAAAAAAAGATATTATTCATCACAAATACATCAACAAGATAAACCAAACCAACTGTGTTAAACGCCAAATATCTTCGAAACGGTTTTATTCCGTCCAGTGGCTTCCTCATTGGATAAATTAAGATGATATTAGATACAGGAGAAACCAAAAAAATCGCTCTGACCTGCACTCGAGCCTAAAAGCTAATTTTAAATACCTAAATAGCTTTGATGGGGGTTATTTTCCAGAATTCACGAGGAAAATAGCAATAATTTTTAGAGTCTTCGTAACCTAAGGTAAGTAACCATTGTTTTAAAATATTTTTACAGGTAGTTCTGCGTAAATCGTATATTTTTCGACTTTGACTCGATTATAAACTAAAAGCGCCATGTGAAAGAAAAATCTATCAGCAAAAAGTACTTAACAAATACAAATAAAACAACCATTCACATGCTAGCAGTGAAGTCAACTTACGAGCAAGACATTCCAGGACACCAAAACACTCCTTCACTGTTATAGTCGTAACCACTGCTTTGGAGTCAGGGTCGAGTACCTGAAGGTCAACGTTCTTTTTTAAGGTTCCGTAAGCAACAAGGCACACTTTCGCCCTGTCCGTCCGCTGTCCGTCTGTCTGTCCGTGGTTTAACTCAGAGGCTCATAGTACTAAAAAGGTGTAATTTAGCATGAATACAGGATGAATTTGAATTCTCATTCTCTGGTGACTCCACTCTTGATTACGATCAACTTTCCCCAAGGAACCATTGTCCAATTCGATCAAAAAATTTTCGATCACCATTCGACAACCACTCTGAACCACCTTTAGTATGGAAATCCAACAATTTTCGGCTGGTGACCTGATTACGAACAACATTCCACTAGGAATCATAGCTGAATTCAGACGAAAATTGTTGGACTGTCAGTTTGTCAAAATTTGGGGCCCAAGGTAGGGTAAAGTCTTTTCTCGGGACACGCTTACTTTCAGTAGGCGACGTTCAGTTGTACCGCTGTTGATCCTGGCTACAGGAGTTGCAGTGGGAGGGTGTGGAGGTGGGTCATGTCAGTTTGTCAGCCTATTGCCAATTGTCAGTCGTTTTCTTGTATTTTCCACAAGAGGGCGGCCGGATGCCACTCTCTTTTATTTTTCCTCCCCAGACATAAATCCTGGATTACTATATTCCGGTGTGAAAGATAAAATCTTGAGAGACATCTCACTTATTCGTGAGAATGGCATCCAGTGCATTACAGATAAGAGAAAATAGAAAACAATATTGAGCAGCAGCATCTTTGGGATCTCTCAAACATGTGCGATGACAAACCCATCTTCCAGTGTGGCGATTACACAGATTGGCGATTAGGACAGAGATGTTAAGCACAATCTTTTAACTTTACCTCACACATCCCTTGCTTGATGACGAAGATTTCGTTGCTAATGTCGCCAGTGTTGAGCAGAATTTCATTGGGCGACGTGTAGAACAGAAGAGCGCGGGATGACGCTATCTTCAGGTCCTCATTGTGGAGGTACTAAACGTCGAAGTACTCAAGTTGAATACAAGGTTTATAATGCTGATATACGAACACATTACAGATAATATATTACGTCCTACAAAATTAGGTGAACATATTTTAAAGGATGGCTGAGAGAAACACATCAAGTTCTGTAATTATAAATTTTTTTCTTAAAAAATATCTGACAGTGTATTCGCGATTACAAAGTTAGACCCTTTAAAAAATTTGCAGTTGCAATTCTTCAAATATTTTTAAATAATTTTGTAGGATATTATATTAATTGACCGGTAAGAGCAGCAATCTCAGCACAGGATAACTAATTGTCTAAGCTAGCCGAACATTATTGAATGGCGGCAGTAACGACTGTCTGACTGAAGATACAGTTTCGTTATCTTTAAAAGCAAACTTCAAGCATTTAGTTCAGTGTAAGATTATATCAAATGACTTAAATGAAAATAATATTAAGGCTGATAAAGCAAAACTTCTGAGGGAACAGAATCAGCACAGACGCAGCAAAACAGAAAATCACTCACACTAGATTGAAGGGAGTCCAATGCGACATTAAGCTGACTAGATACCCTTTTTGGCACCACCACATCCTATTATTCTAATTGGTGCCAAATAATGACCTTTTCTTTATTTCTTTCACAGGAGGAGGGACACGAGAAACAAACCCGCAACCCTAAATGGTGACTACCTTCATAACCGGAATACACAGAATGTACTTGATTCGTTGGCTGGCCACTATATCTTGAAACACGTGGGGTGGTAGATCAAAGAAGATGGAGGTCTTCTTATGGGTCATTGAGTAAGCCTGGAATCAAGACATATAAAGCTTGTGGACAGTGATACAGAAACGAGCTCTAAGCAAGTGACAAAATGCTAACGCTTCGACTTTCGCAACTGATTGGCTGTCGGCAATTTATAGACAGCTAATGAACTGCGAGAATGAATCGAAACATTAGCTACTTGCTAGAGGCAAATGATGGTGATCAATCACTTTCCTTTAGGTACTTGATCGTTTGTTTGTTTGTTTACTGCTAAACGTAGGTCTTCATCAGGTCGTTTGTCCATATACCTAATGTCCTAGCGCTTACTGATTTGCAGTCGCCACATGAGAATTTATATTTTTGGCAAGATTTTTGGAAGGTCCGGACTTATGTAATAGAGTTAGAGTTACCTTGTCTGTGTGCCAACATAATTGCAAGTAGGTTATGAACCGGCTCCTCAACATGGGATCGACGTTGTTCCTTATAAGAAAGTGTTTCACATTGCTAATGCAGTTGTCGTAGTCTTCTCTACAAATTAAAAAATAAATCAAGCACAGATAACCTCTTTGGCTTAATATTGGTAAAACAGATTCTGGACTAGCTGTAACTTATTAGAAAACCAGTAAAAAACAGGGCTGCTGGACGGTGCCAACAGCCTTCTGTAATGCAGGCGAGTCAACAGCATCCTACTGTGGGTTATTATAACCCTTAACTTTGGTAAGTTAAAAGTGTAATAGTAGTCAGGTTGGTAGTAATTGGTATGAAAATCTAGGTTATTTATCAAAATGAATATCAACTCGCCTTAAGGCGGTGGTAACCATGATGGTGGCAGAGTACACGGCTTCCATGAATGTGTAGAGGATGACGCACGCTTCCAGCAGGAGCGAGGTGAACAGCAGATTATGCCAACTGTCCGTCTGCCACGACTGCGTCTTGTGTGCTGATGATAATTTTATATTTATAAGACCAGCAGGGCTGCATGCACATAACATAAGTCATGACTTATATGTATGAGGTGACATAAATAGCAGACTCGACAAAGTTTTTGTCGTACCACAAACTGACAGATTGGGAAAATTAGTGTCACAAAATTGGTACATCTTCTAAGCGTTTTATTTTAGCGGATCACAGCTTCAACCAACGAGCAGCATTCAAACTGCAACTGACGCAGCTAAATGCATAGGTACACTTAGTTGGCCTGCTGGACAAAGCTTTCAATGGCGATGGCAATGGTGTCAGTACGATATAAATAAATAAATAAATAAAATAAAAGGTATTTATTCATCACAAAAAAGAAAAAAAACACAAGCATACATAGAATCCAGAACCACAGTATTGTGATGAATGGGTAGGGACTCAGCAGTGTTGCTGCTTTTCAGTCCCCCCCTGCAGAGTAGTTGCTGCCACCAAAGACAGTATGGGCGACTTTCCAATGGCTAAGATTTTTTTTTATATATTTTTGTTTTTAAGGTTAGGCGTGGCTCTAGATAACGTAGAAAGGCTGGCAATATGGCTGAGGATGAATGTGTTTCGCAAGCGACTGAAAGACATGTAACAATGCCAACAGCCTTCTGTAATTCAATCGAGCACACAACTTTCCCAACAACAAATAACCGACTGCTTCGGCTCGACATCATTCGAACCATATTTTTCAGTTGGTTTGCAGTTAAATGTACCACTCGTATATTGTAACTTTCACGAACTAGCTGGAGCTAAAACCTGATGAAATTCCTAAAATTTCGCTACTTAGCATGGCATATCCTTTTGCTTAATATAATTGTAACCCAAACTTATTTAAAAGAGCAACCCTTGAGTTTCTTGCTCGTTCTTCTCTGGGGAATCTGCTTTGCGAATGAGCAAAAATGTCAATAATTTTAATATTAAGATAAAAAATGTGACGTTTTCAAGTGATAATCTTCATCCTACGAAATAAATATTTTTTTGACTTTTGACTTTGACTTTGACTTTGCTGGGGACTACATTATTAACATCTCCGTGGCTCCATGTACTTCCTCAGTTAGCTAGGTGGTAGGCAATTTTTAAATATACGCCTGACTAGCTATCATCAGCAGTCTCGTCTCAATCTGCTGCCTGCAGCAATGTTTACAGCCAGTCCCCCAAATTGCAATATTAATACAACAAATTGCTCTATGTATATTCAGCTGTTATCTCTTCCCGTTAGTGTCATAACAGGCGACTTACCACCAAGGAACATCTAGAGATTTGCACCACGTGTGCAGTTCTGCATATTTTGTCAAATCTTTGTATATCTAGGTATAATATAAGAAATTAAAACATACTTGTAAATGTTAGTATAGATATGGCCCAGTAGAGGCTGTATATCAAACGATTCGGAACAGTTTCTTCATCCAGCGGCTTCTGCTCCCAGTATGGCGTATGCGTGAAGTTCGTCACCAAACAAAACTCGAACCTAGATGATAGTGAAATGAAAAATACCACTATTTTTTTTTTTAATATGAGAGGGCGGCAACCGAGCATGCGGGTCACCTGATGGAAAGCAATCACCGCCGCCCATGGACACCCGCAACACCAAAAGGGTCACAGATGCGTTGCCGGCCTTTGAGGAAGGTGTAGGCTCGTTTCTTGAAGGTTCCAATGTCGTACTCGTTCCGGAATACCGCTGCCGGAAGTCCGTTCCACAGAAGTACTTTAAGTCTTATGCTAGGATTCCCTATAAGTCTTACTTGGGAGTTCAAAAACCATGTGGGAAAATGTCCATATAAGATGAGGTCATATACGAAGTAAGAAAGAGCAACTCTTAGCAATGAATTTTACGTCATCAATATGTATAATGTTATTACCATACCAATAAATCTAGAATTATTTTCTAGATTTATTGGACTTATTAGACTCGGTGTGGTTGGTGGTAGAGCATTTTAAATGTCCGCCTGGCTAGCTACCACCATCTTATCTAAATCTGCCGCCACGCAGCAATGTTAATGGCATTGTTGTATTCCGGTTGTCAGAGATAAGATAGCCAGTCCCCCAAATGCGTTGGGGTTTCCGGGTCAGTACGCTTCCACCTTCGACCTCATCTTCACTTAACATCAAGTGTGATTGAGGTCAAGTACCAACGCGTTGTGCATAAAAAAAAAGCGGATTAGATTAATGGCCACCTGACAGTCGGTTTTTTTTAAGCGGCCTTGTAGACCACCGACTTGGCTTAACGACTGCCTTCAAATGAAAACCACTGGGACCGATTATTTAACGTACCTTCCGAAGAACGGACGCACTCGCATATAACACCACTTGTGGTCAGCCATCTAAGGAGTAACCGCGCAAGGCATCGCTTAACTTCGCTAATCGATAACGAATAGCAATAGCATTTTACAGGATACATTTCGGTGTGTTTTTTTTAATTTTTTTTTATTAAAAACTGGTTTCGCGTGTGCGATGGAATTGCACGATCTTATTCCACCGTCCCCTTTCCATCTTCAGACAACCAGGCGCGGGGAGGGTTTCCATCCATATGTTGTCAACATACCGAACATCCGCACTAAGCGCTTTGCTTCATCATTTATAATGCGGACTGCTAAGGTTGGAACTCACTGCCCACGTCGGTTTTTCCCGACACTTACAACCTTGGGATCTTCAAGTCTAGAGTGTATAGGCATTTACTGGGTGCGCGTGAGACAATCATCTTCGGCTACATACTTTCCATCAGGTGAGATTGTAGTCAAACGTGAAACCAGTTTTTTAAAAAAAAGAAACCACAGGGTGTGTGATATGGATGGATGTTACATAATGAATTTATAAAGACTAACTGGGCACACATGAAGCCCTGCTGCAAAGCGGCGATGAGGTAGCACGCTATAAGCATCATCAGGGTGTATGATAAAAACCGCAGAACATTGCTGTGGTACACACACATCTCCTCCATGGACTTGAGTATGCGAAACACCTGGAAAATACGACAAGTTGAAGTGTGGAAGGATAATGGACGGTACTAATTCTCACTTGCGGTATGCGGGTAGGAGAAATATTACATATATTATGAATATTTAGTTGTCGCATACGCATTCAGCTAGTAAAATATCAAAATTAGGACGCCTGGAGTTTTATAATCACTCTATTTCCCAGAGACTTCAAATTATCTCTCCAGGATGCTCAACTTTCCGCTTTTTACCTGCGGATATGTTGGCTACATTTCTTTGCCCAGCTTTCCCTGCTACATAATAATGCCCATTCATCTTATTAATTTCATTTGCTATGAGCTGAGCAATATGCTAAATCCCAGTTCTTTTTGCCACTGCGGCACACCAAATGTTTCTACTTGTCACAGTTTCTTGTTTATTATGTTTTCTACGTTAAGTTTATTTTGTAATGTCCACTGTGTGTCTATTTGTGGTAAATAAATTATTTCTTTCTTTCCTTCAAAAAGCCCTTTTACGCTTCAGGACACCCTCATCCTTTTCCTTGCGAAAATATGTGAACTCATTGCAAGACTTTCCGGAAAATCATCGAAAATTTCATTACTGTATTTTACCTTTGGCAGTCTGAGAAGCTTGTTGATGCCTGCATATTTTCCGTCATCGACGAACTCGAAGATTGGCAACGTACCCAGCACATCCAGCACGAACCACTTGTTTTGCATCTGCTGCGTCGACGTTTGAGCGAACGTTATTGCTACTCCTGCAGAGTATAAACCTTATCATTATTAGCTCACACTAGTCCACTGCAGCGCCACAGACAGTACAACATTAGTCAAGTTAGGTTTATTAATCAACACGTTTACTTGAGACATGTCACAAGACTGTTCTCAATCTTGAGAATGGTTTATTAATACGGGCTTTAAACCCGCATGCATTACCGGCAATCAGTTCCTCGAGCAATGTGCCCTGCCCACTACCAATTAAACTTAATAATCCCCTGGTCTGTGTCAGCGAGTTACATTCTTCCACGGATTCCTTCGCTCCTGATTCGGCGTTGCAGTGAAACGCCCATCATCTGCCTCTCCATAGGTCGTTGCATGACTTTGATCATTTTAATAAGGCAAGAACACGTTTCAGTGTCAGAAGTTACCACTGACTGGTAATACACCCAAGGTCTTTCACAATACAATTTCAAAATCCATACAACCTTGCAAGTTCGAATTGTATTATAGATACCAGATGGTTGGTATTATCTCAGCCCGTAAACATGCCATTGCAGGGATATAGGCCTTCCCTCGTTAAATGACTATGCGGGCCCAATGGGGGTTGGGAACTTCACATGCCTTTGAATATTTATTTCTCAGGCATGCAGGTTTCCTCACGATGTTTTCCTTCACCGTATAACAGCAGTCGGATAAATTTGGTTAGTTGAAGACCTGTTTGGTGTAGTGGTTACAAATTCTGCTGCTATACCAAAAGGTCGCGGGTTCGAATCCCGCTAAGGGCATATGTTTGTATGATGAATACAGACATGTGTTCCCTAATTATGGATGTTTTTCATTTATGTATGTATTTATTTACAAAAAAAAATGTATCTGTGTCGACCACCTGGTATCCATAACACAAGCCTATAGTTGCTTAATGTGGAATTAGATGGCGTTGTGTATATGTCCAAGGATATTTATTTATTTATTATACATAAAAGTTGGTAGAGTTGGTTGGTAAGACAGAAACATTTTTAAGTTTACTACCGAAATGCAATTATATCATTTTAAAGTCGACATTTTGAAAATCTTCTACGCCAACTTTTTACTCTTAATGTATAAAGTATGATTAAAATCTGTTGATTCCTTCAAAGGGTGAATAAGCATCTACTGAGATCGCTTGCATTATCTTCAACCACATTGTTACTTTCCATCAGGTGAGATTAGTCATAAAAAAATATTTTGAACTGCAAAGTTTGTAAAGAATGACGTCATAAATGCTCTTAATGTTCCGGTAGAAACGATACCTTCTTCAACATTCGCGCCAGTAGACAAATGTACAAGGAGATCCAATGTAAATATAGCTGTGACCACGTAATCGAAAAAGCTGAACTCTAAAGGCACAGTCTTCAGGTAAACCAAATGATATGGATGAGTCTGTAAATGAAAAATAGCGAATTATTCCAATTTTCAATTCAACATCCATGGTAGATACTAATGTGGCAAATATCTTTATCATCTCCCACAACAGCAATACATTATATTATAATAATATTAGGTCCTTACCTATGAAATTGGCGTTTTGTATGAAGAATTTCATTAAGACTGTTTTCTCCATACAAACATTTTTTTGGGAACGGCAAATCCAAATTTAGCTAAACTTTGTATGTATTATCGGATAACATTAAGTGCAATATAGGCAGTGTTAATTTTTAAAAGTAACAGCTTTATAAAAGTTTCTGCTAATCTAAGAAATAATATGGGAAGCTCATGAAAAGAGCTATGTTCAAGTTTTTTTTATTATATGTGATTTAGCTCAGACATTAAAAAATATTTCATGTGAAAAACCTTGAAAATATATTATATTTTCCAAATAAAAAACAAATTTGGAAATAGCTATAGAATCGTAGGAGTTGGTACATTATGATTAACGAAGAAAAAAATCTCTAATTTCATAGGTTTCACATCAAAGAAAACATTTTCTTTTACAGCATATAATTTCAATCGTGATGTGGGAGACATAGAACCCAAACTAAATGCAGGCCGCTTCCCATCAGCCGCTCTAGAAATGGGAGTCCTATCTCTGAACATACCAATGGTAACAAATAACAAACAACTTTTAGGAAAACTCATCATTACAGGCCATCCTAAGATAATACTTAAGTCTTCCTAAAACTTTGAAATAAAATAATTAGGGCAATATTCATGTGTATTATTTTAAAATTGTCACAACAGTTTGATATAGAAAATATCATTACGCTTTAATTTTTTGCAATCTTTTCTAAAAATAGTTCTGCACTATTAAATCGTATACTGTTTATGAATATTCCTTTAAAACGATTTGTAACGTTGATTTAATTCGATACTGTTTTTAATATATAGTTGCGGTGTTGTTAGCGCATGTAGAGCAAACTTCTCCATTTCACTCCTCAACGCAAGCTATTTCACTTCCTTGTACTTATATTTCTTACTCTGGCTGGACCTAGTCGTCTTTTATACGAGCTTTTTGTTCAACCGTTGGTCCCTGTTGTCCTCATTAGCCACAGACTGACACAAATTCACCAAAACGCAATGGATTAACTGGCGTCCATATACTCTCCTAGTGAGAGTTCCAAACCCTAAGGGCATAAGGATGTTGATGTGAGATAATTGTTAGCTTTTTCTTTCTGCCTTCCCGTTAATTAAGTTTTTGATGAAGATGTCATGTCGTACAAGGTATCCTATCCTGTTACCTTCCTCTAAAGGCATAAAATTACCAAGAGGGGATCGAAGAGTAATGCCATGATCACAGCTATTACTTACCACACAGACAACGACTATGACCATAGAAACGAAGAAATGCCAGGCGACGATCAGCGAAGACGCCGGTTGCAGGATGAAGGGAAAAGTTGGCCTCAGGCAGATATCATCCGCCTCATCAGTCAGTGATGAATCCGAGCGCTGACGAAATACGTTACAATATAAACATAACATAGGTAAGGGAATAATGCGACTAATTTGGAGGTGGGCGCACTTGGCTAAATGGAATGACGGGCGGTGGACGAAGTGGTGGTCAAGAGGAACGACAAGGCCAGTGGGCACACAGCAACCGTTGGTCAAAGACATCCAACAGTTGGCGCGATGTCATTGAATACGACTGGCATATATGACCTAAATAAAGTGCCTGCCTGCAAAATAAAACCTGCTGGATAAAGTGTCATCGTATAACCATCCGGTCTTCTACACCGATTTAGTGGCGACCCGACATAATTTTCAAGCCTTTAGGAAATTTTGCCACGATTACTATTGGCATTATTATTCACGGTAGCGTTTTGCTTCCTAAAGATTAACATTCACCGCGTTGTGGCGCTGTCCGTGGTGTATCAAAACAGGGTGTCAAGCATAACTTGATCCCCTTCCCCATAGGTTAAGCCTTAGTGCTGATTTTAAATTCATTTAGCTACACTCCTATTTGCCGAGGGGGTGGGACTTCTTTCCTCCTTCACACCTTTAACTCTTCTTTAATTAGTCTGGGGCCCAAGGTAGCAATAGAGACACGTAGGGCACCGTCCACCTTCAGTAGGCGCCAGGATCAACAGTACCACTGTTGATCCTGGCTTACAGGAGTTGCAGGGGGAGGAGTGTGGAGGCGGGCAATGGCATATGACCTACCACCATGCTCACTGCATCTAGGCGCAGTCCGTGGTATATACAAAAGCAGAGGGCCGTGCTTCTCTGGGCATCCTTCCCCAGAAGGTTAGCCCGAGTGCCATATTGTATTTCATTGGCTACACTCCCACTTGCCGAGGGAAGAGTGGGAAACCTCTTTTCGTACTTGCACACCCTATTCTGTCTTTAAATAGTACCGTCTGCCTTCGTAGAGCCGTGCAGTGTATTGTTGATCCTCGCTTATAGGAGTTACATCGACCAGATAAAGAGGAAGATTGACGTGGTCTCGTATAAAGATGTTAACGAGAAAGCATGTCATGAAGAGAGAACCGCCTCCGTGGCTCAATGTAAACAACATTGGGTTTACGACTCGGAAGTCACGGGTTCGATCCCCAGCGGGGTACATGTTTAAGTACTCGGTTTGGTTGGTGGTAGGGCATTTTAAATGTCCGCCTGGCTAGCTACCACCTTATCTAAATCTGCCGCCAAGCAGCAATGTTGTTGTGTTCCGGTTGTCAGAGATAAGATAGCCAGTCCCCCAAATATGCTGGGGTTTAATACGCTTCCACCTTCAACTTCATCTTCACTTAACATCAGGTGTGATTGAGGTGAAGTACGAATCCGTCGTGCATAAAAAAAAAAGAGCTAGACCTAGCTCCGCTCTTAAATTTAAGAAAAAGATTAGAAATCAATAGTAGAAATCCCAAGCCCAATCTAATAAACGCTATGTATCTCTAAGGTTTGCTGGTAGAAAACTCTATCGGAGTTAAGCTCGCCTTTGTACATTTTATATACAATGCATATTTCTGTAACAATTTTGTGTACAATAAAGATATAAAGAAATTTTGTAAGTGATCAGTAACAGCTATTATAGTTGCACAGTATTTTGGTAATGAGAAATTTGATAAGTCTAAACCCACCTAGAAGAGCTGCCAGCGATCCCAATCGTGTCTCTGTAATCATCCCATTCTTTTTTATGCACGGCGGGTTAGCGCTCGGCCACAATTTTACCAAATTTAAGTAAAGATGAGGCAATTTACGGACATATAAATCTGCCCTACAATTTTAAGACAGAGATACGAAACAACTAACATTTCTCATAATGTAGCTTGCAGCAACTTCTAAGAAGTAATCGCTGCATGCTAGAAGTAGTCTGCCATCGTCGTCTTTTGCTTCTTTCAGTGCCATTAGATTGCGTTTGAACTGCAATATGCTGCTTTTATACCTGTTATAATATCAATATTCATTAAAAATAATAGAACTTGCAATTCTCTTTCTTGCTGGTGGACTTCTGTTCCAGTATTTACATTCATAAAGTGGTCTGCTATGCGTACAGAATATAGTAATAGACATGGGCCAGACCAGCTCCGATCAGAAGCACGAAGTTTCCTGGGATTTTCACTGCCAGTTGGACTGGAGCTACCAGGCATTCCAGGATTGCGTGGGCGACATTTTCATCAGTCTCCATATGTGAAACTTACAATAACATCGTTGTGAGATAGACATCGCATTCTGCGAAATAATTTATAACAATTGAAAGGGCCAATCAAACTAAAAAAAATCATTTGACTTTGATCATTGATATTGACAATTATTTCAATATTTACTTTTTTAGGTTATTATTTAGGTTTTAACCGCCTCCGTGGCTCAATGTAAACAACATAGTGTTTACGATTCGGAGGTCGCGGGTTCGATACCCAGCCGGGTACATGTTTAAGTACTCGGTTTGGTTGGTGGTAGGGCATATTAAATGTCCGCCTGGCTAGCTACCACCATCTTACTAAATCTGCCGCCAAGCAGCAATGTTAATAGCATTGATGTGTTCCGGTTGTCAGAGATAAGATAGCCAGTCCTCCAAATGTGTTGGGGTTTCCGGGTCAGTACGCTTCTACCTTCGACCTCATCTTCATTTAACATGAGGTGTGATTGAGGCCAAGGTACCAACCCGTTGTGCATAAAAAAAAAACTTTGTGCCTGAGGTAGATATTTATATTACTTATATCAGAGATGCGCTGTTTGTCACCCTGATGACTCACAAGCAATGCCTCATATTCATGGGCCATTTTCACCGACCAACTATCTTATCGCTCACTATAAATAGCTGAAGCTCCTTACTTGACTTGTTGGAGAGCTCTACTCTTGTAGTGTCTTTTGACTTTTTCGAAATGTTCCTGAAATTGAAAAAAATATATTAAATTATATCAAATCAAATCAAATTAAAATATTTTATTTCATAGGATAAGAACTTGAAAACGTCACTATTAATATTGCATTTAAATTTGCTGCTCATTCACAAAGCTGACTCCGCAGAGAAGAACAAGCAAGAAACTCTAGGGTTGCTCATTTAAGCAGATTATGAGTTACAATTTGTGTATTGATAATATATGAATAATAAGACAGCTATGTCCATGCTTGCTTATCATTCAAAAAGTCAGTGATGCAGTTGCTATTAATTTCTGTTTTATGATTGCTTTAAATTTATTTAAAGGCAAATTTTGAATGTCTACTGGAACCTTATTATAAAAGGTATTTTACGTGATGTATGGTGTATGCTGGCTATTTGAACGAACCACCCTCAGTTCGCTAAAATGATAGTCTAGAGATAAGAGTTCTTTTAGAGAACTGTCGTCGTACCACGTAAAATTTTATGGTAACTCGTAGACGTTTATCATCGTAACCTTACTTCTATGTCGCTTATTTAGTGATCGAACGCAACCGACCTAAGCTGCAAAAACTAAACTTAAACGAGTGACTTATGAGACGTTTGCTACGCCACAATCTCTGTATCCCTGTATCTCAGGAGCCATCCTGAGATACAGGGATACACTAGTTTGATACAGCAACTTCCACCTATTCCTTTAAAAATGGCAACAGTATTGTCGAGTTTTTATTATAAAGTTATGAGAAAAATAACTAACTTCAAATGATGAAAGTATAATGAACGCCTGGCCGTTATGCTTGCCGTGTTTGGCGCTGACCCTCCAGAGGTCCGCCGCTGTGAGCACGTGCGCCGTGCAGAAGGTGGCGGCCCTGATCTCCACGAGCGCCCTCCCGCACGCCATGGACGCGCACCCGCCGCACGGGTTGATGATCGTGCCCCGCGTCATACGCAATATTGCTGTGTCGTCATCTTCTGCTGTTAGCATCTATAAAACATATCAAGATTGACGATGAAAGTTGAATGAACGTGTGTGACTGGAGAATCAAATAATTTTTTTTTTTCATACACGCGAGGTTAGCACTTGACCTAAATCACAATTGATGTTAAGTGAATTGAGCTATTTTATCTCAAGGAACCGGAACATAGTATTAGGTCCTTACCTATGAAATTGGCGTTTTGTATGAAGAATTTCATTAAGACTGTTTTCTCCATACAAACATTTTTGTTTTTTTTTTTGGGAACGGTAAATCCAAATTTAGCTAAACTTTGTGTGTATTATCGCTTAATATTAAGTTAAGTATAGGCAGCGTTAATTTTTAAAAGTAACCGCTTGATAAAAGTTTCAGCTAATCTAAGAAATGATTATGGGAAGCACATGAAAAGAGCTCTGTGTTATGTGATTTAGCCCAGAATTTAAAAAACATTTCATGTGAAACCTTGAAATAATATTCTATTTTCCAAATAAAAAACAAATTTGGATATAGCTTTGTAAATCGCAGGAATTGGTACATGTATATGATTAACGAAGAAAAAAGGTAAAGACCGCTCGCCGGCAGACTTGATGGTGAAGTTAAGCAATGTCTGGTGCAGTCAGTCCCTGAATGGGATAGACCATTAATGGCAAACTTCGGACTAAACTGGCATCCCCATTATTATTGTGGCCTGCAGGGACGGGCTGAGAACACTGAATGTCTGGTGGCTTGGTAGTCATCACAAATCAACCATTCAGTACTAAACCCACATTGTGGGCTATGCCTTTGTGAGATGAGGCTGGTGCGCCAACAACCCTTCTAACTTTTAACCAACGGAATGGTAGGAGAGGAGCCCACGAACACCTGTTGAATATTGCCCCAATGTCCATATTTTGGATGAAAATTATAGCATCATCGAGTAGATCTAATGATGGGGTCATACCTTTTTAACTTCTCAGGTTTTTAAAATCACACGGATATCGGCTAGGTATTACTTAAAAAGCGTACAATCCGTTCAGCAGCACAAGTAGATTCAATGCGTATTTGAAAGGTACGCCAGTGGTGCGTCGGGCGCCGAGTATGCGGGGTGTCAAAGTTTAATGATGCGGCGATTATTGACGTAGGTACTGCTGCATTCATCATCAGCCCGTAAACATCCCACTGCAGGGATATAGGCCTTCCATTGTATATGAGGGAGTGTGGGCCATATTCACATGCCTTCACATGCCTTCGAATTTTTATTTCTCAGGCACGCAGGTTTCCTCACGATGTTTTCCTTCACCGTTTAAGAGCAGTCGGATAAATGAACATAAGTAGTTAATTAAATTTAAAAACTCATTGGTATATGACCTGTTTGGGAATTGAACCCTATTTTTATTATTATATTTTACGTAGGAAGTATTTATATATTTTACGTAGGAAACTTACTTCCACATCACCGTAAGTGATATAAATAACGGACGACTTCTTTGAAGTTCGCTTGATGATTGCATCACCAGGTATGTAGTGTATGGTGCTCATGGTTTTCGCGACCTCCCACAGGAACGGGTACGATAGATCACGGAGTATTGGACTCTGTAGAGAATGAAAGTAAATCATCACAGGTTTAATCCGCAAATCCAAAAATCCTACAAAGATGAAATGTCACAATCATTCCTCATCGTCTTCTTGTCCTGATCCCGTTTATCTCCTCAACCCGCAGTTACCTAATCATTCACGCCTTTTTAGTTCAAATCACCCCAATGTTACAATCATTCATTAGCAGAAATTACCCTTCCATCTTCGGACCACTAGGCATGGGGAGGGATTCCACCCGTATATATGTATAGTTAATATACCGAACATTCGCACTAAGAAATTCGATTCTTCATTCATCATCCGAACAGCCAAGGCATGGAACTCCCTTCCGGCGTCAGTCTTTCCTGAATCCTACAACCTTGGGATCTTCAAGAGCAGAGTGAATAGGCATTTACTGGGATCGCGTGCTTCATCTTCGACCACATACTCACTTTCCATCAGGTGAGATTGTGGTCAAACGCGAAACCAAACAATCATAAAAAAAAAGAAAAATGAAAACCATTGACAAGGAATATCTACTGACCTTTTCTCCAGCCACAAACTATGTGATCAGCACAAAATTCGAGAACAAGGTACAGTTTGCGTCATAGTTTTTGGTTGAATATTGGTAGCATGATGCCAATCAGAAGCCAACCACGTAAAAATGTTTGCGTTCCATTGATAATAATTTGCAGTTTAGCTCGCTTGCGTTCGATCGCTAAATAAGCGACCTATAGAAGTAAGGTTATGATGATAAACGTCTAATGGATATATCGAGTTACCATAAAATTTTACGTGGTACGACGACAGTTCTCTAAAAAACTGTCATGTCTAGACTATCATTTTAGCGAACTGTGTGTGGTTCGTTCAAATAGCCAGCATCCTACCATGCTGTAATAGAAAATAAGTTCACTATAGAGCTGCCTGTACAATCTGGTTCATAAGTGCACAGCCAGTTCCAGCTCAAGATATTTAAATTTCACCGAACATCATTGTAAATTCAATTGTCGATGACTATTTTCCGATAAAATTTCAAAGGTATTCTTAAAAAAGGATATGATTTTGAACACATTGGAGAAAATAAAACAAAGAAACGTGTGAATCTGTCTATTTTGGAAAATTAGTGAACTTGGTAATCTGACTCAATCATTTATTTGGAACTCACTTTTTCTACTTTTGAATTCTGAAATGGCTCCTAAGCAGAATGCAGGAGGTTACCAAGAGTCTGAACGGACATATTTGCGTATTGGAAGTTAAACTGTCTAATGTAGAACTTTCCCGGCTGTCTTCGGTGGAGACCTAATTTTATTTTATTGAAATATCTGGTTATGTTTTGTATCTCTGTATTTTGCCTATTTGCTATAATTCGCGTTAAAAATAGAATACGTCATAAAAGTGTGTTCCAATAAAAGATGGGGTCAGATTTCCTAGTTTACAAATTTTTCAAAAGCCAACAGGATCTTAGTGCTCTTGTAGAGGGTACCTGGTGCGGTACCTGATTGCTGGACTGTACCGTGTCTACTATACTACTACTATTCTTTAGGCTTCGGTGGAGTAAAAATATTTAAAATTTTGTAATTTTATAAGTATATTTCTGTTCACGTGGGCTGATACAGCATACCTTTTGTTGAGCTTCAAAGTAAATATCCGTGTAAATGGTACAAGGCAGGGTCGAGGGGAAGATCGGCAGCAACTGGGTGACAGAAACAGCCTTCTGTTTGTGCCAGTACATCCTGTAGAAGGTCTCGACCCTCTCGCGCACTTCTGCAGCCACGTGAGTGGTTTTCTATAAAAATTATGTTTTTTTTTGGCTAGAGAATGGAATTACCAATTTTTTTGATATCGGCTTTATCAACAGCCTTACGTCTCCACTGTTTGGGCGCAGCCACCACTCAATAGAGAGGTTATGGGCCAAGTGACAAGTGTTTCAGACGTATAGCCACCATGCAGTCAATATTTTTAAACAGACCCTATATATGGCCTACAGCCACAGACAAATAGGACCAACTGTTAACTGTTTTAACCGCCTCCCCGCCTCCGTGGCTCAATGTAAACAACATTGGGTTTACGTTTCGGAGGTCGCGTCTTCGATTCCCAGCGGGGTACATGTATGTATTATAGATACAGATATCCTGTATCATCATCATATCAGCCGAAAGACGTCCACTGCTGGACAAAGGCCTCCCCCAAGGTTCTACACAACGATCAGTTCTGCGCTGCCTGCATCCAGCGGCTTCCCCCGATCTTTACGAAATCGTCGGCCCACCACGTGGGGGGCCTCCACCACCCTGTATACATAACATAAAATATATACACGTTCAGAAGCAAGTGCTCACCAACTCGTCCATGATCAAGCGGAATCTTGCACGGAATTCTTCTTCAGGCCTCATGTAGAGGCTGATGACCAGCGCCAGGGATGCAACGGCAGCCCCCGTCACCACCAGAGATCCCAGCATCATCACGAATAGGCACGCTAGACGCTCGAAATCATTCGCTGGGTGTACAGAAGGCCTGAAGTACGAAACTGCGAGTATATTTTTGAGACTATTTTTCACAAAGTACTTATAACATATTAACAACCTGCCTCAGCTTAACAAGGGTATTAATAATATGCATGATATTACACGGATGTGTTTTTTAACTGTAAGGAAAAAAATAGGGCATATTAGGTAAGTGAAATAGAAAGTATTGGCATAGGTAGTTTAATAATTTTTTTCAAAACCATCACGGAATAAAGCGTTAGTTTTGTAATGTAAACGGTCGCGTTTGTAGCCTATTCCACATAACAGGTTGAGGGCAGGCTGAAAACCAGTGCTGAGTGATTCACGTCACTCAGTGTTTACTGAGACTGTCCCCCACACACGCACTCATTGTAGTACCTAGTTAGTCATAGAGCCGTGTTGGTGGATCGATCTTGAGACTGGGATCGCGTCTCGATCTCGATATTATAGTTTTCTTTTATTTTTATTTTTTTGATACTGTTTCAATATGAAACAGGTTCTCAAGCATCTCGGTCTCGAGAGCGGTTTGTGGGATGCGGACCTTGATTTCTTCTGTTTTGATTTCTTGTATGTTGTTGGGGATTTTTTTTCGGTGTGTGGAAATAAATGGTTTAAATGTTTTAAAAAATAATTACATCATTGAATTAAATAAATAAAGAAAATTTGAAGAAAATATGTGTTCCAAAAAATTTCGAATTCTATGAACCCTACAAATCACGGCAGTCGCATATCAATTGGAGACCGCAGCGGACGTTTTTCAAAAAAAAATTCCCCATGCCAATACCTTCTATCTAATATTATTATGCCCTATTTTTCCTCACGGTAAAAAAACTCATCAGGTATAAGAGTTTCGGGAAAAAATATAAAAAGAATATATACGCGTATATCGTCTTTGTTTTATGTTATTTAAAGACAGGATAAGAATAGAGAAAGGCTATATTTTCGAATCTTTAATAAAATGTCATTATAATTTCGCCCTTTAATGAAATATATCAAATTATTTGTCAATATTTTATATAAAGCGGTAAAGAGATATTGTTTAATATCTCTTTACCGCTTTAATAAATAGAAAATAAAAAAAAACATCTACATTTTCATCTATTACGTTAGTCTAAACATTTTAAACACTTTAAAAAAGCACCCAAAAAAAGGCTATTCCTCTAACATTAATGAACATTGGAATATGGTGAAATTTGAAGAAAAATTAAAAAATTAATACCCTTGAAAGATTTTTACATAAAACTCCACAGTGGGGTTCGAGGTATCCTTGAAAAACGTCATTTTCGGATTTAATGTATTTGTATTAAGGAATAAAGTGTATGTATTTGAAAGAAAGAAAAAAAATATTTATTTGCCAGAATACAGTTTATAAGGTCTTATAAGAAATTTAGGAATCATGTACCTATTCAATCTGTATGCAGATGTGCAAAATATGATTTGTGACACAATTACATAGCATTCTGATAATTTAAATATTCCTTAACATCATACAAACACTTTGTCTGAAGCCATGGTATCAATCGATTGAATCTATATTTTATTGTCAATTTACTTATAATTGCTATTATTATAATGGCAATACCCGATTGGCATAAACATCTTGTTGACGATATAGACAGCCCTGACGAAGTCGCTGGTTCCACTTTCGTCCAAGAGCTCCAAGTCGCTGACGAACCGAGCGGTATGCATCGCCCGCCGCCCGTTCGGTGCCGTTTTCAATCTTACTTCAAGCTGTAGGTACATTTGTCATATTTTACCAGGTGATCGACCCCTTTACTTAGCCAGGGTGGACACCACCCTCTTATATTATACATACTAGTATTTACTCGCTGCTTCATCCCGCATGGCATTAGTTTATGTGTGCAATATGTTTATCCCGCAGGATCGAGTCACTATATCGGGATAAAAACCGCCTCCGTGGCTCAATGTAAGCAACATTGGGTTTACGATGCGGAGGTCGCGGGTTCGATCCTCAGCGGGGTACATGTTTAAGTTCTCGGTTTGGTTGGTGGTAGGGCATTTTAAATGTCCGCATGGCATAGCTACCACCATCTTATCTAAATCTGCCGCCAAACGGCAATGTTAATAGCATTGTTGTGTTCCGGTTGTGAGAGATAAGATAGCCAGTCCCCCAAATGTGTCGGGGTTTCCGGGTCAGTACGCTTCCACCTTCGACCAAATCTTCACTTAACATCAAGTGTGATTGAGGTCAAGTACGAACCCGTCGTGCATAAAAAAAAATATCCTTTTCCAGGTCATATTCTACTTGTATGCCAAATTACATTCAAATATCATTAACCGTTTCGCCGTAATTGAGGAACAAACATACAAACTTACGCATTTATAATGTTACTTTACTAGCTTGCCGCCCGCGGCATTCGTCTGCGTGGAATAATTTTATCTCATAAGCATGACAGTGGTAACTCACAAAAAATCTCTCATAGGCCTTAATAACAGTGCTGACATGTCTATTATAACAGTAGGCATAGATCAGTGTTGGACAGCAGTATGGCCAACCGCGTGGCGATTAGAGCAAGTCACCGAAAAGAGAGTAGGGGAACTTCCACAGGCTCCAAAGCGGATAAAACCAAATGGAAGAGATCCCTTTAGAGATAAACTTTGCACATATTTTCTGACGATAATCTGTTTGTATTATATAGAAATTGCATTTCCTTCATCGGTATTGCTTACAGAGATACCTGGGGTGGGCATCAAAATTGAATAGGTGCCTTTTAAATCAATGAAATTGCTTCGAGACTGCAATGCAGTCTCAGGTATTGAACCAACGTTGTACGAGTAAATCATACATTTCCAATAACAATTTAATTACGTTACTAATTTGCTTTGCGCTTGCACGCGCGACCTAGATACCTAACATTTACAATTTGGCAACTTTATATAATAATGAATTTCAGTGGAATAAAGACACTCGTTGATAACGGTCGACTATCATTTGACATCTTTGTCAGCTGACATCTGACATCAGCAACAGTGCGTGAACAGCAGCCCGCACAAACGTTCAATATAGCTCCGCTGGACTACGCGACTTTTTCGCTGTCAAAGTTACGAAACAGCATGGCATCATAAATAAACTTTATCTTTGCTAAGGTGAGTATGGACAGCATTTGACGAATTCTAAGTAACTTTACGCACCGCATCTATATGTATCCACATGAAGGCACACGTGATCCTCAGCACCAGGAATATGTAGAAGTACTTGAGCGCTGTGCCAATTACACTGCCCTTAAGGTTAGAGTCGGTCAATGCCCCTACATGGAACACAGAATTACAAATAAAATAGACTTATCGTGACGTGACGTCACTAGCGCCCTTGTGTCGCACCAAGATAAACGGTTCAACTCCAGTTTACAAGTTTTTCTTTAATATATCCTTAGACATACACACAGCGCCATCTAGTTCCACAGTAAGCAACTATAGGCTTGTGTTGTGGATATCAGATGGTTGATATACTACATAAATACATATTTTTTTTGTAAATAAATACATATTATAAATGAAAACATCCATAACTCGGGTACACATAACCGTATTCATCACACAAACATATGCGCCTAGCGGAATTCGAACCCGCAACCTTTTGGTATAGTGGTCAGAGTTGGTAACCACTACACCAAACAGATGGTTAATAGGTGTGTATTCATAACGCAGTTGCAGTCATAGGTTTGGGTGACTTTTATATGAATGTTTACATCCTTAAGAAGAACTTAACAACTTCAAAGTAACAGTTTAACAGAGGAAAAAGGATGAGTATATGGCATAATACTTGCATTTTATTCCATCCATCGTCATTCTATTTCCATAGTTCCATATTTTACGCCGAAACAGCTTTTGGTACTTTACCAGGCTCGGACTACTAGGCGCGGGGAGGGATTCCACCCGTATGTAGTTAACATACCGAACATTCGCACTATCTTCATTCATAATGCGAAAAGCCAAGGCATGGAACTCCCTTCCGGCGTCAGTCTTTCCTGAACCCTACAACCTTGGGATCTTCAAGAGCAGGGTGAATAGGCATCTACTGAGATCGCGTGCTTCATCTTCGGCCACATCGTCACTTCCCATCAGGTGAGATTGTGGTCAAATGCGTATCCAGTTAACCATAAAAAAAAATAGTAGGTTTCTGTCGAAGATGGGGATTTCCGTGTAGAAAGTTAGCTACTAAGTCAGCTTTATTAATCTTATGGACAATTGCCAATAGGAGATTGTGATTAAACGCGTTCACAATCATAAAAAATAATTCACCAATCCGCATTGCGCCTCAGCGGTTTCCATCAGGGCTACTATGCCTCATAATCTCTTTATAATGACACAAGATAAAATCTGTGGGTCTCTTTTACTCACATAAACCATGAACGCAACAGCAAGCTTCTATCGCTTGTCGTTGTCGGGTCATGCTAGCCTGGGAGGGCTATACCCTCTTCGAGACGACGATGACCACGATGGTAGCTCCATTGATGATACATATATAGTATATTTTTTAATATCAAGTCATTGCAATACTTACAAAGGTATCTAAAAGGCGTATGCATGCGGATATAGTAACAGATGATTTTAATTGTGCGAAGGTGCTCATTTAAAGCTAGGGCGACGTAGTGTAGATAAGATAACACGTCCAATATCAGGGCATCTGGAATGATAATGATGAGATATGGAAAATAGAAGGCAGCGGCACACTTTAAAGGAACGAACTAGCTTTCCGACCGCGACTTCGCCTGCATGAATATGGCCCATACTCACTCATTATAAGAGGGAAGGCCCTATTAGCCATGAAGACTTATTTTTAGATTCGGTAATCTGAAGAGGCGCATCGCGGTCAGGGGTCGGAACTGAACTGCCTGCGGGAGACGCGAGAAATGATGACGATGATATCTGAAGATGAAGTGTTGGGATGACTCAGCATCATCCTATATGGATTCAGGGGTATAACAGATCACAGTTGTGCAGAGTTGACCAACACGCTGCCCATACAGTGATGGACTGGTGAGCTCACAATCCTTAGTAGCATTTGTGACACCCATGGAAAGAGTCTGAATGTTTCTATTCTTCGCTGTTGAAAACCAAGAGGCATGAGAGATAACATGTGATCATCGTATTATGAAAAAGAGTTCTAACACTTTTGCATTGAAGTAATCTTGTCGCCTTCCGAATACGCCACACGGAAGTTCTCATAGTTGGTGCATATCACATGCACAGCATATATGCCGTTATAGGCTATATCCAGTATCACTATATTGGAGTCGGAGTAGTCGGCAGCAACGTAGACCAAACAGACCAGCACTAGGATGCAGATCATACAGTTCCACGCTGTGTCATCGCTGATTGAACGGACCCGTTCAGAGATCTGCTTCCAGCTCCACCAGATTTTGTAATTCGCCTGCAGAAGTTTATTTATTTAAAGTTTAAAGCTTAATTAAAAAGACGCATGTTGTTCACTACTTATTATTGGGTAATAGGTTCAAAATTGCATCACTGTACTCAGTCCTCAGCTTTCCGAATCCATCTACTTCCGACCTCTGTTTGCAGGATATTATCGGTCCATCTAGAAGATGAAACAACCACGCTGCGCTTTTCTAAATGATACAATTCATTCCAAAAGTCTTCTTTAGCCACAGAAAATAGTTTTAAGGTCCAGCAGCCGTATCACATAAAAATTTCTGCTTCGAACGCTCGCTCACTCTTAAAATTATAGTAACTTAATACGTCTAACGATTAGACGTTTATCCCCATATTATTATTTTATGATCGATCGCAAAAATTTTTACGTGGTAAATTGGGACCAGGGCAGGAAGATGATGATACAACGGCAGAAGACTCACTCACTAACAAAACAGGAATTCCCGCTTTACATCATTACCTCTATTCGTGTCACATAAACGGTATTGAATTCTTGTTCTTAGCGCAAGAGCAATTCATTAGAACATCTACTAATGCTATAGTCTAGCGGAGGGAGTGAGAATTGACGATGTGACGACGACATGAGAATATACTCCCTCGAGGTGAACGGTCAATATAGATGTGTTTCGTACCTAAAGCGTGAAGTGCATAAAGCCCACTTTAGCTTGATAATTCTATAAGCTATGACTGTTCTAAGAATATTACTTCTTTGCCGAATTTCGTTAGTTTTGAAGTAGTATTCGTGCAACTGCGGAGAGCGCTAGGCCTCCAATACAAGTGACAATCGCCTCTATAATGATACCCGATGACGCTTGCTTGGTAATTCTGTGTGCTATGTTTGTTCTAAGAACTATTAGGTTCTAGGGCAAACTTCATTTCTGATAGTTTCCGTCAAGGATACTCCGAGTGAATTGCTCTCCATAGCTGGCTGAATGACTTTATACTTCCAAACTAAAGCAGATAGTTAAAACTACCGTTATCTCATCTCAATCTAGCGGCAATTTAGCACTTTGAAAACTGTACTATATATACCCGCTGTTTGAGATAAAAGTAGGTAGTTTTTCATTAACGTTTGTATGAAAGATTACATTTTCACTAATCAATTTGTTTATAAAAATATAAGAAATCTCTGAAATCTCACTTACCTCTTTCTGGTACACAAAGAATTCGAAGTCGAAGTCCTTTGGGCAACTACTGGCTAGTCTACTGGCTCTCCCATGTGTCATAGACATCGCTGTAATTGGTTATCAACCATCTCTATAATAAAACATCCGTCTCTAAGGGCCTTATTAATAAATCGATCTTGATATTGAGAACGCGTCTCAATACTATTTTATTTAATATGCAACAGATTCTCAAGCGTCAACTTAAGGTCATCTCAATCTTGAGGTCGATTATTAATAGGGGCCTAAAACTTTAATACATTCAACGTCTACAGACTATATTATTGAAAATATAATGGAAGAAGCAGTCCATCGTAGTTCTCCCTCAGGGTGTATAAGATAAAGGCGAGGCGCTTTTCCACAGCGTGAAGATCTTTTGCGTTGGATGTTGGAGCCTCAAGCTCCACCAATGAGCGCAGCAAACCCTTCATGATCTTAATGGCTTCAGGAAGCGCTCCTGGTGTACCCAGATTAGTAACCCGGTAACTGGCAACACCGATATACAGCAAAAGGATTTACGCAGACGACGTGTCGTATAGTCCAATCCCACCTCCACACTCCTCCCAATGTAACTCCTATAAGCTAGGATCGACAGTGGTACTCGACACGGCGCCTACTGAAGGTGGACGGTGCCTTAAGTGACTCTATTGCTACCTTGGACCCCAGGCTAATTAAAGAAAGAAATAGGGTGTGTAAGTAAGAAAAAGGTTTCCCACTTCCCCCCTTGGCAAATGGGAGTGTAGCCAATGAAATGCAAGGGGAATCCCTAGGGGAAGGAGGGCGAGTGAAGCTCGGCCTCCTGCTTTCGTATACACCACGGACTGCGCCTAGATGCAGTGAGCGTGGCGGTAGTGTCCTGTAGTCCAGTAAAAATACGTAAGTTTTGTGATGTAACTTCCCATCATCGTAAAGTTATGGGCTATGGGGTTGATGCTCGAGGCAAATGAGAAACCATGATTGAGCAATGAACACTATTCTGTGATATAACCCGCCCGATTACCACCAGCTCCACCCTGAACTAGCGACAGATTTAAGACTACATAAGCGACTATTATGGTCCTGGCAGAAAGAATAGCGCTGCGGCTTTCTGGCCACGTCACAAACTGGGTCTGCACCATTTCGTTGCCCTGATATGGAGCATGCATCTATTGTTATTATTTTTACAAACTTTGTATACTTACCTTATATTTAAGTGACTTATATCATGGTAGACAATAAATTACATACATAAAAGCACGCCTATTTCCCGCAGGGGTACGCAGAGAGCACACACTTCCTTTTTTTTTATGCACAACGGGTTGGTACTTGACCTCAATTACACCTGATGTTAAGTGAAGATGAGGTCGAAGGTGGAAGCGTACTGACCCGGAAACCCCAACACATTTGAGGGACTGGCTATCTTATCACTGACAACCGGAACACAACAATGCTATTAACATTGCTGCGTGGCGGCAGATTTAGTTAAGATGGTGGTAGCTAGCCAGGTGGACATTGTACATTGCACATAAATTGATTCCATTTATTCTTTTCTACACAACGTACCTCTACTTACCCAATATATTACAAACGATTAATAGGATTATAAACAATTGATTCTATATTACAATCTTTGACCATTTCTTGAGCCATACCACCTAAGCATACCACTGATTATATCTTTGACTGACGTTTGATTGACCACAGATTCAATATTCAAGAATAGGTTTTGATGTCTTTGTTGAGCACAAAATCTATGGAAACAAAAGTAGAAGTAGACATGCAGTGGCTTCTTTGGAAAAACAGAAGCAAAAACATTACCCTCCTACTTGGACAGTCGGGGAAAAACATTAATTCAAATTCAAATTGTTTATTTTCATTCAAGCATAACAATCTTGTACACAATAATGAGAGTATCCTGTTAAGCTTCTTAAAACTTGTGTTAGGTCTGATTCTTGTACTTTTTAGATAAGATTTTTACTTTATGCGTAATTGAAACCTGGCTTAGTTTGGTTAGTGCTTATGTGAGTTGTAAATATAATATGAGAGGTCACTTGGTCAGATATGTGTTTGTGTGCGTGCGTGTGTGTATTTATGTATGTGTGTGTGTTTAATTCAATGAGTTTTATTAGAAAGTTTTAGAATGGAATAAATCATGGTTTTGTTTACATAATTCTATCATGTTGACTCTCACAGGGCTCAGCCGAGACCTTTCTGTATGTAGGTACAATAAGGGCGGCAACAGAAAACAATATAACAAAACACAGAGGGCAAACTATACAAAAACTGAAGAAATTATTCAGAAAAGATCTAATTCGAAGGTGATAAATAGATAGATAGATAAAGCCTTTATTTGTTTCCACAGACACACACATACATTTAGTTTATGCATATTGATAAGGTGTTTAAAGATCTCAATCGTTAACACCCTAAATCGGCCAACCGAACCCAGATCGATCGGAAATGACAGTCGGAAAGGATGAGTAATAAAAAATCATTAGTCTAAAAATATATTATATATTTACATAGTAGCTACCTACTCCGATTCATTTACAATACCTATTACCGACAAAAGAAATTGTACAAAATATGTGAAATTCGCAATTGCTGCCCGTCTCGTCCCGCTATGACCCGTCCCGTGCGATCCGACACAGCGTGAACTTTTTTTTTTTTTTTTTTTAAAAAACTGGTTTCGCGTTTGGCTACAATCTCACGTGTTGGAAAGTGACGATGTAGCCGAAGATGTATCACGCGCACCCAGTAAATGCCTATTCACTCTAGACTTGAAGATCCCAAGGTTGTAAGTGTCGGGAAAAACCGACGCGGGCAGTGAGTTCCATACCTTAGCAGTCCGCATTATAAATGATGAAGCAAAGCGCTTACCTTACCTTACCTTAATTACTTACCTACCTTAATTTGCACTATTTGACAAGCAAAAATGTATCTAAAGGACCACATCTGAACAAATATGCGATGTTTATACTGTATTTTAGTAATAAAATTTATAATTGGTAGAGTAGACTAGATCTTACCAACTTCAACGTTTATTAAATATTTCGACATTTGGTCAGGGTGGTATTCCACTTATCAAATATCTTTGTTCAATTTCGATGTTCAATATTTCATCAAATTTCTTTGAGGATGCCCATTCCACTTGTCCAATATCTATGTCCAAGATTTTGCATAGTCTGAGAAAATGGAGGAACGTGGAGCGACTTTATGCGCTGCTATTAGATTATTATTAAAAAAAAAAAGAATTAAAAAAAATTTGGATGAAGAGAAAATTGCAATTGTCCACGAAACTTGTAGCCATTTTGTTTTAAATGGCATTAATGTTTGATCAAAATCGGTGTTGTTAGTATATTTGATGAAATCGTCCAATTTCTTTGATCAAATGTACATTGGACAAAGATATTTGATAAGTGGAATACCACCCTCAGTTACAGTATATATGAAACCGCAGTATGAAACCTAGTTACTTGTTTACCCTTCTAAAGAGTGTGACTTTATTCGGTCGTACTCGTACTTTGGTTGGTGGTAGGACATTTTAAATGTCCGCCTGGTTAGCTACCAGCATCTTATCTAAATCTACCGCCAAACAGCAATGTTATAGCTTTGTGGTCCGGTTGTCAGAGATAAGATAGCCAGTTCCCCAAATATTAGAGTTTCCGGGTCAGTACACTTCCACCTTCGGCCTCATCTTCACTTAACATCAGGTGTGATTGAGGTCAAATATCATCCCGTTGTACATAAGAAAAAAAACCTTGCCATACATAAATAATAATATCCTATTTATCGGACCCGTGGACGATTCGTGACCCCATTCCTTGCTACGTTTTTCTACAAACGCTTCAAATGCATTGCGTTACGTGTTTTTATATAAGTAAATATTATGCTCATTCGTATTTTCGTGTTGAGGCAAGTTTCAAATGTTATTGGACCAAAACTGAGCCACTCTCACAGCATGCTAACTCTAACTTTATGCTCATTAAATTCGCTGCATGTTTTTTTCTTTGAAAACATTAGAATGTACTCTACATTAGAATGTCTTAAAAAAAACATTTCAAATTTTATTGGACCAGAACTGAGCCACTCTCACAGCATGCTAACTAACTCTAACTTTATGCTCATTAAATTAGCTGCATGTTTTTTTCTTTGAAAACATTAGAATGTACTCTACATTAGAATGTTTTAAAAAAAAAACATTTCAAATTTTATTGGACCAGAACTGAGCCACTCTCACAGCATGCTAACTAACTCTAACTTTATGCTCATTAAATTCGCTGCATATTTTTTTCTTTGAAAACATTAGAATGTACTCTACATTAGAATGTTTAAAAAAAAAAGCTTCAAATTTTATTGAACCAGAACTGAGCAACTCTCACAGCATGCTAACTAACTCTTTTATGCTCATTAAGTTCGCTGCATGTTTTTTTGAACACATTCTAATGTACTCTGTGTGGTACAACGCGTCTGCCGGCTGTACCCGCCCACGATAGACATTTTGTAGGACCGATAATCGGGCGATTTTTTCCTCAATACTTTTATCACCGATACTGTGACCGATTTTTGTAGGACATGGGCGTTGAAACATTGCTATCAGTTTCCATTTTTCTTCTACAAAAAATCGGTCACCGATTGTCTGCTGTGGGCGGGAAGCCTTAGGCACGTATTTCACAATGTTGCTCAAGCGTAGATCTGCGTCTGAGCATAGATAGAAAGAAATGCCGCGTCACAAGTTACATAAAGCTGTCCCTTTTTAAATGTCCTCAAGCGGAGATCTTAGGCCCGTATTAATAAACCGTTCTCAAGATTGAGAATAGTTTTGTGACCGGTCTCAAGTAAACGTGTTGATTAATAAACCTTACTCAAGCAGTAACTCACTTGAGACGTACGCCGAGTTTCACGTATTAATAAACGAAACTGAAGACTATCATTCATTTGCCGCTGTGGCGAATTCTTGAGAAGTGATCTCAGCTGAGTGGACCTCAAGATTGGTTTATAAATTAGCATGTAGCTTGAGATAGAGTCAACTGCTTAAGACGCATCTCGGGTGATACAGCCTCAAGACTTGTATTGAGATTAGTTTATTAATTCAGGCCTTAGTGTGGCTGTGTGCCTCGATCAAAAAATTTTCGGTTACCCATACAAAATAAACCATTCTGAATCAACCATAGTACGGAAGTCAAACAACAATTTTCGGCTGGTGGCTCCACTACTAATTACGAACGACTTTCCACTAGGACCCATAGCCGAATTTAGCGTATATATAATATTTTTAATGGTTTAATTTTTTGATCGAATTAGCCTATGATTCCTTAGGGAAAGTTGGTCGTAATCAGGAGAGTCACCAGTAAACAGGAATTACATGAATTACATTTCACCCTGTATAAATTATATCACACTTATGAATCTTCTAGTCAAGACTGTTTTGCGCATTTCTTTTTGCTGGCTAAGAGTCAGCGCCATCTAGTTTTAATGGATTTTGCGACTTTCCGATGTACGATTTCTAGTATGGCGATGCCCTTATCCTTACTTCTAGGGTGCTTAGATAGTACCGAAGTTAGTGTACAGTCGGCAACACAATTAAGGTAGCAGACTTAATTTCTATATTGTTTCGAGGGTAGGACAAATTTCTGTTAAACTCGAATAATAATTTCCCCTCACAATTTCTCCCACATATATTTAAAAATAAAGATCTGCTACGCTAATTCTGTTGCTTACTGTACCTAATAAAATGTTACTAAGTATACAATTTTATGATGCTGACATTACCTAGATATAGTTGGCGTCATTATTCATAGAGGGCTGTTCTATATCATCTATGGTAGCCTGATGCCTGTTCAAGCTATACCAGCTATAGGCCTAGATTTTAGGGAACTTTATATTTTTAACATTTCGCATTTACCTGGGACTAGTTCTTTGTTTATCATAATATATACATATAAAAGTAATAGGTACTATGTACGATAGTACATAATAAAATAACTCCATGTATTTACATAAATAAAACATTGACATAAACCATAGATCAAAAAGATTCGTATACACTTACAAGAGAGGCATCACTCAGTTCTTGCTCAAGACTAAGGACTGTATTAATAAAGCAATCTTATGACTGAGATCAAGACTCACTCTCACAATACTATTTTTTATACTGTTTAAATACGCAAGGGTATCTTAAATATCAACTGAAGTTCACTTCAAACTTGCGATCCTTTTATTAATAGGTACGGGCCTAAGGCAGCAGCTAAATGAGGACTTTCACACAAAAAGATATCACGGTAAGGCTGAAGTCAGGACGTATTCGGTGGCTATTGCGTGCACTGGACGCTGGCGAAGAAAGAATAAAAATTCTGTAAGGAAACGTTATAGGCAAACCAAAAGTTTTTTAAAATTTAAACAATCAGTCAAACAATATTTCAGACAAATGTGGAAGCAATTCAAGTGTAAATAAATATTTTTTTTTTACAAAAGCTGTTCTCAAGTCATCTTTGCGATTATTTATCTTCAATTTCAGAGCCACGCTCTGGTCGGTAGCGTCCTTTCCACACTTCTCTACATTCCACCTTTTCTTTTACGCCTCAAAGATATTCTGCAGGTCGTATATATTTTTACAATGTCGGGTGGCGTGTAGTTTTCGGGGATGTTTCCTAAACTAATTTGAGTAAGATATTAGTTTATTATTTGTGTGTGGTCCTCTTTATATTGCCACATATTAAAGCACAACTAGAGACATCGTCTAGCTCGTTTTCTTTTTGTGTATGTCAGCTGTGTGTAGAGCCATTTAAAATCGCATATTTTTACAATCTACTGGCACGCGGATGCCCTCTCTACGTAAGTGCGTGCGAACCTCTTTGCTCTGTGGACATAACCTAAATATAAGTAAAGGTAAATGCCCGCTCAATTAGCTATATTAAGTACCTAAACCTACTTAAGTATATTTTCTTTGAAATATAAAGTTAAATAAATATGTAAAAAATTTAATGAGGACCAATCTGATATGTGAAACCTGATCCAAAATGGACAAATGCAGTTTATGTGAAATTGAATTTCACAGGATCCTGCCTACGCCGTGCTTCTCATATATTGGAATTAACTTTGCCAAAACTATCATCAGCGCTGACTTGCAGCATATTTGATTCTATAACGTTCTACATTATCCTTTCCGGCACAAAAGTTTAGAAAGACTACCAAAGATTTAGAATCAGAGCCAAAATTGCAACTGCTTATCTGACAGAATTCGAACTATTTATTATCTAAAACACTATACATCCAATTGAGTTAACACGGGATCATGTCAAAACAACTATCCAATGGAGACTGCACGAGACACTGGATCAGTGAGCTTTAATCTTGGCATTCTGAAGGTACTCCAGACGGAACTCCTTGTTCATGTTCGCCCCGATCTTAATTCGAAGCCACTCTGGAGCCAGTTTAATGAAGAAAGTCTGGAAATTGAGAATTAATACTGTTAGTACGATAATACTTCTGTGTATAAATAAATCTCCGAACTGTACATTTGTGGCAAGCTCATAGAGCTGGACATTTGTTGGTGCATTCCCTTCTACAATTTGTAGAAACACTTGGCTTTTGAGGAATTACAAGTTATAGTGCTTGACTTCACGCTAAAATAGAACTAACTTGTCGAGAATAGCGGGAATAATATAATACTAGTAACATTGCTGCTTAGCGGCAGGTTTTAATATAAGATAGTTAGCGGTAGCTAACCAAGCGCAGACGTTTAAAAACCGTTTACCGTGGAGTGTTTTGCTTTCCTGAGTGACTCAATGTTTACAGCCAGGAAATTCTGTAAAACTTTGTGCATCGCAACCTGCGGTAAGATGACAAAGAACTACCAACCTTACTGTCATAATATTAGTAAGGTTCACGGTCACTTGAAATTATTGTGTGTCTCGGACTTGAATCTGCATCGATGATTTCAGTCGTAGTCGTTTGGGACGTTATTGAGGGTTGATATGCGAATTCACAATAAGTGTTAGAGAATCAAACCCCAGAACTGAAGTCGCGTTTTTGATTCCTCACATGGTACATTTTGTAGTCGATTTGATATGTGGTACAGCAATCTTGACTAACGACGTCAGACGCCGGGCGTCAATCGGGGGGGTTGGTTAAATCTGTATAAACACCACTTGGTGCAGAATCTGTAGTCTGTTCTGCTCCATATATCAATCAGTCCCTTTTGAGCAAGAGAGTGCTGGAGGAAATTAGAATTGTAACTTTTCAATCAATAAATCATGATTGATTGTGATGAACCTCGCCAATTTTAGAAAGATAAGAGCTCGAATGGCACAGGCTGCTAACCTCCATTAATTGAGGAAACATCTCAAGATCACCACGACCGTGGCTCAATTCAAATACTAAAAGAATTTATTTTCACCACTTACACATTAGACACTTATATATTATTGTAATACGAATAAATTTACTAAAAAAATACAGTGGAGACTGCAGTAGTGTTATAGAAACTTGTTTTACAGGCTCCAGGCTCTCACCTCTAGGACGTGGTGAACTGATTTTGTATCAAACAATAGAATACAGTGCCAAAATGTGTTTAAAAAATATAGTGACTTCAGGAGAAGTCTCTTTATTTATATATTGAATATAGGAATATTCTTCTTCTTTTCGTGTCGAGGCAAGTTTCAAATTTTATTGGACCAAAACATAGCCACTCTAATAGATCTGTCTGTGGCGTTAAGGAGGTCATCAAAGGTGCAGCTGTCAGGACACGCGGGGCAAGACAATACGTGATCCATTGTCTGTGGGGAGACTCCGCACTCGCATCGATCACTCCCGCCATCGGAGAAGCCCCACCTGGGGCTGCAGTCTCGACATAGATAGCGATCGCTATACCACCGATTTCGGTCGTTACGTCCTTAACAGTGTTATTTTAATTGGAGAATTAGAGTCTTTAGTATCAAAATATCGGTTTTTCTTTGAAATTAGGATTCACGCTTCCAACAAAAACCGATATGATTATGGACACCGATATGATTATAAAATTTAGAGTAAGATCGTTAGGAGTTAACGACCGAAATCGGTTGCTATCTATGTCGAGACTGCGGCCAACCTGAGTTCGAAGCCGATTTTATTTATAGGAATATTGAACATTAGTTAGCTATTGGCCGCATAATGTAATAATTATCCAACCATCCTTCACCAGCAGCGTGACAGGCGCGATAAACGTTTTTGTCGCGCGAGAAAATATTTGTCCTGCTCATTCGTTTGGACCAAATATACAACTATCCTACTCTCACGTCGCGTCGCGAGAACGATATCATGCTACGGGGGCTGATGTGTTGATGACATGCAATTTTTCAATGAATTACTATTTGTAATTCATTGAAAACATGTATGCAATCTATTTCTTTTAAAAATAAATTGAAAATTAGTGATCATTTTATGTACAGATAAAAAATTTGCTCCTTATTTGAGTGGTGGATATGGGTACTTATTTTAAATAAAGTAAGGTTTACCCAAGATGCCGTGGTTTCCATTCTCAGCATGTCCACATGGTTAGTACGTCAGGGTGTTTATCCGCCTGGCTAGATAACCACCATCTTATCTAAGGCCCGTATTAATAAATCAATCTCAATAGAAGTCTTGAGGCTGTATCAACCGAGTTGACGCTATCTCAAGCTCCGTGCTAATTTATAAACCAATCTTGAGGTCTACTTAGCTGAGATAACTTCTCAAATATTCGCCTCAGCGGCGAATGAATGGTAGTCTTGAGTTTCGTTTATTAATACGCGCACCTCTCAAGTGAGTACTGCTTGAGTATGCACGTGGTTTTCAGGTCTCAAGTTAGGTTTATTAATCAACACGTTTACTTGAGACCGGTCACAAGACTGTTCTCAATCTTGAGAATGGTTTATTAATACGGGCCTAAGTCTAGCGCCAAGGAGCAATTTTTATAGCATTCTTGTGTATCGGCAAATAAGTTGGGGAGTCGCGGTGTGTACGCTTCCATTTTCGGCTTCATCTTCACTTAACATCAGGTGTGATTGAAGCCAGACACTAACCGGTTGTGCAAAATTGGCTAGAGGCGGCATGCAAAGAGGAAATCTGCATCGAAGACTAAGGAAATAGAACATAAAAGTGGGCATAGAAGAATCCTGGAGCAAATACTAGCACAACGCTATCACGAAAAAATTTGGCCCCAAAAACCAAGGTGAGGAGGCCGTGAGTTGATCACGGATTAATAGTTTAATCCTATTATTTCCCGGTAATCAGCCACATTGTTATTCTTCATTAATCTCTACATCTAAGCTCAAGCTTGAGATAGAATTACCATAGTAATACCGAATCCGAAGTCTCTTATGCCAGCGGAATGCTTCCAAGCTACAGTGGACTTTATTTACCCTTACCTGTATCCCATGTATCCAGTACCCCGAAGTGTTATGCACCCGACCGAGGGTAGAGACAGCATACCGCGCGTACGTAGCAGCGTCAGGTACAAGAAGGTTGCCATCAAGCAGCTTCTGCGAGAATGCATTGATCTTGGTAGAAACGAATAGCGGCGCCACGTGCTGAACGTGGATGCCTTTCGGAGCGTACTCTTCACGAAGCGCGAAGGTGAAGCTTCGTACGTAACACTGGAAATCGAGTGAAAATTTTATTTAAGACCTTCTTGGACACTCACAAAGTATAAACTTATCTGTAAACGTTAGTCTATTGATGCAATACCATTTTTAAGTAGCATAAGATTAGACCGACTGGGTGTGCCATCACGATGGATGGGGCTCTCACAGCAGTGACAATCGGCATTTTCGAATTTTCTCTGGCCTAAGAAGCCTAATAGGATTATGTATAGGACATCCGCTATGAGTTGGGATTCTGAACGCCCCTTGTGGTCAAACTCGTCTTTTGTAAAGAGAATAGTCAGAATACAGACGCACCTTAGTGGCAGCATAGATCGTCATCAACGGCAGCGGCTGCAACTCTGACCCTGAGGATATGTTGACTACAGCTCCGCGCCCCCGCGCCACCATGGTGGGAACCACCATCCTACTCATGCTGGTCACCGCTCCCACATTCACATTGATCACCTCCCACACCTTAGGCAGTGGCACCTCACCCACGCTCATCGGATATTCGTACTGGACACCGACGTTGTTCACTGGAATTGAGAAGTATACTCCATGAAGACCTTGTTTAGGAGCAGTAAGTGCAAATTTTTTGCAATATTCTTTTACTGGGAAGAACATGAGGGTACATGAGCTGAAATTAAATAGATACAAATAATTATATCGCAGATTTCTCCTACTCAGAAGATAAGAATAGTAAGTGCTGAGAAGCAAGTTCTTTGGCACATCAATAGCCAATATTCATCCCTTGTTACCATACACCACAACCCAAGGGGCATCTTCTGTGCTGCCTGTCGTGTCCCGACACTTGTACGATACTTTCTATGATGCCACAGACAATGCTGCACGCGTGGCCATATGCTGGTTCTCATAAATTTGAGGTTTTTGCTATCGACTCGCTAAGAAAAAAATCCCTTGTTGGACATAAGCCTCTCCAATAGCGAGATTTGCCTCGCGTTCTATGGGAGTATTTTATAGCGTCTCATCGCTGGTAACTGCTGTTATCCTCACGGTCCCTTAGTAGCCTTTTGGCACATCAGTGAAATGATAAACCTAAACCTTCATAAAATTACAAAAGAGATTTAAGGAACCCGAAGGTCTGGTAGAAGAGCTTCTTCGCTTATCATCAGCCCGTAAACATCCCACTGCAGGGATATAGGCCTTCCCTCGTATATGAGGGAGTATGGGCCATAGTCCACCACGCTGGCCCAATACGGGTTGGGGACTTCTCCTAGCTTAAAAGTAATGATTTAGGTTAAGCACAAAATTTTGTTCTCAGTTAAAAAGGGACAAGAGAAAAGCGTTGCACATTCTTTTAAACGGCTTAAGACGCATTTGACTACAATCTCACCAGAGAGAAAGTGATGATGTGCTCAAAGATGGAGCACACCATCCCAATGAAGGCCTATTCGTAAAATTTCAGTGATAAGTCAGGCCTGTTTCCCGTAGAGTCCACAAACCTCCCGTACAACTCCCTCCGAGACACGTATTTCACTCTCATTAAATTCAAGAACAACAACCTATTTGAATAGGGTACCTTTCGCCGTTTCCAGAGTGCATCATCAAATAAGCACCAAAGTATGTGATCACCAAGAGACCCCTTTTAAACAGGAAAATAATTGTCCAAATTGGTTCATAACTGGTGGAGGAATCGCAAAAGTACTTAATCGGTCAGAAAAGAGTCATATTGGTTACTACAAAAGATTAGAAGAGAATGAGGATAAAACCTCATTCTTTGGAAACCCACAATTTACTGAGGCCACTGGATCGAATCTAAATCAGCCCCAGTAGGAACACAACGACGTTACCAGCACTGCTGATAAGGTTGTGGTAGTTAAAGATGCTTTACCTAAACGTGTGGGGTTGGTACATATTTGGTACTCGATCTGGGTATGGTACCAGTAATCTCAGAATCTGCATTTCGGCTGAAAACCTTCCATTCTTTCTTGTTTTTGGCCCTACCTCTATATTTGAGGACAGCGCAATAGTTTTTCGTTCTCATCCATTCATCTGATTTTCGTTACCACCCTAAGGTCTCAACACTTTTTCCGAAGACCACTTGCCGAAAAGCGTACCCACCTAAAATGCCTATATCTAAGTCTTTGAGTTCCTCTTCTATGTGACTGTACACCTCGGGTCCCAAGCTAAAGTCCGCCACAATTATCTTTGTCTTCACTTTGTGTTCTTTTTCTGGAACAAAATTAGGAAATGTGTGATTATCAGCATATACATTTAAAGTACCTACTCATTTGGCGCGGTGAATCCTTTGGATGGGTGGCAACTTTAACTTCGTCGTGCATTATTCAGTAAGTCCGTGGCCTACAACTGTCAGACCTGTTTAACACAAATCCGGTAATTTGTACTGGGTTCGAGGATGGAGTATGGCTCATAGTCTCTTCTAGTAAGTGGAGGATACGCCCCAATAGCGGGACGTCAGACTGTTTATGTAAGGACTATGTAGGCAATTTTACTTGGTAATGCTATTTTTTTTTAATGCACAACGGGTTGGTACTTGATCTCAATCACACCTGATGTTAAGTGAAGATGAGGCCGAAGGTAGAAGCGTAGTGACCCAGAAACCCCAAGATATTTGGGGGACTGGCAACCGGAACACAACAATGCTATTAACATTGCTGCTTGGCGGCAGATTTAGATAAGATGGTGGTAGCTAGCCAGGCGGACATTTAAAATGCCCTACCACCACCAAACCGAGTACTTAAACATGTACCCCGCTGGGGATCGAACCCGCGACCTCCGAATCATAAACCCAATGTTGTTTACATTGAGCCACGGAGGCGGTTTACCACAGATGGGTAATAGGTACTATAAATTATCCAGCCCCCGTAGCATGATAGGTGCGATAAACATTTATGTCGCGCGAGATAGTAATTGTCCTGCTTATTCTACGACCGGTTGGTGTGGGGGATAGTGACCCTATCAGCGAAACCTACGCCTGCGGGTTCGAATCCTGCCAGGCTTAAATGTATGTGTGATGAATACGAACTGTTATTCGCGAGTCATGTATGTTCATTTAAATATTTACATATGTTTATCAGTTATCTAGTATCCATAGTACAAGCCTTGCTTAGTTTGGGAGTTAGATGATTGGTGTAAGTGTCCGAAATATTTATTATTATTCACTTGGACGAAATATACAACTGTCCCACTCTCACTCTTACGTCGCGCGCGACAAACGATATCATGCTACGTAAGTAGAGAGAAATAGACTGTAACGCCTGAAGATTGAGATCGAATATAAGTTGACCTATCAGATAATATTTTATCCAAGACTCATAATTCAGCACCAAAAACATTTACCTCTAGCGGGATTCGAACCCGCAACCGTTAGTTTTGAAGTCATAGCAGAGTAGACCAAGCGTCCGTCAAATATGAATGCTAGCGGTAAACCGGCGGAACAGAACCATCATCAGTGTTATGTTCCTATTTACGAACGGAACTTTGCTCGTTGGTCACCACATCTATTATTACCTACTCTACCTTGACTTTCACACTAGTTATATTGTTTGCCGTTTGCGCATTCTTCAACGTTCAAGAAATTCGGCTTACAAATTTTTGGGCAAAAAACGTTTCCCAAAGTATCACATGCCAAAGTATGTTTCCCAAATTTTACAGTTAGCAATACTATTTTCGGCAATTTATTGTTCAACAAATAATTACATGGCAATGTTTCATTTTACCAAGTATTATGTAGTAAAATATGCATAACATGCTCTTTCCAAAATTATATTGTTATTATACAAATCAACTGTTGGGGTCACAGTTCTAACCTAACCTAACCCACTTTTCTAACAGTTCTAATCTAGCCTACGTAACATTGTACTTACTTGTTTATTCTGATTGTGTGAAGTGACAATTTCATAGGTAATAATTATAATAATAATGATTTATATCAGACTCTCATATTTTTACAATTTATCATAAAGAGTTTGAAACTAATGGGAACTCAGTCACCGACATCACACGACTTCGCGGGTGAACTGTCGTATGAAATGCTGATTTATAATTTATGTTATAAAAAAATGCATCACTTACCACAGGAAAGTGACCAAAAACTATGCGAGTATCTTTTAAGTATAACGAACATAATGTGTCATAAAACTCTGATTTTTAATCAATATTGTCATTTTTTTCTTGCACTTATATTATATTATGACCGATATATATCACAACCTACTTATATAGGCTGTGGTAAGAGATTTAAAAAGAAATAGTTTATCGCGGTGGGGCTTTTTGGCGGGATCTCGGCGAGTGAAGTTGCATTTTTCTTTATAATTCTTATAATTTGTACATCTGACTTTTGAAGCTTAATAATGGCAGAATATTGTGCAGCAAAAGTTAGTGATGGTGTACAAGTGAAGGGAAATGTAAATTAAAGTGCGTAACGAAGCTTTCGGGTTCCCACAAGAAGCCGCCAAAATCTTTCGTAAAGCCACTGCAAAAAAAAATCATCGCGGTGGTTTTGGTCATTTATTCTCAGCGGTCCCAGTTCTCGAGGTTTCTAAGAGATGGCGCTGTTTTATCTACTAAGAGAAGTGCGAAAAAGATTTGTTCGCGTATCTAATCTAACTAATAATAAATATGTGAAAGTTTGGATGTTTGTTCGTTGCTCAATCAATGCTTGCTTTCCATCAGGTGGCCCGCATGCTAGTTTGCCGCCCTCTCATATAAAAAAAAAAAAATGCAAAACGGTTGGAATGGGGGTCTACTCTCTAACGATAGCTTCGGACGGGCACAACTTCCGACTTTTTCTACTGCAGTTTGCTGTGCCAATTATAAACCAATCGTCATTATTTTACTTTTCTTGTATATAAGTTAGTACGGGACGCAAGGAACGTCTTAAGTTATGCAAATAAAGGATTCTTAGCAAAAGACAAAGTCCGAAGTTAGAGAGTAGACCTCCGAATCTGAATTAAATTTATAGGTAGAACACACCTTGGATTAAAACACAGGATAAAATATCCTAGTTCCCGCGGAATAAACTAATTAGACATAGCCGCGATAAAGTTATTTCACGCAGGCGAAGCCGCGGGCGCAGCCTAGTAGCATATAAATCAATGTAAGAGAGTCACCTAACCTAACACCGTGTTGATATACCTGTATAAACACTGGCCCTATTATACTGTGATTAAGCAGAGGAAGAGGTGATATTCATGGTCTTAAACATAATTTAAACTATCGGATGCCATTGACATGAATTTTGGACCTTGAATTGACCAATTACGACTATGTTTTGTTGACAATATTACACTTGCCTCTTTAGGCTTTCACCCATGTCAATGTTTCACAGATTCATGTTTTACCATTTGTTTTTTTAATTTGAATGTTTATACTTAACTATAAAGTTGTAACTTATATATAACTATAAACTATAAAGAAGACCTGTTTGGTGTAGTGGTTAGCAACTCTGACCACTATACCAAAAGGTTGCGGGTTCGAATCCCGCTAGGGGCATATATTTGTGTGATAAATACGTACATGTGTACCCGAGTTATGGATGTTTTCATTTATAATAAGTATTCATTTACAACAAAAAAAATGTATTTATGTAGTATATCAACCATCTGGTATCCACAACACAAGCCTATTGCTGCTTACTGTCGAACTAGATGGCGCTGTGTTTTCTAAAGATATTAATTTTTTATTATCACCCAGATATACCAAACGAACTGTGTTATCAGCTAAATATCTTTGAAACTATTATACATTATGTATATTATATCCCACCAAAAACATTATTCTAAAAAAAGAGGCCAACTTCTCATTCAGTTGACATTTAGACCCACAAAAAAGAGTTTATATCTAGATCTAATGCCAAGTTTCTAGACTTCCTTGTTTAAACAAAAAGTACCTATTCAATCAATCAATCAAATATTTTATTTCGGATAATTCCATATTAGGTTAGTACCTAAGTCTTAGTTTATGTTAGTATAAAATTAGTCATACAACAATAATAATAAATAGAAATAAAATTTAGAAAAATGTCAAATTTCAAATGTCAACTTCTAACCTACTAAAAGCGCTGTCTAAGGTTGCTACTAGTATTTTAATCCGAATACGTCTGGGTCACGTCTGTACCCCGGCCCATCTTGCCAAAATCCAAATTATAGATAACCCTGCATGTCCTTGTGAAGATGAAATGGGTGATCTAAACCACATAATTAACGCTATATGACCGGTCTTCCTTTTTAAATTCCCTTACCAACCCGGTGTCCCACTCCCTTCCAATACAACTTGTTTACTATCTTCTACTGATTTTGATATAATGAAAACCTTAGCTTCCTATTATAATAAGTAATAACATTTAAATTTAATCTGTTCTATTCTGTAATATCTATTATTTCTTTCTTTAATCTTTATTTTGTATTGATACCTCCCTTCCTGTCAAAATCGAAACCTCCTCTGTTCCTTTTTCCATTCCCTTTTTTTTTTTAAATATGTTGTAAATAAAAATGTTTCCCCACCTTTAATATTTATGTCAATTCTTACTTGTCATTGGCTAAATACTCTATGCAGCAAGAAAAAAACGCTGTCCAGTGGCAAGCAATAGGACACTGCTGTTTACCTCCCACCACCCTCAGGATGCTGTTGGTGCTGCCGCACACTCTACCCATCAACGAGACTACTGTCTTACGCATGATCGCGTGGAATCCGTCGGTGCGGGCCTCGGCGAACATGCCAGAAGTATTAAAGCTGTTATGGACATAGACCGCTCGGCGATATTCAGTCTAATTATACAATATAATATAATTTTAACCCAAACTTATTTAGGCCTTTGAGCGCCACGCCGGTCACTGGTGACCGGAAAACAATTGATTTTCAATTGTGTCTGCGTCGCGGCAGTTAACGTGTTAAAAGAGCAACCCTTGAGTTTCTTGCTCGATCTTCTCTGGGAAATCTGCTTTGCGAATGAGCAATAATGAGCACTCTAGTGTATCCTGATTAACATCATCTTTTATGAATTGTTATAAAATATGTTTATCCAATTGCTTTGGAAGTTATGGTATGTGTGTGACTGGAGATACAAATAAACGATTTATCTATCTATCAATAATGTCAATAATTTTAATATTAAAATAAAAAAAATGTGACGTTTTAAAGTGATAATTTTTATCCTATGAAAAAATATTTTTTTTGATTTAGATTTGATTTGATTTGTATTAAAGCTATTTATGTATTATTTATAATTAGCTAACCGCCTCCACAGCGCAATGTAAACAACATAGGGTTTCCGAATTGGAGGTAGAGGGTTCGATCCCCAGCAGGGTACAGAGTACTCGGTTTGGTTGGTGGTAGGCCATTGTAAATGTCCGTCTGGCCAGCTACTACCATCTTATCTATCTGCCGCCAAAACAGCAATGTTAATAGCATTGTTGACTTCCGGTTGTCAGAGGTAAGATAGCCAGTCCCCCAAATAAAATGGGGTTTCTGGGTCAGTACGCTTCCACCTTCCGCTTCATCTTCACTTAACATCAGTGATGACGTCAAGTGCAGTTAGCATAAAAAAAAGCTTTTAGGCTTCTCGATTGCAGGTCAGAGCGAATTTATTGATTTAATCTGTATTTAAAATGAAATCTTATTTATCGAATGAGGGCGCTGCTGGACGTAATAAACCCTATTAAAGATTAAATGAGTGAATTAGCCATGTGAAAATCGATAAATCGGTTTTCAAAGATAATCAACTTTTAACACGTTCCGGGACACAACCCGCCTCTCGACGTTATAACAATAAAACTTCTATTGTGTCAGGTGATGTGTCCCGGAACGTGTTAACACATATTTGGTTGGTATATTTGGATGAAAACATAGTCTTTCGGACTTTTCTAAGTTTTCAATTTATAGTTATGTATGGGACGATTTACCCTAATTACCACGCTAAGCTGGTTACCGCTCCTAAATGTCGTAACCACAATATTCTACAAACACGCATTGTGTTATTCACACAGACAGTTTGTCCAGCAGCATTACCATTAGATCACGCTCAGGGGGGGCACACTTCAAATGTCATCAATTTTCATAGCAGACTGCGACCTCTGAACTGCGGTTGACGAACTAACCGTTATTAGTGTTCTGTGGCAGCAGCCGCCATCTTACCGGTGGGTGATGTCATGTCGAGCTCTCAGTCAACGTCGATTTCCTTTTGAAAGTTTTTGTAAAAGTTCAGATTTTTGTTAATTTGTTGTTTGTTTTTGTTATACTTGTTTTTCATAGCTAATTTAAAGAAATTAGTTATGAGAAATAAAAATTTCCTCATAAACAACAATACCTATTTCTAAACCCAGTTTCTACCTATATAATCAGTGTACGTAGGTATGTATAGATAGATTTAATTCCTCAACCAATCGCTGGCAGCAGCACTGTCTATACATGCAAATTTAACCACGGAGTTGCCACTCTTTCTCGGTAAATAGTTACTATACTCTTTGATCACGCTGCATGGACTTATTATTTAAACAGGACTGAGTACTCGCCGCTGAAAAACGAGCCGAGCAGGATGTGTAACGTAGAGGCCGTTTGTCTCTGTCTAACAGGGTGACCACAATATATTTGTTACTTGGGACAAATGTTGTAATAAAATATTTGTCAAAAAACTTTGGCGTTTTGACATTAGCCGGCGTGAGCCATTTATTTTGCATTTCTTCATTTTTTGGGAAACTGCAATAATAGTACAACAGTCAGGACCCTAATCAATCACACATATTTCACATATTTCGACTCATTTCAAGAATTCATGGGCATCCTACTTCTTTGATTTACAAAAATATTATTATTAGCTTACCTGTGGAAAGATATGTTGCAACCACCATAGGATTCACTTGGGCAAGTATAAACGCAACACTTTTTCACCATTTTACTCCTTTTACTTGTTATAATATGACAAATACTTTAAAAAACTTTTAATGCAAAGAAAATTCAAAATCACACCGAACCGCCATGACATGACATGCTTTTCAGGGTTACCATAAAAATAACAAAATCGAAATAAAAATGTATGTTTTCTGTTTGATTTAAGAATATATGAAAAGAAATTAATGCGAATGTTATTTGTTTATTTATAATTGTTAAAATAACATAAAAATATAAGTGTTTCAATGGAATTTTTGAGTAGCCAAAACTGTTGATCATAATCATTTTTTTTGCTGGCAAGATGTAAGAACGAGACACACGGCCTCCGTTATTTCTATCTCTCTCGGCTCGGATTTGCCTTTGTGTATGGTGCATCCAATTTAATACCTTATTGCGTTGACATAGTGATCATTTTCCTAAATGATTCTTATGATAGTTATCAGTCCTGTTTAAATAATAAGTCCATGTCACGCTGCAGCCGGTAAAAAAACTGATTTGTTCGTAATTTTTTTTTTGTTTTTTTTTCGGTTTATTCTCTCCTCCAGGAGAAGGCAAAGGGATCTAGCCCATAACAGCCATGTCTTATTTCTCTTATTTCTTCAGTTTGTATGTCAGTCTCAGTCAAAACAAGTAATCCGTCGTATACTTGGCGTATACAGAGTCTAGTCATGGCCAAGTCATTTTTCAGTAAAGTGGCAGAATACTTTACAAAAGATTTTGGCGACTTGTGAATGAATGAAAATGAAAATCATTTATTCATGTAGGCAATACAATATGCACGAACGTCATTTGTTTTTTAAAATACCACTAGCTCGGAACGCGACCACTACTAAGAAGAGCTAGCGAGAAACTCAGAGGGTTTGTCTCTTTTCAATAAATCATTTACAATCAAGAAAGGTTACAACAATGTTATATATCGTGTAGAGGAGCCGTTTAATCCCATGGATCACTTTCATTAATATAGTCTGAAATTTTGTAATATCCCTTTTTACATAATTTTTGTTTTATAATAAGTTTAAATTTATTAAGCGGAAGATTCCGTATATCCATGGGAACCTTGTAGAAGCGCACACATTGACCTCTGAATGAGTTACTAACTTTACTAAGTCTACTAAAAGGTACAGCTAATTGATTTTTGCTCCTTGTATTGACATTATGTCGGTCACAATGTTTCTCGAATGAATATATATTTCTCTTAACATATACAAGATTTTCATATATATATTGTGACGAAAATGTTAAAATATTAATTTCTTGTGTGGGAACCCGAAGATTCGTTACGCACTTTAATGTACACTTCCCTTTACTTGTACCCCATCACTAACTTTTGCTGCACAATATTCTGCCATTATTAAGCTTCAAAGTCAGAATGCCCAAATTATAAGAATTATAAAGGAAAATGCAACTTCACTCGCCGAGATCCCGCCAAAAAGCCTGACGTAAAAACTGAGTAGCGCGTGTGTGTAAAGGTAGACGATTTGCAACTGTATTAATGCTGCATCGAGACTCAATCGCAACAGTATCGCTATAAAAAGTCGCAATGTGTAATGCTAAGCTTTGTGGTTCAGATAACCTACATATTAAGCAACGTGTTACATGAATAACAATAAAAAGTTATGCACCTAGTTTCGTGCTAGTGCTTGAAAGTAATCGCACTGTCTGTAATATTAACCAATAATTCGCTGTTTTCCGACTTTTTACCCGACTGCCCCAGAAAGGAGAGTAAAGTTTTTCGAGTGTATATTTTTTTTTGTTTTACGTTTTATTCACTCGGAGAAGGCAAAGGGATTTAAGCCCATACAGCCTAGTCTTATTTCTCCTTTTTCTTCAATTTATTAGTCAGTCTCAGTCAATACAAGTAATTCGTCGTATACTTGGCGTATACAGAGTCTAGTCATGGTCAAGTCACTCTTCAGTAAAGTGGCAGAATGCTTTACAAAAGATTTTGGCGGCTTCTTTTGCTGCTTGTGGCTTTGCTGCACAATATTCTGCCATTACAAGCTTCAAAGGTTAGAATGCACAAATTATAAGAATTATAAAGAAAAATGCAACTTCACTCGCCGAGATCCCGCCAAAAAGCCAGCTTTTTTTTGTTTTATCCATGCATATAATTTATATGTATGGTTATTCATACATCTATAAATTATAGGCAAAATTGCGAAAGTATGTACGACTGATTTTTTTTTATCCTTGGACATATACAGACAGCGCCATCTAGTTTCACACTAAGCAACGAATACCAGATGGTAGATAAACTACATAAATACATTTTTTTTATATATAAATAAATACTTATTATAAATGAAAACATCCATAACTCGGGTACACATGTCCGTATTCATCACAAAAAGATAACCCCTAGCGGGATTCGAACTCGCAACCGCTTGGTATACTGGTCAGAGTTGCTAACCACTACAACAAACGTGTTATTTACATAATAATAGAAGCTATAGCTACAATTCATTATAGAATGGAATGCCCATTATGCCTTCGTAACTGTAATATTGTATTTATTTAACGAATGCCATTTCCCTCCCACGATCAGAGAACAAAAGGCGCTACGAAAATGTCCCACGGCCACTATAACTGTCTTGTCTCCACTTACACAAAGACATGATACCCGAAATTAATTGCAAAAGTTCAGTGTATTGTTACACTGTTAACACTGAGTTCCAGGTAGTTGCACTCGGTACAAATTCAACAACATTAATTTCAACTTGTACAATACAATAATAAATGTCATAATAAATGTCTGTGTATTCCAACATCACAGAAATTAAATGGTCGTAAGCCGGGGTAAATTATTGACTTATCTATTATTTATTATAGTCTGTCCATTAATAATAAATTGACTAAGAATAAAAACCAATTTATTATCAACGGGACAGAACAACAAGATACAAAACAGAAGAGCAGTAAATTAAAACTAGCAAAGAAATACAATACTTAATAAATAACAAGAAAGAAAGAAAATAATTTATTCACCACAAGTATAGGCAATAGCGAAATTAAACTACCTATGCCAATAACTTCTATTTCACTTAAGTACCTAATATACCCTATTTTTTTCTTTACTGTAAAAAACTCATCCGGCATTATACGAGTAAGTAATATTAGGTCCTTACCTATGAAATTGGCGTTTTGTATGAAGAATTTCATTAAGACTGTTTTCTCCATACTTAAACATTTTTCAAATTTTTTGGGAACGGCAGATCCAAATTTAGCTAAACTTTGTGTGTATTATCGGATAACATTAAGTTAAGTATAGGCAGCGGTAATTTTTAAAAGTAACCGCTTTATAAAAGTTTCAGCGAATCTAAGAAATGATTATGGGAAGCACATGAAAAGAGCTCTGTTCAATTTTTTATTATTATGTGATTTAGCCCCGAAATTAAAAAATATTTCATGTGAAACCTTGAAATAATATTCCATTTTCCAAATAAAAGACAAATTTGGATATAGCTTCGAAAATCGCAGGAATTGGTACATATGATTAACGAAGAAAAAAAACTCCAATTTCATAGGTAAACTCAAACTCTCAAACTCAAAGCATTTTATTTCAATGTAAGATACATGATATCATTTGTTGAATGTCAATTTAAATCTATTGGAAATAAAAATAGGGCTAAGCATTTTTCGGTCAGTCAGTATGTCCAAGCTACCACCGCTTCAGAAAGGGAAATCATCTGTGGGAAAAGAAGCGGCGCAAGAAACCCACAGGATCATTTTCTTTTCTTTTCTTTTTTTTTATATATAAAAGTATACAACTAATACAATTTTATATTTTTTGGGAGCTGGGCGAAGTATACCAAACGTTTTTGTCATTTAGGTAGTCACTAATTTTGTAATAACCTTTTTTTGTTAATGTTGTTTTGACATGGTTTTTAAATTGTTTAGTTGTTGTTGTAAAGACCCTATAACAATATGCATGCATACTTCTGTCACGTAGATATTACAGCGCACACAAACTGCGACAGATAATTGCAAGAACCGCCTGTTTGTTTACATAATTCTCACTATAACATAAAACATAAATAGGTGACCATCGCAAGCAAATTACACACAGCCCCGCTTGGTTTCATCGATTATGAATATGATTTACGACATATTCAATAGGCAGATAATGTACAGTCGGGTTCTAAAGTTTTCGAACCGCCTCCGTGGCTCAATGTAAACAACATTGGGTTTATGATTCGGAGGCCGCGGGTTCGATCCCCAGCGGGGTACATGTTTATGGACTCGGCTTGGTTGGTGGTAGGGCATTTTAAATGTCCGCCTGGCTAGCTACCATCATCTTATCTAAATCTGCCGCCAAGCAGCAATATTAATAGCATTGTTGTGTTCGGGTTGTCAGAGATAAGATAGCCAGTCCCCCAAATGTGTTGGGATTTCCAGGTCAGTACGCTTCCACCTTCGACCTCATCTTTACTTAACACCAGGTGTGATTGGGGTCAAGTATGCTTCGCTACAGAAATGTTGCGTGCTTTTTTCCGTAAGTGGTACTGACAGAATTATCAGCGCTGTGGCATGGGCCTCTGTACGTACTGCAGCATTATGCTGAGTCAGAGCTCTTTCAGTGCACAGTAGGTATGCAACCCATCGCTAAGTAAATCTTGCTTGGTGTACATCAACGAATTATGTTTTAATTTATGTATGCTTTGTGTTAATTACGTAGAGTTTAATGGTTGTATGTACACACGGATCTCCCTAAAAGTATTATATGGACCGTATGGACCGAAGCACTCTAGCACCATCTATTAGAAAGTATTCATACAATATCAACACTCAAACCAAATCCATAATAATATGTCACATATAAATGAGTAAGAAAATTTCGTCAGCTCTGCTAATTGATATCGTGGTCTAGTGGCAAGCGACACGAGTGCTTAGGTAACGTCTTTCGAAAAGACACGGTTTTCGAATCCGGCTAAGACAATTTTTATTCGATTTTTTTTCATTTGGATTTTTTTTTCTTTTTATAAAGGAAAATAAACCGTAAACACTTCATTAAAATAATAAAAGGGTAAGGAAAATTAGAAAAGTAAAAATTTTTGGAGGTAACACTTTAGCCCATGTGATACTTTTAGGATGATTCGTCTGTACCTACTATGCAGTGAATAAATATTTCAGCTATCTATATAATACTCAATATGTAGGTATATGTAATTTTAACTAAATAAACAGAATTTCTTTACTGCTTACTTGCTTGACTAAGTGCAGTCATTGTTCAAGTTAACAAATACAAACCGCCTCGATGGCTCAATGTGAACAACATAGGGTTTATAAATCGGAGGTCGCGGGTTCGATGCCCAGCGGGTAGATGTTTAATACACGATTTGGTTGATGGTAGGGCATTTTAAATGTCCGTCTGGCTAGCTACCACCATCAAAATGGGGTTTCTGTGCGCTTCCACCTTCGGCTCTATCTTTACTTAACATCAGGTGTGATTGAGGTCAAGTGTTAACCCGTAAAAAAAAGTCAAACGAATCAAACGATAAAAGATCAAAACGTTAGCATGTAAGGCAAGTATCGAGTACTATTCTTGTTTCAATAATTTAATGATATTTTTAATACTTTTGTTTCAATTAATTTTGTGTTGGCACCACAGCAAGTTGTTCGTAATTGGCCGAAAGAATTCTGCCAATGACACGCGATTACGATTGACCAATCGGAGCGTTCGTCAATTTTGGTAGCGATCGGTGACGGTTGGACGGTCGACAGCATCATTCTAATTGCGAATTTTGAACTGAGAGGTTGTAGACGATACGATAAACTCCTCACTTTTTTCTATCTGCTCGCTACATAATAATAGTGAATTACCTATACAGGGTGTAACGGTTAAGTGTAGTCATATTTTAAGGGCTTGTTCTACCCATCAATACGAACAACTTTTACTATGGGGGCAACTTCGAAATCGCGAAAAAAAAATCAGCTGTTTCATACATTGCATCGGGAGGTTATTGAAATTTTCTATGGAACAGCTGATTTTTTTTTCGCGATTTCGAAGTTGCCCCCATAGTAAAAGTTGTTCGTATTGATGGGTAGAACAAGCCCTTAAAATATGACTACACTTAACCGTTACACGGTGTATATCGGTTAAAGAAATAAAAGACTTTTTGTACTATCTGAATCTTTGATTTACGAAAGTAGTACAATTCTACTGTTTAAGAATTAAAGGTATACCTATTATTCTTTAAAAATTCAAATGTGTTCGAAAAAAATTTAATCGTTTGAACTTGGATTATTACTGCACTTTTGAACCTGACTGTACCTAATAGGTTTTCATTTACCTAGCCTCGTATGTCCTCGTATACGCCCGTACTATTTCCTATATCTATGTTAATACTATTTAGTCCGATAAGATCCGAAAATCAATTAGGGATGAGCGATATTGGTATCGATTCGGATGTACAACGAACTAAACTAAATTTAAATTACATGTATCCTTTTCTAACCACTAATACATGAAAAGGACGACATATATAATTAAGTCCTGTCAAATTAAGTAAAAGGATCAAAACAAGCACTTCTTTATCAATATTAGGTGTACACCTAGCGACGTCACGATTAAAATACTATGGAGCGACTTGTTTTGACAGCTCTTAACTTAATTTGACAGGACTTAATTTATAGTCGTCCCTTTCATGTTAATAGTGTTAGAAAAGGATGTATCTGCTTTAAATTTAGTTAGTTCGTTGTACATCAGAATTGACACCATTGTCATATCAAGTCATTCATTAAATTATTGTTATCATTATTATTACTTAAGAGGGTTTATTTCGTCCAGTGGCGCCCTCATTGGATTAAATCCAACAAATTTTATAAATGCGAAAGTTTGGATGTTTGTTTGTTCCTCAATCACGGCGAAACGAATGAACGGATTTGGATGAAATTTGGTATGTAGATAGAACACACTCTGTATTAAGACGTAGGATATTTTTTATCTCGATAAAGTGAGTAGTTCCCGCGGGATAAACAAATTTCCGCGATAAAGTTATTCTACGCAGGCCAAGCAGCGGGCGGAAAGCTAGTACAAAATAAATAAAAAAAAATCGCTCTGACCTGCATTCGAGAAGCCTAAAAGCTTTTACCTTATGAGGTACGGAACCCCACAAATAATAATTTGAACAAACTCACGATCATGCGCAAGGCGGCGGACTATTTTCCTGCTATAATTTGAGAGAAATATAAAAATTCCTGGCTCTGGATGTGGTCATGCTAGCTAGGGACTATAATTCTATGTGGAGACTGGTGCCTGAACTAGGGAAACCTGTGTCTCCACCCCACGATTTACGAAAACAAAAAAGAAAAGTTAATATTGATAAAAAAGTAAGAAAGAGACAATAGAAATCATTATTGTGTATAGTATTGGTGCATTTGTGTATTGCGTGTGTGGATTTGTGTATTGCGCGTGTGAAATTTTGTTGTTCCGTGCGTACGTTTGTGTATTGCGTGTATGTGAATTTGTGTTTTGCGTGTTTGTGCATTTGCCTATAGCGTGTGTGCATTTGTGTATTGCGAGCGTGCATTTGTAATTGCGTGTGTCCATTTGTGTATTGTATGTGAGCATATGTGTATTGCGTGTGTGCATTTGTGTATTGCGTAGATGCATTTGTGTATTGCGTGTGTCTGTATTTGTGTATTGCGTGTGTGCATGGTAATGAAGGTCGCACGATGTCGCTGAATGTAGACCGCTTCCAAGTCTGTCTGGACATGTATAGGTATATCTTCAGCAGTGGACGTTCTGTGACTAGTATTATAATCGTATACAAGAAAAATTGAGAAAACCTGTTTGATACATGCTTATGTATCTTTTGAATTGTAAATTAGCAAACCCATAAATACATTACAATTTACATTAAAATACTTAAGTATCGACTATAAACGACGACCTGTTTGCTGTAATAGTTGAGACCCTGACCACTACGTCTAGACGTCGCGAATTCGAATCTCGCTAGGGGCATATGGTTGTATGATAAGGAAATGTGTACCCGAGTTATGGATGTTTAAGAAATACAGGTATTCGTGTAGTTTATTAACCATCTGGTATCTGTGTGCGAAGTGCGAGTTTTGTCTCGTTTTTAACTTTACCATCGCGTTCGCGTTTACGCTAAAAGTATCTATGAAAAAAATTGTTTTGCGAACTATCCGCTAGAGGCGCTGCACATTTCTTCATACAAATCGTCAAGTAAACGTGAACGCGGTAGTAAAGTTAAGTCGAAACAAAACTCACACTACGCCCTCAGTAATACAAGCCTAGTTGCTTAGAGTGGAACTAGATGGCGCTATGTCCAATTGCCCCAAGCCCCTGCTGGTAAGATCCTACTTATTTTTTCGCCAAAGTATAGTATTACCTAACGCACAGTGTACTCTCACCCCTGGTGCATTCAAAAGTTTCTGTGCCGGCCGAACGACGCAATTTTTTTTATATAAATAAATACTTATGATTATAAATGAAAACGGTGACACTTTGAAACGCATAATGTTTATTGTCATAAGTTCAATTGACATACATCATATGGCATACAAATTAAAAAGCATAATAGTGTTTCACAAATTTATTATTACCCATAAACATAATAACGCAGATTTGTTGAAGGGCATAATAATAAAAGCCATAATCATATAAATCTATATTTTCATTTGCCATATTTATATAAGGCATACTTTGAAACGCAGATTTTAATTATGCATAAATTACCATATTCATAATTTTGTCTGACATACTTTTATAAAGCATAACTGCACCCCGACATGGTTAGGTTAGGTTCGAAGGTTATGGCGGAAGCGAGCCGGGCGAGTGCGAGCGAAGCGAGCACGGGAGTTCTTGGCACCCCGACATGGATAGGTTAGGTTCGAAGGGTATGGCAGAAGCGAACCGGGCGAGCAGAGCGAGCCTGGATCGCCCGCCATACCCTTCGTGTTAGGTTGACATGTATGCTTTTTAAATATTATGTCTTTTGAATATTATGGTCAACAAAAATTATGCCTTTCATTACTTATGCTTATTAAAATTATGCCTTTCTATGATTATGCCTTACAGGCCGGCCATATGATATTATGTGTAATGAAGTTATGTTATGGTTTATTGCAAATGACTATTATGGCGAGTAATATTATGAATTGTCAGCTTATGGTGAAAAACGTTATGCGTTTCAATAGGTAACCAATGAAAACATCAATAACTCTGGTACACATGCCCGTATTCATTATACAAACATATGCCCCTAGCGGGATTCAAACCCTGTTTACTGTTAGCTGTAGGGTTGTAGTAGCATATATATGTATATATATATATTGATTTATGTTATAATAACCCCTTGAGTTTCTTGCTTGTTCCTCTCAGGGGAAAATTGCATTATGAACAAGCAGTAGCTTAAAAAAATGTAAAATTGACTATTTTAAGTGTACTCTGTATACCTACAAAATAAAACATTGTTGACTTTGATTCCTATGAGAAATTCAATAAATTATTCTATTGTTATAAATAAATTATTACATTAGACTTAATGTTCACAGCCGGGGCTAATCCCAACATGGTTAAATCATATAAAAAAACGAGAACACGTTTTACAAGCTTTTATTTAATTTGCAATGTTCGTATGTAAGTTATCCGATTCAAAATTTGCAAGTCAAATTAATACCATTTCCTGTTTACTTAAGGAGCTGAAATTTTGCATACTCGTTCAGTTCTGATGACGATACATTTATACGATAGACATGAACTGATGCTGCAGCGAGGATCATCTCCTCACGAGGGGAACTCCTTAACGGTTAATAGCACGGATAGATTCATCATCATCATCTGATTTAAGAGCCATGCTCTTGTCGGTGGAGATTTTTTCATATCTCTCTGCTCTCTGCCTTCCTCTTGACTAGTGATGCAACGGATCTCTGATTCTGTTTCCGCAAGTGCGGAAGTTCCGCACGCTTTTCAACATTCGTTTCTGCTTCTGTTTCCGCTAATTTTATAACGGAAGTTTACGACGGCTGAGAGTTACGCATGCTGGTCTTATATACTAAGAACACCGGAACAGATTGTTAGGTACAAAAGCGGCCAAATTACTTTTCATAAAATATAACTTACCACTACTTAATTTTGAATATTAATAAAATGTTCAGTTGCAAAGTTGCAATATTGTTTTCTATAGTAGATTTCTAATATATCTATTTCTAATCTAGATTTGGCGTATTTGATACTTAATAAAGAAATATATTTGTAAATTTGTTTTTTTTTTCATATTATTTACACTTCCGTTTCTGCATCCGTTTCCGTTTCTGCTAAAATTTACTTTTGACATCTGTTTCCGTTTCTGGTTTCGCTAAGACACTTCCGTTGCATCACTACTCTTGACCTCCTGATACGACACGACGTTCAACTTCCTTTTATCTGCTGCATGTAGCTTATTCTCGGTCTTCCTCTTTTTCTTTTCCCCTATATTCTTCCTTCTATTATGGTTTTGATGAAATCATCGTGTCGTATAAGGTGTCCCAGCATTTTTCCTCTTCTATTCTCAATTACTCCCAACAATTTCCTTTTTCCCTTTACTATATTTAAAACTTCTTCGTTCGTTTTCTTCTCTGTCTGGATAGATAAGATACTAAAATTTGCATACGTTAGTATTGATAGTTAAAACTGATTTTCGGGATGACCTGATACTGCAGCCAGGATTTTCTTCCCAAAAGGGATCTTTTTTTTATGCACAACGGGTTAGCACTTGACCTCAATCATACATGATGTTAAGTGAAGATGAGGCCGAAGGTGGAAGCGTACTGACTCGAAACCCCAAATATTTGGGGAACTGGCTATCTTATCTCTGACAACTAGAACACAACAATGCTATTAACATCGCTGTTTGACGGCAGATTTAGATAAGATGGTGAAGATGGTGGTAGCTAGCCAGACTAACATATCAAATGCCCTACCACCAACCAAACCGACTACTAAACATGTACCACGCTGGGAATCGAACCCGCGACCTCCGATTCGTAAACCCTGTGTTGTTTACATTGAGCCACGGAGGCGGATCTCCTCTAAAGTTAATAGCAAAGATACGAAATTTATTTATTTTGCGATCATTGTGATGGAGTATTAAATGCTTGTTTTTAAAAGTAGAATTTGTTATCAACATCTTATCTAAATCTGCCGCCGAGCAGTAATGTTAATAGATAAGATAGCCAGTCCCCCAAATGTGTTGGGGTTTCTGGGTCAGTACCCTTCTACCTTCGACCTCATCTTCACTTAACATCAGGTGTGATTGAGGTCAAGTACCAACCCGTTGTGCATAAAAAAAGAAAAAAGTTTATTATGACAATATCATGTCAAGGTACAATCTAATTATGTGCGGAACCCACAGAACATAATTCACATCTACACATCTCGTATACGAATAAGGAAACCATCATGACAAAATATTGACACAATAAAGTAAAGTACAACAGGTTAAATAAACACTATGTGTGAGATCGCGTCACACACAGCACGGATTTAAACCAAGGACCCATAAATACATATTATTACCTACTAGGTTTCCATCCGTGACTTTGTCTAAGTGGATTTCGAAATAAAATATAAACTATCACTTATCATCATCATCCATGTTCACCTGTGAACATAGACTTCAGTTGGAAGCATCCTGCATCCAGCGACTTCCGGCCACCTTTTATACCCCTCTCGAAAACATTTTTTTTTATTAACAACGGATTAGCACTTGACCTCAATTACATCTGATGTTAAGTGAAGATAAAGCCGAAGGTGGAAGCGTACTGCCCCGAAAACTCAAATATTTGGGGAACTGACTATCTTATCTCTGGCAACCGGAATAATGTTTGACGGCAGATTTGGATAAGATGGTGGTAGCTAGCCAGGTGGACATATAAAATGCCCTACCACCAACCAAACCGAGTACTAAATATGTACCCCGCTGGGAATCAAACCCGCGACCTCCGATTCGTAAACCCTATGTTGTTCACATTGAGCCACGGAGGCGGTTGAAATTAACGTCCCACGGGCCATCAGTTCTTCGAGCTATATGACCTACCCACTTCGACTTATTAATACCTATACTGCGTTATGTCACTGACTTGTTCTAAGGATTTCCTCATTCCTGATGCGATTTCGAAGTGAAACGCTGGGGATCGTCCTCTCTGTAGCTCTTTGCGCGACCATGGGGTCGTCATGACCACGATTTCTAAAGAGGTCCAGACTACGTCTCAGTGCTATTTCATTTGTATTTTACATTATAAACCTTCCGGAAAAAACAATATATAGACAACCTTCTAGAAGAAATTGGCTCCGTGTCATTTCACTTGTATTATACAGACAACCTGCTAGAAGAAATTCTTTCAGTGCCATTTCACTTGTATTATACAGACAACCTTCTGCAAGAAATTCTCTCAGTGCCATTTCAGTTGTATTATACAGACAACCTTCTGCAAGATATTCTCTCAGTGCCATTTCAGTTGTATTATACAGACAACCTTCTGCAAGATATTCTCTCAGTGCCATTTCACTTGTATTATACAGACAACCTTCTGCAAGAAATTCTCTCAGTGCCATTTCAGTTGTATTATACAGACAACCTTCTGCAAGATATTCTCTCAGTGCCATTTCACTTGTATTATACAGACAACCTGCTAGAAGAAATTCTTTCAGTGCCATTTCACTTGTATTATACAGACAACCTTCTGCAAGAAATTCTCTCAGTGCCATTTCAGTTGTATTATACAGACAACCTTCTGCAAGATATTCTCTCAGTGCCATTTCACTTGTATTATACAGACAACCTTCTAGAATAAACTGGCTCCGTGTCATTTCACTTGTATTATACAGACAACCTTCTGCAAGAAATTCTCTCAGTGCCATTTCAGTTGTATTATACAGATAACCTTCTGCAAGATATTCTCTCAGTGCCATTTCACTTGTATTATACAGACAACCTTCTAGAATAAACTGGCTCCGTGTCATTTCACTTGTATTATACAGACAACCTTCTGCAAGAAATTCTCTCAGTGCCATTTCAGTTGTATTATACAGATAACCTTCTGCAAGATATTCTCTCAGTGCCATTTCACTTGTATTATACAGACAACCTTCTAGAATAAACTGGCTCCGTGTCATTTCACTTGTATTATACAGACAACCTTCTGGAAGAAATTCTCCCAATGCCATTTCGCTTGTATACATACAACCTTCTAGAAGAAATTCTCATTGTGTTATCCAGCGACTTTGTTTTCTTTTTAGAGATTTTTAGACATATTTTGGATGGAATGAAATCAGTTCTATCTATTCATATGAATGAATATGAACAAATTTTACTAGGAAATTCAAAAGCAAAAAAAGCAAGAATCGAAAATCGCTTTGCAGAGCTTTGTCTTATACATGATTACTAGTTGGGATGTCTACCGGAATAAGTGTTTCCAACTCACCTATCTCCTCGGCAACAGCGCGCAGCTTCTGAGGATTACGGCTGATGATGACCAGGTTCAACCCTCGCCGCGCAAGCTCCAGCGCGTACTGCTTGCCGATGCCATCCGTGCCGCCTGTTACAACTGGAAAAAGTAAATATATTTTTTAAAGGTTTCAATCATTCCAGCACTTCGACGCTACAAAGCGGAAACTACCCCTGATGCAAATGAGCGTGTATAATCCCAAACGACTTTCACGTATTGACCATTTCCTACCTACTGTCTGTTCACTCCATTTTAATTTATGGGCTAGACATGTTGGCTCACCGAACAATTTTAGTTTAAATACAAGAGTAGTCAACTTAAGTAATCGTCTATTTTTCCCTGCAGTGGGATGTTTAAGGGCTGAGATGATAATGGCTAAGGACCTGTCCTCCGTTTAGCATTTAACTAAATCTCTCCACACGTCTGCTGCATAGTAAGTACGTCTCTCTTGTAAGATAAGAATCCCCATGATGAGCCATTTCATATGACGCCCAAATTTATTCCTCCAACCAACTTCCAAGTGTGCAGGCCCAACGGCGGCGGCTACCGCCGAGGGCTGTAAGCTGCGCCAATATGCAAATCTTGCCACATGTTACTTATTTGTGCGGTTTGGAGTCAACACCTTTAACCGCCTCCGTGGCTCAATGTAAACAACATTGGGTTTACGATTCGGAGGTCGCGGGTTCGATCCCCAGCGGGGTACATGTTTAAGTACTCGGTTTAGTTTGTGGTAGGGCATTTTATATGTCCGCCTGGCTAGCTAAATCTTATTTAAATCTGCCGCCAAGCAGCAATGTTACTAGCATTGTTGTGTTCCGGTTGTGAGAGATAAGATAGCCAGTCCCCCAAATGTGTTGGGGTTTCCGGGTCAGTACGCTTCCATCTCCGACCTCATCTTCACTGTGATTGAAGTGAAGTACCAATCCGTAGTGCATAAAAAAAAACGTTAGGCCCTTACTCCCTTAGGTCAAAACCTTAGGTCCGGAAGCGCGACGATTTTTAATCGACTTCAAAAATGAGAAGGTGTCAATTCGGCTGTACTTTTTTTTATATTTCTTACCTCATAACTTAGTAATTTATAAACAGATTCGGAAAATTCTTTTTTTTATTTTATAGGTCTTACTGGTCCCATGTTCATCATAATCCTGTTCTAATGATAGGATTTATGAGGAATTGAGGGAAATCCACACATTTTAGCGCATTATATCAACACATATAGCGAAATTAAATCCCGCGAGGGGTAAATGTTTGTATGACAAATACGAACATTTATTCTCGAGTCTTGGATGTTTATATAAATATTTATGTATGTTTATCCGTTATCTAGTATCCATAGCACAAGCTTTGCTTAGTTTGGAACTAGATGATTGGTGTAAGTGTCCGAAATATTTATTATTATTATTATTATTATTATTATTTTCTTTTTCTTTTTCTTTTTCTCAGCCTGAGCTGGTACCATACCATTTACGGGTATTAACCAAGTAAATGGTATATTGGTATAAGGGTTTATTTTAAAATCGTATGTCAGTTTGTCCGTTCTCATCAATTTGGAGGAATTTTCTGACAATACAAGTATTTAAAATGGCGGCTTTTTGCATAGGTATGTACGTAGATGGTTTCAGATCAAGAAGTTTAAGGCTGTGGTGTAAATGTCTAGGTATGATTCCGGTAGTCGAAAGAACGATTGGGACGACGTATACTCTATCCTGCCTCCAGATCCTGGTGACTTCATCCTGTAGGTCCGTGTATTTATGAATTTTTTCAGTTATTGCTTTTTGGAGGTTGTGGCTATTGGGTACTGCAATGTCTATTATTATTATTATCTTCTTCTCTTTTAGAGCACCTTAAAGGGAGTGTTTCAGTAGTGTGGGCCTATCCGGCAACACACTACCCTACTATGGCAGGTTTAGGTGACGCCGAACGATTGCTGTTGTGCGGAGAATAACAGCTTTCTGCATCTTATTCCGCAGAGTCGTCGGAAGGTCCAGCTTAAGTAGACCCTCCGACAGACCCTTTGGAATAACACCAGTGCTGGAAAGAATGAGGGGCACCACCGTTACCTCCCTCTGCTGCCAGACTTGCCGAATCTCCTCGGCAAGCTGCTCGTATTTTTTCAGCTTTTCCTCGGTATACCCCTTGATGTTGTGTGTGTTGGGTATACCGATGTCTAGCAGCCACGTGGAGCTCCTGGCCCTATCCACCAGTACAACATCAGGTCGATTGTATGGCATTGGTCTGTCGGTCAGGACGGATCTATCCCAATACAACTGGTGCACGCCATTGTCAAGTACCGACTTGGGTTGGTACTGCCAGTACCATTATTATTATTATTATTATTATTTCAAATTCTTATTTTCTCCTCTTTTGAGGGTATTACCTTATCATGCGGGCCGTAGCCAAGCATGATAAGGGATAACAGGGTTATGTTACGCGATTGTCGGTTATGGTTGCAGACGTTAAAAATTTCCTTGCAATGCGGCATGTATTTAGAATTATGGCTTTTTGCAATGTTTCTATAATATGAGTTGGGATATGAAGGGTATTGAGGCTGTTACATAAGGTTTTAGGAATTACACCTGTCGTGGATAATACAATGGGAACTATATGAACTATATGTGCTTGCCATTGGCGCCTAAGTTCTATGGCTAAATCTTGGTATTTGGCTAATTTCTCGTTAATCGTGGATTGAATGTTGTGTGTGTTTGGGATCGCTGTGTCAATCAGATATATGGTTTTATTGCTTTTATCAAAAAATGTGATATCGGGTCTATTATAATGAATTGTTCTGTCGGTTATTAGTGTTCGATCCCAGTATAGTTTGTATAGTTTATTTTCGTGTACTATGGATGGGGTGTATTTATAATATGGTACTTTTTTGTGGATGAATTTGTATTTGTGAGCTAAATGTTGGTGTATTATAGCAGTCACTTGATCGTGACGATGTTTGTAGTCTGTTTGTACTATTGCTTTACATGCACCTGTAATATGTTGGATTGTTTCCGGAGCACTATTGCAATGCCTACACGAGTCAGTCTGTTGGTTTAGTTCTTTTGTGATATGTTTTCTATAGTTTCGGGTGGCAATAACCTGATCTTGTATTGCTAACATAAAAGCTTCTGTTTCAGGAAAGAGTTCGCCCCGCTTTAACCAACAGTTTGATAGTGGTTTATCGACAAACGATTGGCCAAGATCGGCGTGGTGTCTGCCGTGCAATACTTTCTTGGCCCAATCTGATGTTTTTTGCTGTAAGCTTATAATTTTCTCACTGTGTTGAGTGTTTTTGTTTTGTAGGTTAAGGGGTGTGTACCGGTCATCTAATGCACCTATGTATTTATGTAGTGATGAGTGTTCGGCTTTAGTATGAAAGTAACGTCTGAGTGTGGTTATTTGTTTATTGTGTAGATTTTGTATATCTATTAGGCCTCTTCCTCCTTCTTGCCGCGGTATTGTGAGCCTTTGGATGCAGGATTTTGGATGATGTTTTCTATGTTTTGTTAAATTAGTATTGATAGTGCGCTGAAGCTTTTTCAGATCCGACTGTGACCAGTTTATTACGCCGAAAGAGTATGTAAGGACAGGTATTGCAAATGTGTTAATAGCTTTTATGGTATTGCGCGAGGTAAGGTAGGATGTTAAGATTATGGTTAGTCTGTGTTTAAATTTTCGAATAAGTTCTTGTTTTGTCTGCTTTTGGTGTATCTGCCTTGATTGATGAAAACCTAAATATTTGTATGTGTCTTGTTCGGTCATAGCACCTATTTGTTCTCCAGTTTGTAGCGTGTAACTATTGTTTTGGATTTTACCTCTATAAACTGAATGTATTTTACATTTGTCTATGCCAAATTGCATACATATGTCGTTAGAAAATTCTTGTGTAATGTCGGCTAACTGGAATAATACCATCTTGTTGTCTGCGTAGAGTTTGATGTCATCAACATACATGAGGTGGGACAGTGTGTGGTAACTATTATTGTGTTTAAGTCTGAATCCAGCATTAGCTTGGTCAAGTAGTTCAGATAGTGGATTTAAGGCCAAGCAAAACCATAGTGGGCTAAGAGCATCTCCTTGAAAAATGCCTCTCTGGATACGAATCGGTTCACTGGTTAATGAGTTTCCATGCTGCCTTATAGTTAGAGTTGTCTGCCAGTTTCTCATAGTTGCTTGCAAGAATAAAACTATTTTTGGGTGAATTTTGTAGCGGTTCAGAATGTATATGAGCCAACTATGAGGTACCGAGTCAAATGCTTTTCTGTAATCTATGTACATAGTGTGAATGTTTCTTTTTCTCCTTATGGCCTGTTTCATAGCAACTGCGTCTATTACTAGTTGTTCCTTACATCCTTGGCTATTTTTCCTACAACCTTTTTGTTGTTCTTTTAATATATTGTGTTGTGACAGATGACTGTAAATAGTTTCACTGATACATGCTGTTAGAATTTTATATATAGTTTGTAAGCAGGTGATAGGGCGATACTTTGCAGGATCTGAAGTGTCATTGTCTTTGGGTAGCATATAGGTGCGACCTTGTGTTATGTAAGATGGCATTGTATCTGGTGATTGTATAAATTGGTTTAGGTGATTGTAGATAAATGGGTGTGTGCAGGTGAGTTTCTTATACCAGAAGTTGTGTATGTTATCTGTTCCGGGTGATTTCCAGTTGTGTGTACGTTTGATGACCTGTATGTAAGTGTCGATTGGTATTTGCTCAAATTCCATTGTAGTGATAGTGGGTGTAACATCGTTATTGTTGATCCATGTGGCATTTTGGTTATGTTGGACAGGCCTTTCCCATATATCAGCCCAGTACTGTTTTAAGGAGTCCATGGGGGGTGTTTCCAAGCTACGTGTTTGGCTGTGTTGGTGTTGTGCTGCTTCATTCAATGTGAGTGTCCTGTAGAAACCACTTTCATTGTTTATGAACTGTAAGTTTTGTATTTTTCTTGCTGTACAAGCTAAATATCTCCTAAGTCTGCTGGATGCCGTGTTTAATTTTTGTTTTAATGTGTCCAGAAAGTGTTCAGGTTCATTATTCGGATTTTCAAATGTAGCATGTGTCAGGAACTTCGTTTTAATCGCCTCCACTGCTGAGACAATCCTTCGTCCTCTGTTTCCTCTGATATATTGTGTAAGGCGACCAATATCTGCTCTGTATTTACATATTTTGGATTCTAGTCTTAATTGCCAGTTTGGTTTATTGTGCTTTTTCCTATTGGTCATGTCTGTGTGTCTATCAACTCTCACTCCTATACAAATGGCGGTTGTGTATGCTGCAGTGTAAATAATAGTTTGAAGTGAGTTGTAGTCTTGCTCTTGTGAGAGATACTGTGGTATTACAGCGTTATTTAACTGGTCTACTATTGCTGCTAACTTTCGAGATGTCTTTAATTTGGGGATGTGTGGTCTGTTTGTCGGGTCTGTGTTTTTGAATTTTTCTAGGTTAATGTGAAATTGTTCTTGAATCACTTCTTTATCTAAATTTACATCGTTTTGTTGTCCCTGTTGATAATTTGTTCGCCTAGATGTCGAGTGTGAGAGATGTTGTGTGTGTGTTTGCCTGTTTTCTGGAGTATTTCCTTCACTTTCTTGCGCTACGCCTAGCCCATAAAACGAATTTTGTGTGGTAACATTGATTGAAATATCTTCAGCATTTTCCGTTGTTTGATAGGTTTCCTGTTGTGAGTTGTTATTGGTGAAACAGTCGGTAGCAACCTGGTTCTTAATTGTTTGAATTTTTGTAGAACTTAGCAGTTTGTTATTGACTATTATCCTTCTTTGGTCGGCTATGCGTTGTACTGACAAGTGTGATAAGTTTGGGAAATGTGTTATAATCTTTTCGTGAAGTTTTTGTCTATACGCTGTCATGTTACTCTCTAATTCAGTTACTTCGAAATAAAATCGTATAATCATCTCATTAAGTTCTGATGACCATATCAACCGCCTTCCAGTTTGTGGAGTATTTGTATCACTTGTGAGTTGTAGAGTGTCTAAGTCTTGAGAATTGACTGATTGATGATGGACTGTTAGGGTGGATGATTGAGATTGGGTTGAAGGGTCTGTATTATATAAATGTTTTTCGACATCAGATCGGATTTCACTTAGAGTTGCCTGAGATAGTAATTTATTGCTTATTATGGCTCGACGTTGATCTCCAATTCTTTGTCTGGATGCACCCATGTTCGGAAACTTTGCTTGGAACTGTAAATGCAAGGGTTCTAAAAATCCACGTTGAAGTGTTTCTAATTTGCTGGTTATTAAGTATGTACGCCAAATAAACCTATTCATTTCTTCGGACCACTTTTTTCGCGTACGGGACGAGCCTGTAGTGGGTGCAGCATGAATGGCGTTTGCCTCCTGCACAACATCTACAGACGTTAAAGACGTTGATGGTGATGATCGTGATGAGGGGTAGTTTATGAAAGATTGAGGTGATGAGTTGGGTGATTGGAAGAGACTGAAAAGGGATGAAACTGGTGATGAGGGATGTGAGATGACGGTGTTGACTCCAGGAGTGCCCTGGTATTCTGCATCAGTTTTCGGCTGGGCAGATTTTAGCGACGCGGTGTCCCCCCCAGAATACGTGGGACAGCTCGAGCTCGTGGGCTCGGGACGGGATTCTCCATTGCGGTTAGCTCCGGTACCCGCCTGGGGTAGTTTATATCCGCTTCTTAAACGCATCGCATTTGTTATACTATTGCTTCGTTGGTCTTTGGTAAGTACTAGCTATAAAGCTGCCAAAGTCCGCCCCTCACGTGGCGTCAGTTGTTCGCGCCGGACGTGAAGTTAGATTTATGAGGGGCTTATTATTATTATTATTATTATTATTATTATTATTATTATTATTATTATTATTATTATTATTATTATTATTATTATTATTATTATATAGCGATTTTGGTATTTGTAACAACGAGTCGAGAATTTACATTCAGAAAGTGGAACCTGACCGAAATCGCTCGTTTTGGCGGCTTAATTATTTTTTAAAGTCCTGTCGTCGAACTTAAATGAGACCTCGGGTGACAAAAGAGCTGGCAGTTACCTCGGGCAACCTTGACATTACGAAGGGGTAACATCTCCAGTCTTTTGGGCATCCTCCTGTTTTTTACTTCTCATAAAGGCACATGAGTAACTTTACTCATGTGGTCACGGAGAGTAGAGGGCGTGTTCGGGTCTGATTCCCTGTTTTTAGTTTCTTGCTGCTGTTGAGTTTCTTGCTTGTTCTTCTCAGGGGAAAATTGCATTTTGAACAAGCAGTAGCTTAAATAATGTAAAATTGACTATTTTAAGTGCACCCTGTGTACCTACAAAATAAAGCATTTTTGACTTGACTTTGACCTAGGTCACATTTTTTTTAACCTAATATATAATGCAATAACTAAGGTCTATCTATCGGATTGCTATACTACTTAGCCTAAAGAGAGATTGATGTCTTTTTCGTCGTATTCCTGATTGGACATATTCTTGTTTCGGCACATTCCTGTTTGGACGTATTCCGTTTTCGGCATATTCTTGTTTCGACACATTCGGTTTTCGGCATAAATCAATCCTAAGTACCTATCGTTATTTTTTTTTCAAGCATACATATACAGTTGTTATACAATAAATAACATGCAAGAAACACAAAATAATATAGAAAGTAACCTGTATGAATTCGCTTTACATTGGCCGTCACTTTTACCCTACACACCTCTTTTTCCAATCAAACCAACACCGGCTACCATGCACTCACATGAAGATAAAATCCGACGACCTTGAAAATTAGCATTATATTTAACGCAATCTACACCATTATATCTCCCACACGAATAATATTCGAATAGTGACCTCGCGTGCCTATTCGCGTAACCCTAAACCGCATTCTACCGCAAGTGATTCAAATAAGGCATTTTCGTTACCGCAACGCCATGGACACTGAGAAAAATTGTATAGCTCCATAAAATTCTATTCTACCCAGTGTTTGATCTAAGTATCAGATTATTTTATTCATAAGATAGGTACAAGAAATTTACGCTTATTAAAAAAAAAAAGAAATTTAATTGAATTGAATTCAAAAGCACGGAAATAGACTAGAACACGTTTTTTTTCATTATTATGTTAAGTAGAAAACGTGTTCGAGATACGTACCGTGTGGGAGGGTGCCCAAAAGGCTGACAGCGTTACCTCGTTGTACAGCAATGCTAATACGCTGCCCGAGGTAGCTGCCAGCTCTATCTTCTAAATATATATAACTCAAAGGTGACTGACATAGTGATCTATCAACGCCCAGCCCAAACCACTGGACGGATCGGGCTGAAATTTGGCATGCAGGTAGATGTTATGACGTAGGCATCCGCTAAGAAAGGATTTTGATAAATTCTAACCCCTAGGGGATAAAATAGGGGATGAAAGTTTGTTGTTTGTATTTTGATAAAATCTTCCACGCGGACGAAGGAAAGCTAGTTAAATATAAAATAAATTGACAATTTAGAAAAACCCATGGAATTTAAATATAATAATATCGCGAAGGTATAAGAGTTTATCCCACACGGCATTCTACACAAACTTACAAGTCCAAATTATTCGAAATGAATGGACCGATTCCAATGAAACTTTAGACATATAAGTAGGATACATAGATCTAAAAAGTTAGTAGAGAAACATTTTCAAAATATCGAATTTAAAAGAATATATTACGTTTTTTCTGTTACCATGGAAAACTAAAATCACTATAATTCAGAATCTAATAATTCGTAAGGCGCATTCGAATACAATAGATTTGGAGAAATATATTTTTTTAAATTTTGCGCCACGTAAATGATGATTATGGCTACCGAAATTACTTGTCATAATTTCATGTGCAAACTTTCTTTCATTATTTAAATAAAAATAAGGTATTATATGAGTACTAGTATTTTTTATATGTTTATTTTTTATATGTTTATTGTTTATCAAAAATCAACTTTGTTGGCATCACATAATAATAAACACATATTATTTATGTACATACCCTCGAATTTAATTCGATCACATTGGTGATAGATAACTGTTGTTGTAACTTCATAAAAAAGTTAAAAAATAAAAGTCACAGGTAGGTACTTCACTTGTTTTTTTTAATAGTTTAGGCGTGAAGCTCAATCATAACCATAATTGAAAATTTAGAATAAACAACGACAAAATATGAAATGCAGTTTCATTTTATTTTAAAACGTTTTTAATTTTCTTCATATTACGTGCACTTTGGGAAACAATAATTAGCTTATTGGCTTCTCGAGTGCAGGTCAGAGCTATTTTTTTGATTTATTCTGTATTACAAAGAAATTTAATTTATCCAATGAGGGCGCCACTGGACGTAATAAACCCTCACAATTCCGCCCTGTTGCAAAATCCGTTCCTATTGCTGACGTCTCCAACCTATGAACCTACTTGTCTGCTAAATTTCAGATTCATACGCAGTTTTCGCAATATCGTGTTAATTTTTTTATACTTACATATTTTTTTATTTACTTATTTCTGGGAAACAAACAGCTAATATTGATACAATGTTTGTAACAAAAATACAATCAATCAAATGCCTCAATAGTTTTCACTAATCATATAATATCGTGTCAAACTTGCACACAACAGGTTGCTTTGCTTACTATACAAAATTATTTATGCAAAAGTTACAAATAGTTACATGGCCTTACATGGTAGAATTAGGTATACATACATACATAATGTCACGACCTTTATCCCAAATGGGGTGGTCAGAGATATTCCAAACAATAGTATACATAATATATCTAATTATAACAATTAATAAGAGCCCTTTACAAATCAAATTTTAAATAAGGATACAACTGTATGAAAAGTGACCGCGAGTCTGGCAACGCTTCATAATATTTCTTTTGAAAGAACCGAGTTATTCGAAGAATATGGCAACATAATTTAAATATTCATTAAAATGGCTACATGCACGAACTAGGGATCTATTTTTGGTATAGTTACGTTTACCAGTGAGAACACCAAATGGTTAGTCAGTGAGTGAATGAATGAGTGTCCTTCCGCTTTGTTATACCTAAATAGTAATTTGCAATTATAAAATTACCAACTAACTTAATTTTAAAAAAACTTTGAACCTAAACTAAATTAATACGTATCCGACATTTATTTATTTATTAAAGAAACCAACAGCGTTCCAGATGTCTATAAATATTACAAAGTACGAATGCAAAAAATAAGGCAAATTACAGGATTCATCATATAAACTTATTGTATTATTAGTTGTAACTATTATTGTAATTAGGAACAACGTAATGGGTAGCTTTACGGACATTGAGACAACGCCGCAAACAATGCTGAGTATTCGGATGATACGTGCAGCTGCAGTACATGTACTATATGTTTGTTCCTTTGTTCAAAACTTCGTTCACTATTTAATAGAAGTTCATCACGACTAACTGAGTGGCATTTTGCAATAGTACAAAACGAGATCTGAAGGCAACTACCTCAAGGGCAATGTCAGACAACACTAACGGTCAGTATTGTAACGACCGAAATATTTTGCAAGCAACTGACGTGTTCGAGGACGTACACGCGACAACTAGATAGAGTTAGTGCGTGGTTAGAGTGGGACGGAATATTGATTAACGCAGACGCGTATGTGTGTTGTAACCACAATCTTGGACAGGGTTGTGCGATGAGGTTTTATGCAATGAAATAATACGCACTTTTTATAAGCAATGCGAGACCGGTCGATACCAAGTCGAAGTTGCGTATTTGAGGGTTAACAACTTATTGTTGCAGTGTGCGAAGTGTAAGTTTGTCTCGTTTTTAACTTTACCATCGCGTTCGAGTTTACGATAAAAGTCCCTATGAAAAAAATCGTTTTGCAAACTATCCGCTAGAGGCGCTGCACATTTCTCCATACAAATCGCCACGTAAACGTGAACGCGGTTAGTAAAGTTCAGTCGAAACAAAACTTACACTCCGCCCTCTGAACTATATTTTAATAACTTTAGGTATAATATAACAAAGAAAAATAGTTAATAATATTGTTATAAAATTGCTACTTAGATATTGCACATTCTTCTTCTTAGCGACCTAGGTATAGCTAATAACAAAAGGATTACCTAAATATATTAAAGAATTAGATAAATTATTTAGACGTTGCACCAAAAAATCATCTATAGTCCAGTATAAATACGTAATTTTTGTGCGGTAACTTCCTTATCTATAGAGTACCCATCAGTAATAAAAAAAAATTAAAAAATCTAACCATTCTGTAGCTTGCTTTATGTATATTATAGGTAAGTCATAAAACTTACAATATAAAATTTTCATAAATATAATCAAATACCTTTTATTGTTTAAATAAGGAAGGTACATTTAAATATCTTGTAGAAACTACAAATATAAATAAGTATTGATCGATTTTTTTTTGAAAATAGTGACAGGAGTTCTAAGTACATCCTCCGACGCAATGAAATTCTCAGTGGTAATTTTAATCCAATAGTTTGTTTTATATGTACCTATACCATATCTAAAGTAAGCTACCGATTGAGATTTCTAAGAAAACATTTTTATTATATCACTGACAGGTCTAAGTGCCAAAAATCACGGCCTTTAAAATACAAACACACTTTATTGCACAACAGAATAGAAAATACAGTTTCAGAAAAGTGGTAAGAATAGAATGTACAATTTGGCGACCTTATCACTAAAAGCGATCTCTTCCAGCAACCTTTGGGTATAAGGACAGTACATTTGAAATAGGTAGATTATGCGGTATTAAATAGGGATGCAGATACAAACTATGTGAATAAATTTCATATATTTACATACACATACATACAAGATAAGAAAGTAGCACCAAAGCACCAGGAAATGCTCTTTAAAATATAGGAAGTCAAAAGTGTATCCTTACCGGACTACAATACAATTCACCCACTGTCACGCACGTGTGCATATCTGTATATTGCGAAAATGAATACCCAAACGCTTATATTTGGGATATCTCTGACCACCTCATTTGGGATAAAGCGAGTTCACTGGTTCATTCCTGGCCAAATACCAACATCTTATCCAAGTCTACCGCCAAGCAGCAATGTTGATAGCATTGTTGTGTTCCTGTTATTTGAAATAAGATTGTGAATTGCGGGTGAGTGCGCTTCTACCTTCGGCCTCATCTTCACTTAACATAACGGATTAGCACTTCACACGAATCACACCGGAGGTTAAGTGAAGCAAGCGCGCACCTCCGGAACCTCCAACATATATGAGGATCTTATCTCACACAACCGGAAGACGGAAGACAACAATGCTGCTTGGCGGCAGACTTAGATAAGAAGGTGGTAGCAGGCCGGGCGGACATTTCAAAATGTCCTACAACTAACCAAACTGAGTACCAAACATGTACCACGCTGAGAATCGAACTCGCTACCTACATATTGACCCACAAAGGCTGTGAAATACTTATGCGATACAAAGGTATGAATGAAACTATGAGATGGCTGTTGGAGACAGGCGAAGCGTTCTGAGCACTTCCAGCAACAAGTCGAAGTCTACTGTGTTGAAGGCACTGCTGAAATCTAACAGAACTAGAAGAGTGAGCTTTTTGTCCTCCATATTAGATCGAACATCGTCAGTGACTTTCACAAGTGCAGACGCTGTACTGTGCCCAGAACGAAACCCAGACTAATGTGAGCTAAGAATGTCATGTCGATTTAGATTGTATATGCTATTTGGAACATATAGTACACACTCATACAGAGAGAGAGTCAATGCTGTTGTTTTTAGTCAGGGGTTAAAACTTAGTGTCAAGTAGACCTTAAAAAATATATAAATATAATAAAAAAAAATTAGCTCAAAGTAACAAAAGCGCCGTAAATATGCGTCAATCTCTATAAACCACGAGTTTACGGCGCTTGCAGTGGAGACATTGGGCCCGTGGTCTTCTGACACGAAACAATTTGTAAAGGACTTATCCGTTAGACTGGTCCACGCCTCTGGAGATGTGAGAGCTGGTGACTACTTTGCTCAGCAGCTGAGCTTATGCATTCAGCGGGGCAATAACGCTAACTCACGGAAGCGAGTTGGACGGCGAATTTTTTCTATAAGATATAGGTATTTTTAATTGTGTTTTAAAAATTTGTAGTTTCTGTATAATTTCGTAAATTCGTTAATAAAAAATATGTTCTCGAATTGTTTCTTTTTTTTTGTTTTATTGTAATCTACTTAACAATACAATACAAATACTCTATATTGCACAAAATAACAACCATTTTATCGCCCGAAAATGTGTTCCTTTACTTACGTTACATGTTAAAATTTCTAAATACAAAACGTCTAAATTGTATGTCCAATTTCTGCTAGCCCTGTAGGGAACCTCTGACTTCATGATTTGACCTGTGTTGTAATTTCCTAAGCATTACGAAAGTGCCTGTACTAGATTTATAGAGGGTGTCTAAAAGACCACATTAGCATTTCGTTTAATGGATTTAATAATTTAATTAAAATTGACAAAAGAAAATAATTAGCATAAAGGTTGTCGGTTTTCTATTGTGGTAAGTGGTACGGTACAGTTTTAAGTTAAATTTAAAATTGCTGCCATTCATAAAGCTGACTCCCCAGAGGAGAACGCCCAAGAAAAGCAAGTGTTGCTCTTTTTAAAAAATCTATTAGTGTTGTAACACTTTTATGACCCGTTTGGTGTAGTAGAAACTCTGCTGCTATACCAAAAGGTCGCGGGTTCGAATCCCGCTAGGGGCATATGTTTGTATGATGAATACAGATATGTGTTCCCGAGTTATGGATGTTTTTCATTTATATATGTATTTATTTACAAAAAAAAATGTATTTGTGTAGTTTATCAACCATCTGGTATCTATAATACAAGCCTAGTGGCTTAGTGTAGAACTAGATGGCGCTGTGTGTATGTGTAAACATATTTATTTATTTATTTACTTATGTATAAAAGCAAAATTTTGAATGCATGCAAGATAAATATAAATAAATAAATATCTAAATATATCACCAAATATATTATGAATTAAATTGACCTGGTTCGGTTAGTTTTTTAACCAACTTCAATACATACATAATCATCATCATCACCAGCCCGTAAACAACCCACTGCAGGGATATAGGCCTTCCCTCGTATATGAGGGAGTATGGGTCATAGTCCACCACGCTAGCCCAATGCGGGTTGGGGACTTCAGTTATTTCTCTTGCATGCGTGTTCGCCTCCGTGGCTCAATGTAATTAACATTGGGTTTACGATTCGGAGGTCGCGGGTTCGATCCCCAGCGGGGTACATGTTTAAGTACTCGGTTTGGTTGGTGGTAGGGCATTTTAAATGTCCGCCTGGCTAGCTAACACCATCTTATCTAAATCTGCCGCCGAGCAGCAATGTTAATAGCAGTTGTAATTCCGGTTGTCATAGATAAGATAGCCAGATTATCTTTCGACCTCATCTTCACTTAACATCAGGTGTGATTGAGGTCAAGTACGAACCCGTCGCGCATAAAAAAAGGTTTCCTCACGATGTTTTCTTTCACCGATATATACATACTCATTCCATATTTTATCCATCTTTATCACTCCACTCATCCATCTCAACATTCACATCTCTGCTGCATGCAATTTTCTTTCATCCGACTTCTTCATGGCCCAACACTCCGATCCATAGCTGGCTTTTTCATAATGTAATATTAGCAATAAATACATGCATATTTTATTTTTTTAAATTTTAAGGCATTTGTGGAGACTGGATATACACTTATGAACCCTACTGTACTGTACAAGACCGTGATGTGTGCGACCTACGCATGTTTGGCATTTAATTGTTGCACACCGCCTTGCGGTCAATTGGGCAATTCTCAAAATTTCGCAGTTAACCACGAGGCCAAGAAAAGGTTATTCGAAATTTCGAACCAGAGGGCGGAGTTTGACTTTTGTTTCGATTTAACTTTACTACCGCGTTCACGTTTACGTGACGATTTGTATGGAGAAATGTGCAGCGCCTCTAGCGGATAGTTTGCAAAACGATTTTTTTCATAGGGACTTTTTTCGTAAACGCGAACGCGATGAAAAACGTGACAAAACTCACACTTCGCACACAGAACGAAGGAGAGAAACGATTGTTCCGTTTCGGTTTTCGTTCGATTAGTTTTTCTAAAATTATTTCCAAACAAAACACCAGGTTATCACGTCCGTGGTATTAGAAGTGAATTCAGCTATTTTGACAATGTCAAAAAACTGTACTGAATTAGTGTCAAAAAATGCCCAAAGGTAAAAAATTGTGACACTGTAGTTTTTTTTTTATTCACAACGGGTTGGTACTTGACCTCAATCACACCTGATGTTAAGTGAAGATGAGGTCGAACGTGGAATCGTACTGACCCGGAAACCCCAACACATTTGGTGGACTGGCTATCTTATCTCTGACAACCGGAACACAACAATGCTATTAACATTGCTGCTTGGCCGCAGATTTAGATAAGATGGTGGTAGCTAGCCAGGCGGACATATAAAATGCCCTACCACCAACCAAACCGAGTACTTAAACACGTACCCCGCTGGGGATCGAACCCGCGACCTCCGAATCGTAAACCCAATGTTGTTTACATTGAGCCATGAAGGCGGTTAAAGGTGTTGACTATTAAGTAACAGTAATTCAATATTTGAATTGAGCATAATAAGAGAGTAATTCAATATTTGAATTGAGCATTCGAGCGTTACGAGTTGCTGGAATCCTCATTGTCATACGCACAGACTGCTTTACCCATTTATATCCCAAAAAATTGTGCATAGCTAGTGCCATCGAAATACACAAGCTCCATAAATAGTTGCTCAAAAACAACGAACTTATTTAGATATCTTTCTGAAAAGGGGCAGCTCAGACGACGGACTTGTCGGCCGCACTTTTTTGTTCTCCGTGTGTGTTATTGCATAGATTAAATAAATTGTTTCGATTTTTAGTCTGGCCTACAAAAAGTCCGTCTTCTATACTCTTGACGGTGGAGTAATGACCATGTCTCTCTGCTTAAATGAGGACTACGTGGCTTTAATTATGTTTTGTATTTAAAAATTAAAATGCTGAAATAAATGAGGCGTGACACGATGAGCTAGGAACTGTTCTCGATGTACGTATGTTTAAAATTTTATACGGTATCACAATAGGCTTAAATGTATTATTTTTGTTTATACCTACCTACTGTATTTTAAGGTATAAATTAATATTTAGCTATGTACGATCTACTGTTCTCTTTAATCTGGTGTATGGTGGCTGGAAGAAATCACTCGATCTGATAAATCCGCCTTGTACATGAATATACGTAAATTATTGTACGCATATCACAATAAAGAGGAAATAAGATAACAAATAAATATGTCAACATAGTATACAAGGTGTAAATTTAGGTAATTGTAAAAATTGCAAAAAAGTACAAGAACAAAAAGTACTTCCTGTACATTAACACGGTAAGTATTGTATATACTTGTATTAAATAAAATTTGTATTATATGAGTACATGTCATTAAACCCAGAATTTGTATGTTTCAGAAGCTTTTTTTATAAATGCTACCGTTTGAAGTGTAAAATTTTTAGTAGCTATTTAAGACTTTTAAGTACATACATTTACCCCCTGTATAAGATAACAATTTTTTATTTGAATAGTCAAGTGTTATATAAATAATATTAATTAAAAATATATGATGCTTTAAACGAAAAATAGTGGTCACCAAGGTTCTAATTTTAATTATTGTAATGAAATTATTTTAAATCAATCTGATGGAGCGTCCCTTCACACTCATTTGAACATAGGTAACTCTAAAGCCATCTGTAATCTATGTCTATTTGTGATATATGACTATTTGACTATGATATATGACTATTTTTATAACATTTATTGTTCCCAATGTTTATCTATTCTCAAGATAAATATTCTTGTCTAATTTTACAAGATTTTTACCTCCATGACAATTATTTCGAGCGAGTAATTCCATTGCCCTATAAATTTACCAAGGTGCTTCAACTTTGACAAATAAACTGGCCAAGTACGCGTCGTACAATGTGTAATTTATCATAGATAAAAGCTTTATTTGGTTTATTATCATTCACTTTAATAAACATCACAATTTCAATTACACTTTTGGTTTAATAAATAAAAATCTGAATGAACATCTCCTGTTCTTCACTGGTTTTATTATTGTATTGTAAATTACTTTATATTTTTACTTAATGTACCTATAAAGTTGAACTTCCATATTGGCTTCAATTCTAAATCGACTTTTTTTCTCTCTCTAAATCGACTCTAATTCGACTTACTTATTTACTACAAACTGTGAGTTTCACAGGAATCTGTGGATAATGTCGCTGGGGGTACATTTACGCACACTCGTAATTTTGTCAAATTTCATATGTAACGTGTAATGTATATATGTTTGTTATCCTCCATAATATAAAAAAAAACATATAGAGAATATTAAATAACTTAAATATTTAGTTGGATATGATCCTTCTACCACCATAACACACGAACGACTCAGGGTTCAACAAAAGGTCAATTACTATGTGAATTGGTAATGGAGTAATAAACCTCTTCGTCGAGAGTTGGTTATGGCTATTTTATTTTATACATAGGTGATGCAACATTTCTTATACCACTTATACTGATAATTGAATCGCCAAAAATTGTCAAGACAAGCGACTTCAGTTAAGGTCTATTCAGACATAAGCGATATCGCTGTCGCCCTCGGTAGACATTCTAAATGCATTGTAAAACATATCTTCATCTCTCTTCAAACGTGGGTATAATGTGTAAAAAACTCCATGAATTTCGTGTTCTTCATTTATGTCGTGTATCCTAATTCGATTCCTTATTGGTGGGTCAAGTAAAGCTAATAACAATAATGCTGCCTCTTCATTGCTATCCATTATAAAAATTATAAATTCCAGCGGTCACACACGAAGCGTACTCGTGTTTATTAATGGACGACTAATCATTTAACCTAGCGCCACAGTGATATCACTCATGTCGCGATGTCGCGTACCGATTCGGTATCGCTACCGAGCGCGACAGCGATATCGCTTATGTCTGAATAGACCTTAAAGTTCCATTCACTATCTCCGAAGTGCATCATCAGATCATAATCGAATTCATATCAGATCACTTTGGCAGTATCAAACTAAAAACTAATCATCGAAATCAGTTAACAATTCTATTTATTCTATTAATAAGTCTATTAATATGATATTATTATTATATATATGCATACTTATCTATAATTATTTCTTTAGTTGGTAGTATCGTGCACCTTACCTGTTTTTCTACCTACAAATGTCCCATACCTGTGGGTTCACTGGAAGAGATCGCTTTTAGTGATAAGACCGCCTAATTGTGTTCTATTGTTATCATCAAAATTTATTGTAAATTATTTTGCGCAATAAAGACTGTTTGTATTGTATTGTAACAATTGACGGAAACTTATTAGGTGTACGTACATACCTTAAATACCTTAAATAATACGCGTATCCAATTTATCACAAAAAAAAAACCATACATACAGATGAACATAAAACCTCCTCCTTTAAAACCAGGATCAGAAACTTAATAAATTATAGTTCACACAAATTAAAAACGCTTCAACCACCTTCCAGCTCCATCGTGAAACCCTGTCAGTCATAACATGTAAGGAAAGGACTCATTTAAAACAGTCAAATCCAAGCTCGAAGGGTTTAGTAGTCATTAGAGAGTTCCACTATCCACCTGCCGCCTCCGTCATCAGACCCAAGTCAATTAGTCAATGTAATTATATTTGTAGAAGCAGAACGTTACGTAGGTAATGTTCTGCTTCTACGTAGTTAATGTTAGATACAAAAAAAGTCCACTAAATCTTGGCCGTAATGAATAATGACAATTCAAATTAATAATGATCATTATAAGATTAATTATTTCAATAACCCAAGTAAGATTGTTTGACATCTATACAATGATTATTTAATTACTCCAAAGTGTAAGTAATACATATTGGACACGTCAATATAAACCAAATGAGCCCAAACTCTGTGTTTAAACCATTGGAGAGTATCACTGCACCTGTCACCATAATTAGATCTTGTCGATGGGACCAAATCAGCGGAACTTTCATCACACTTGCAAGACTTCTCAAGAAACTTACCTACCACGTATGACCACCCTGTGGAACGGACTTCCTGCAGCGGTATTCTCGAACGAGTACGACATTGAAACCTTCAAGAAACGAGCCTACACCTTCCTCAAAGGCCGGCAACGCATCTGTGACCCTTTTGGTGTTGCGAGTGTCCATGGGCGGCGGTGATTGCTTTCCATCATGCAATGACCCGCATGCTCGTTTGCCGCCCTCTTATTAAAAAAAAAACTTCAAATCGATTCGGCTTCAAGCAGTGGGTGAAAATCGATTTGGTAGATTTTATTATAAGCAACACACAGGTGAAGCTAGCGTTTTAAACAACTATTTGCTTCCTAACGGAAGCGGAAGCAGTCCGCATTCACGGCTTCCGAATGTTTAATAATACTCCTCCAAATTTAAATACCAAACTCGAATTAGAATTAGACCGAATTTCCTCGGAAATTTTCAGATAATGATGTCAGTTTACAGCTTAATTTGAATCAACTATTCGATCTACTGGACAACAAAAACAATTAACAATAAATACTTTTTGTTGATTGGAAAAAAATAAGGAGATTTAAACATTTAGGTTTGTGGTTCGTTGCTTGTTTCTAGTGAAAACCAATACACATTCACGCTGGCATTAGAAATATTTGTCGAGCTAATTAAAGAAATAGCTAACCATTCTATTTGCTCGTACTTTTTACCCGACTACCCTAGGAAGAGGGGTAATGTTTTTCGGGTGTAAATGTATGTAGATTTTTAAGTTATTTCCGTTAAATTTAAGTTATATACAGGAGATAACTTATAAACCCGTAGGTTTGACTACATTTTCACCTGGTTTAATGTGACGTGGCCGAAAATTAAGCATGCTATCTGAGATCTCTCTCATCCCAAACTTTAGGCTACTGGATGTAACATAGGAACCATGACGACCGATTGGTGTAGTGGATAGTGACCCTATCAGCGAAACCAGCAGTTGCGGGTTCGAATCTCGCGACCGGTAAATTTTTGTATCATGAATACGAACATTTATTCCCGAGTCTTGGATGTTTATATAAATATTTATGTATGTTTATCCGTTATCTAGTATCCATAGCACAAGCTTTGCTTAGTTTGGGACCAGATGATTGGTGTAAGTGTCCGAAATATTTAATTATTATTATTTTATATTTCGTTCGAAAAATTTTCGATTTTCCATACAAAGTAAACAATCTGAAACAACCTTTAGTATGGAAGTCTAAAAAATTTCGCACGAATTCGGCTATGGTTCCTAGTGAAAAGATGTTCGTAATCAGCAGTGGAGTGGTGACTCCACTGCTGATTCGGCTTCGGCTTCGGCTTCGGCTTCGGCTTCGGCTTCGGCTTCGGCTTCGGCTTCGGCTTCGGCTTCGGCTTCGGCTTCGGCTGGTGATCCGAAAGTTGTTGTACTTCCATATTAAAGGTGGTTACAGAATGGTTTACTTTGTAAGTGTAGTCGAAAATTTTTCGATCGAATTCCACTTCAGTTCCTTTGGGAAAGTTGTTCGTAATCAGGAATGGAGTCGCCAGTTAATGGGAATTACACTAATTTAATTTTTTTTTATGCACAGCGGGTTAGCACTTGATCTCAATCACACCTGATGTTAAGTAAAGATGAGGTCGAAGGTGGAAGCGTTATACGGAACGAAGAACTTTAGTTCTTCGATTGACGCCTGGTTACTGCCGCCGGCCGCGTTTTGGGCAATGATGATTTCTTCTTTTGATTATGATTTTCCCATATTTGAAGTCCAGCTTTACGTTTACATGTTGTCCATAAAATATTATTGGAAAGACACTTTATTTATTTATGGGATTTATTTTAATTAGCATAGGAACTACATGACTTGGAGTCAGACCGCTAAAACTGGCATGGGTCGCCATATACGGAACGGAGGTGTAATTCAAACGAGAGCTCACGTTGAACAACCCAATTTATTAAAATAATTATCAATATATTGGCACAGGATTAGGCTGGTTACATAGTTGCTTAATATTAGGGCGTCCACACACCACAGCGTACTGACCCGGAAACCCCAACACATTTGGGGGACTGGCTATCTTATCTCTGACAATCGGAACACAACAATGCTATTAACATTGCTGCTTGGCGGCAGATTTAGATAAGATGGTGGTAGCTAACCAGGCGGACTTTTAAAATGCCCTGCCACCAACCAAAATTCACCCCGTATACCCGAGAAATATTCCCTGTGGTAGTCGTGTAAAAGTAAAGCTGGTATCTAACTACTTTTCAAAACAGTAACTGATAATATACACCCGATTATTATTTACAGTACAATCATAAAGACAGAACCCAAGATTAGCTATTACAATCAGTAATCATCGAAACCGTATAATTTGTTTTCTGATTTTGTTTGCGAAACTAGCAATCTAGGCACGACGATCCTCTTGCAAGACTGTTGCAAGGCAATTGACTCAGCATTTTGAGATTATCGTAGATGCGATAGAATTGGCCCCTTCATCGTGAGGAAACCCGCATGCCGACACGAAATTCTGATGCACGTAAAGGTGACCACTACCGCTATGTATGGCATATTGTTGTGGGGAAACGCTGCTGACATACATATGATTTGTGTTCTGCAGAAGCGTGCTATTCGTGCCATTTATAAATTAGGACCTAGAGAGTCTCTTAGAGATAAGTTTAAGGAAATTAATATGTTAACAATGGCATCTCAATACATTTATGAGAATTTGTTATATGCAAAAAAAAATATAACCTTATTCGCTAAAAATAGTGATAGGCACAATGTTAATACAAGGAATAAGAACCAGTTATCTATTTATGTTAGCCGACTTCACAAAGTTAGTAAATCCTTCAAAGGGCAATGTATACGCTTTTATAATAAGGTTCCAGTAGACATTCAAAATATGCCTTTAAATAAATTTAAAGCAATCATAAAACAGAAATGATTAACAAAAGGCTATTATAAAACCACTGACTATTTGAATGATAAGCAAGCATGGACATAGCTGTCTTATTATTCATATAATTATCAAATCGCAACCTATAATCTGTTTAAAAGAGCAACCCTAGAGTTTCTTGCTCGTTCTTCTCTGGGGAGTCAGCTTTGTGAATGAGCAGTAAATTTAAATTTAAATTATAATATATTTAATAGTGACGTTTTCAAGTGATAATTTTATCCTATAAAATAAAATATTTTGATTGATTGCTATAACTTTTGTAACTCCCGACACAGAAAGAAAGGTGTTACATGTTGTTTTTTTGGTTTTACATATGTTGAGAGTGGGCTAGAGGTTTGATATTACCTCCACTATTACTAAGTATAAAAGGGTGGAAATTCACTCCCTCGTACCACCTGGTGACGGTGAAAAAGGCATCGACCTTCAGCACTGGTCTAGCACAAAAAAAAAATCATGACTGAAATTTTTATTGGGCGAGCCTCCACAGCCTTTCACTGACACAAAGTGATATTAAACATCAGGATTCATAAAACTTCAAACAAATTCTCACCCCGCCTGAACGGACTGTCTTACCAAATATAATAAATAGAGGTAAGTATTTGTGATTTGATGACAAAACGCCGATTTAATTAACTATTGGAGGCAGGTTTTAAATGCCAAGTTAATGACTTGCAATTAATTTTACAATTTAAAATTAACATCGACCTCTCTCTTTCAACGTCTCTCAAAGAACCAAAATTCTGTTCTTACGTAATTTTAAAAACGATTATACGCACGGTTGGCCTCAAAAAATGGAAAGTAACATTTTTATGGGTCCGGAGGCTCGAAGGGTACCTTAATGACATCGAAATACAATCAATTTTTCTTTGTTTTCAGCGAGGACAGTCGGAATCATAGATATTAAAACAGGATTTTACAGGATAGATGATTATTTAGACGATAAAGTCTGGTGTTAGCTGAATGTACTAATTGCTTTTCTATTGTAATCTACACACACATACACACACGCACACACACGCACACACACGCACACACGCACACGCACACACACACGCATACACACACGCACGCGCACACACACACACACACACACACACACACACACACACACACACACACACACACACACACACACACACACACATTTATATTATATAATTAAGCCAAGTATACAGTTACATTTATTTGTTACGGAAGAACGGAGTCTCCTAATACAGGCACATTATTTGCTTAAAAGGAGTCTCCAGCCACTTTATAGCATACTTGTCTGTGAAAATGCAAATAAACTATTTTATTTTATTTTTTTTATTTTTTACCTAATATTATAAAAGCGAAAGTTTGGAACGTTTGTTTGTTTGTTGCTCAGTCACGGCGAAACGGGTGAACGGATTTGGATGAAATTTGGTATATAGGCAAAATACCTTGGATTAAATACAAACATAGGATATTTCTTATTCCGATAAAGTGAGTAAATCCCGTGGTATAAACAAAATTTCCGCTTTAAAGTTATTCCAATCAGGCAAAACCCTGGGCCTAAAGCTAGTATGTATATTTAAATTGTAAAGATGGTCTCCCATTTAAAAGATGTATTGTTACTAAGTTTCTTGTCGCTTTTCCCTAACCACAGCACCTTGTGATGTATTTTTTTTTTAAGTTTTATTCACTCGTCTCGGAGAAGGCAAAGGGATCTAAGCCCATACAGCCATGTCTTATTTCTCTTATTTCTTCAGTTTATATTTCAGTCTCAGTCAAAACAAGTAATTCGTCGTATACAGAGTCTAGTCACGGTTAAGTCATTCTTCAGTAAAGAGACAGAATGCTTTACAAAAGATTTTGGCAGCTTATTGAGAGAACCCGAAAGCTTCGTTACGCACTTTAATTTACACTTCCCTTCACTTGTACACCATCACTAACTTTTGCTGCACAATATTCTGTCATTATTAAGCTTCAAAAGTCAGAATGCACAAACAAAAATACAACTTCACTCGCCGAGATCTTTTTTTTTTTTATGCATAACGGGTTGGTACTTGACCCGCCAAAGATCCCGCCAAAAAGCCAAGTTATGTAGTTTTAAAAACTTGTTGAGTGTCAATAAGTGATATTTTTATATCGTAGGTATATTGAACAAAATATTTTTAATTTGATTTGGTATTCTAAAACGCTTTGTATAGTACCTGTCCTTTTCCTGTTTTACCTTGATTAAAAAATCAGTTTCTATTTCGTGACCCACGCAGTCGAATTCGCGGTCGGACAATTTTATTAGTTCTAATGAATAAAATGACATATATAAGCTAATAAAAAACGTGAAAATTCATTTACTTCGACACTTACCATGTAATCAATTATTTTGCTATTACAACAGGTTTGATCGAAGTCTCGTAATTTCAAAACAATTTTTGAAGGTCTCGTAGTTTGGCAACAATTTGGCATTCTGGGATTGCAACACGTTGGACATTATGCCTTAAGGGTGGTTTTATATCACTTGCATTCCTAATTGTTTATACATATAGATACTATTTTGTGATAAACTTACGGTTTACGAATCGGAGTCGCGGGTTCGATCCCCAGCGAGGTACATGTTTGGTACTCGGTTCGCCTGGCTAGGTACCACCATCTTATTTATCTAAGGCCCGTATTAATAAACCATTCTCAAGATTGAGAACAGTTTTGTGATCGGTCTCAAGTAAACGTGTTGATTAATAAACCTGACTTGAGACCCGAAAAGCACGTGCGTACTCAAGCAGTACTCACTTGAGAGGTGCGCGTATTAATAAACGAAATTCAAGACTATCATTCATTCGCCGCTGAGGCAAATACTTGAGAAGTGATCTCAGCTGAGTAGACCTTAATATTGGTTTATAAATTAGCACGAAGCTTGAGATAGCGTCAACTTCTTAAGAACATGTAGGGTGATATAGCCTCAAGACTTGTATTGAGATTAATACGGGCCTAAGTCTGCCGCCAAACGGCATTGTTGTGTTCCGCTTGTCAGAGATAAGATAGCCAGTCCCCCAAGTCAGTCGGGTCAACGATTCCACCTTCGGCCTCATCTTCACTTAACATCAAGTGTGATTGAGGTCAAGGCTAACCCGTAGTGCATAAAGAAATAAGGTTAAATACTCTGACTGTTATACTAAATGGTACTAGGTAGACCATGTACTAGGTAGACCATGTACTAGGTGGACTCTGTACTAGGTAGACCCTGGACTACAGGTCACTAGGTCCTCGGTCACCGTGGGTTCAAGACAACAGAAGATTATTGGTTGCGTGCTTTGTTTGTTTTATGGAGAAATAACAATGAGAAAAATGAAAACATAAAAATTATATAAAATAAAGTATGATTACGATATATTTTGGCTGATTTATTATTTATTAGGTGTGAAGTGTGTGTATGTGTGTGTGTGTGTGTGTTTACGGGGGTGTACGTGTGTGCGTATGTGTGAGAGTGCATGTGTATGGGTAACATAATGGATTTTCATAACCTCCTGACATGCTTTCCTATTTCAATTTATTCACTTATCACATGTTACCTATGTATAATGTTATTATTTATGTTTGACAATCACTTTTATTATAGACTACATAAATTTAAGACATTGTATGTATGTATGACATTGGAAAAGTGAGCCAAACAAATTAACATAATCTACACTGTTTGTAAAAGAAAAAAATTAAAAAAAAATTAATATACGGACAAGGTTAGTTGGATAGTTTAATGATATGTATGTGAAAGGGGTGAGTACGGAGATGACGGCTGATAGAGGAGAGTGAAAGAGGATGACATGTTGTGCCGACCCCACCTAGAGTGGGATAAGGGCAGGAATAGGATGACATGTTGTGACGACCCCACTAAGAATAGGATAAGGGCAGGAAGAGGATGACATGTTGTGTCGACCCCACCAAGAATAGGATAAGGGCAGGAAGAGGATGACATGTTGTGCCGACCCCACCTAGAGTGGGATAAGGGCAGGAATAGGATGACATGTTGTGACGACCCCACCAAGAATAGGATAAGGGCAGGAAGAGGATGACATGTTGTGCCGACCCCACCTAGAGTGGGATAAGGGCAGGAATAGGATGACATGTTGTGACGACCCCACTAAGAATAGGATAAGGGCAGGAAGAGGATGACATGTTGTGTCGACCCCACCAAGAATAGGATAAGGGCAGGAAGAGGATGACATGTTGTGCCGACCCCACCTAGAGTGGGATAAGGGCAGGAATAGGATGACATGTTGTGACGACCCCACCAAGAATAGGATAAGGGCAGGAAGAGGATGACATGTTGTGCCGACCCCACCTAGAGTGGGATAAGGGCAGGAATAGGATGACATGTTGTGACGACCCCACTAAGAATAGGATAAGGGCAGGAAGAGGATGACATGTTGTGCCGACCCCACCTAGAGTGGGATAAGGGCAGGAATAGGATGACATGTTGTGACGACCCCACCAAGAATAGGATAAGGGCAGGAAGAGGATGACATGTTGTGCCGACCCCACCTAGAGTGGGATAAGGGCAGGAAAGTGATGATTAGTTGGATAGTTTTGCTCTCAACTTCGTTACATATACTACTGCTTTTTTTTTGGACTGCCGCAAATTTTTCACATATCCAAAAACAACCGTTTCACTGAGACTTTATACACCCTTGACTCTAACAAAAATTAGATAGATAGATAAAACATTTATTCACTGCACATTAGGTATGTACACTCTGAAACATATAAATTTTAACGGTCCTGTATGATACAAATTAAGTTTTCTCATATTATTCCATGTAGGGTTATTGTCAAACTCAATGATTGCTGTACTAAATAAAAACAAATCGAAAAAGGTTTATGATTTCCTACGGGTTAGCACTTGAGATCAATCACACCTGATGTTAAGTGAAGATGAGGCCGAAGGTGGAAGCGTACTGACCTGGAAACCGCATCTTATTAGGGGAACAGCTATCTTATCTCTGACAACCGGAACACAATAATGCTATTATTGCTGTTTGGCGACAGATCTAAATAAGATTTTGGTAGAGACCAGGCGGACATTTAAAATGCCCTACCGCCAACCAAACCGAGTACTAAACACGTACCCCGCGGGGGATCGACCGCGCGACCTTTTTTTTTTTTTTATGCATAACGGGTTGGTACTTGACCTCAATCACACCTGATGTTAAGTGAAGATGAGGTCGAAGATGGAAGCGTACGGACCCGGAAACCCCAACACATTTGGGGGACTGGCTATCTTATCTCTGACAACCGGAACACGACAATGCTATTAACATTGCTGCTTGGCGGCAGATTTAGATAAGATGGTGGTAGCTAGCCAGGCGGACATTTAAAATGCCCTACCGCCAACCAAACCGAGTACTAAACATGTACCCCGCGGGGGATCGAACCCGCGACCTCCGATTCGTAAACCCTGCGTTGTTTACACTGAGCCACGGTGGCGCTTGAAAAAGGTATATCTGTTTCAGCCTATACACAAACCATAATATCGAACGTCACAACACAATGAACTATGAAATCGACTTGCTCAAACTTGACAAAGATTGCAAATACCCATTCCACGTGAGATTCCATCACGAGTAGGTTACTTTCGTATCTACTTGTTTGGTATACTGAGCACATTGTGGTCTTATGCAATGCGGTCGGCATCTTCAAGAAAACCATGTCGTAATTCACAAGAAATTGAACACCTTCAATTATGTAATACTAACTTCCCGCCCGCGGCTTCGCCTGCGTAGAATAACTTTATAGCGGAAATTTGTTTATCGCGCGGGAACTACGCATTTTATCGGGATAAAAAATATCCTGTTTTAATCCAGGGTACGTTCTACTTATATTAAAAATGTAATCCAATTCCTTTCATCCGTTTCGCCGTGATTGGAGCAACAAACAAACATCCAAACTTTCGCATTTATAATAATACGTTAGATAGCGTATAATACAATAATATGTAATGACTATTTACTTTATGCAAGTTATGGCGATTGACTATTTTCGGGTGTATGGACTCTTTTGTAGGTATGTTATGTATGTTCGTTTTTGGCCCATTTCGCAATCGTTTTTAGGGCAACATTTATAGTTTCGCTATGTCCATCTGTCTGTCCGCGGATTAGCTCAGAGGTTCTTGGTATTAGAAAGCAGTCATTTGGCATGGGTAACACATATTAATCACGCAAAATTGTGAAATTAAATTGTTTTTTTTTAATGTCTGTACCCTTGTGGGACATCGTTGGATAGGTCGTTCAAAAATATTAGTTGCTGTCGTAAACAGTTTTTCGATTTAGGGATCCGTTTAAGAAATAATAAGCTTTAGATATTTGTGCACTACGTGCACACAACTAAGCTAGCGCTACCTAATTATTTATTTTGTGTGTGTTTTTTTTTATTTGTGTTTTTCTATTTAGGTTGCTCAACCTAACTTTCTTATGGCGTATTTTTTTATGCACAATGGGTTAACACTTGACCTCAATCACACCTGGTGTTAAATGAAGATGAGGCCGAAGGTATTGTATTGTACAGATATCTGCCAATTAAAATTTTGGAAACAATATAACTTCACTCCATTAATTTACTCCATCATGCAAAATCCACCAACATCACACACTAACTGTCACACACACAGTCACACACAACACACATATTTTGTACATATTTATAGATCTATAATTTTGACATTTTCATTTGACTTATGATTGTTTGGTTTCTTTAATTTCACTTCCAATACTATGTAATTTAGACATATTAACATAACGACTCGTATATCACTCAGGATTTGATTTGTTTTTATTGATATTCATATAATAATATTATTAATTAATAATGTAATAGTACCAATTTTATTGCAATTTTATTGACACCATTCATTCGAAATCGGTCAAGCCGTTTGGGCTACACGAGGTAACATAGAAATCTATATACATATGTATACTTACATATATACACTCGAAAAACATTACCCTCCTTCCTTGGGCAGTCGGGTAAATATAATAATTGAAAATTTTGAAAACCCCCGAGATAACAAATGATTATGTCATCTAAATACAAACGAAGTCTATACACAAAACCAACTCAAAAAACTCCAACTCAAAATAAACCAAACCAATTATGTTAAATGCTCAATGCATAACCGATTTCCATGAAACATATCCAAGAAGATATCCCTGAGTTTATAGAAAAAATAGTAGAATGGTTTACGGCAAATAATTTGTTACTGAATGAGAAAAAAACTAAATGTGTAAAATTTGTACTGCCTAATGTCAGGGAGGTGCCCACAAATATAATGATAAAAAATGTCACTCTAGACCTTGTTGAGACCAGTCCAGTCTTGTTGCCTTTTGAACAAGCAGTAGCTTTAAAAATGTAAAATCTGACTATTTTAAGTGTACCCTGTGTACCTACAAAATAAAGCATTTTTTGATTTTGATTTTGATTTTGATAGATTTTTTTTCTTATATAAGAAAATCCTTCGAAAGTCTTTGGTACCATCGAAATACACCCAAAACTATAAAAAAAAAATATGTTCGAAACGCCAAAAGAGGAGAAAAATTGAACGTACTGATTGCAAAATTTCAACGCTCACATCCTACAAAAAGTCGGTCACAATATCGGTGATAAAGGTATTAACGAAAAAATCGGCCCTATTATCGCTCCTACAAAAAATAAAAGCTTGTAATAAAAAAACCACTCAAATCGGACCACCCGATATACATCCGGACAAAGGCTGGACATATACACACACAACGCCGTCAAAAACAACACTCGTCGTTTTTCGTCGGGGCTTAAATAGAAAGGAAAACCCTTTACTTTAGACTGATAAATGTATCCATTGCCTCCAATTCCTCTATTCCTCGGTACTGCGACAGGGGTCGTATTCGAATATTATACAATTGCGATTTTGCAAGTTATACTTGAAAATATACAGAATATATAAAAAATATATACAAATAGACAGACTTTGGGCCCGTGGTCTTCTGACATGAAACATTTTGTAAAGGATTTATCCGTTAGACTGGTCCACGCCTCTGGAGATGTGAGAGCTGGTACCTACTTTGCTCAGCAGCTGAGCTTATGCATTCAGCGGGGCAATAGCGCTAGCGTACTAGGCACTATGCCTCACGGAAGCGAGTTGGACGGCGTATTTTTTCTATAAGATATAGGTATTATTAATTGTGTTTTATAAATTTGTTGTTTCATGTACATAATTCGGAATTAAATAGATATTGTTATAAAAAAAAAAAAAATTGACAGAAATAAAATATAATATAATACAACTAAAAATGACTATCTGATTTCAAAAAAAACAATGTGGCTGCTAAGCCAAAAATAATCAATTTGCAATTGCCACCCAAACTTAAGTATAAATATGAACAACTAATTCCCACAGTCAGTACCTAATTCATTCAAATGGTTATGTATACGCTTTGTCGATAAGGATCCAGTTGATATACAAAACCTTCCTTTCAATAAATTTTAAGATACTGTAGAACAGAAACTTATTAACAAAGCATATTATAATATCAGACTATTATATTAATACATATTATAATGAAATATATAAACCTTTTTGTAATATAAAAAAAATTATGTAAAATCAAAGCCTGATTTTAAAAGAGCAACCCTTCGAGTTTCTTGCTTGTTCTTCTCAGGGGAAAATTGCAATTTGAACGAGCAGTAGTTTAAAAAATGTAAAATTGACTATTTTAAGTGTACTCTGTGTACCTACAAAATAAAGCATTTTTGACTTTGACTTTGCATCAAAGCAAATATTATGTAAGCACCTATTAATATAATAATATAGGTATATAGCGTGTGACCCGGAATACGAGCGAATAAAAATAGGCATCAGCCGTTGATTCGAGATGGTTCCAACAGATTAAAATGTAAAAATAAATGTTCGGTTATTCTAACAAAATTATTCGCATCCTTATTTTATTTACATTGAATCAACAGCATTATTACAAATTCTTATACAGATAACTAATACCAAAGTTATGCCAATTAAAGATTTTTATTATGTTACTATGGTTACCGTTATGATTGAATGGGTAATGTTTTAATTAAATTACAATATACTTAATTACAATAAAATTGGTACTATTTACATAATTAATCAGTAATATTATTATATGAATATCAATAAAGACAAATCAAATCCTCAGTGTTAAATACGAGTCGTTATATTACTCGTAACATGTCTAAATTACATAGTATTGAAAGTCAAATTAAAGAAACCAAACAATCATAAGCCAAATGAAAAAAATTGTAGATCTATAACTAAAATTATGTACAAGATATGTGCGTTGCGAGGGACTGTCTCTGTGTGTAAGATCTTCTTTTTAAATATAAATAATGCAAGGAATTGGATATACAGGGCGTCCCACGGCTATGCCACATGGAGGGAAAGTACCTTGAATTTTGTAGATGGAACATTTTACTGAAAGAAGACATTATTTTAATTTAAAAAATAATTTAAACTGCATTCATAAATTTTTAAATAAGTACATGGTTGAACCGGGAATCGAACCCTTTATTTATAAAAAAAAATTAGCATGTAACTTTATCATACCGATCGAAAGGCTTCATCATAAGGATAATTTTTTGCTAAATAACATAGTGTCAGAAATAAAAGGAAGACCATGAATTTTAACATTTTTAATACAAAATTAATCAAATTTATCAAATGCTCAAAATGAGTCCCATCCTGTTCAATACAAAGTCGCACTCTTTTGATTATTTCGCTCCCTGTCGATTTTTTGATCATGTTGTGGTGGATATTTAGAATAATACGTCGAAGTTCAGTTTGTAGCTCGTGGACACTTTGACACTGGTTCTTGTAAAGTAAATTTTTTACATAACCCCATAAAAAAAATCTAACGGGGTTAGATCTGGGGATCTCGGCGGCCATTTTTTCGTCCATTTGTCCCGATCCAGGAAAGAAAATGTTCATTGAGATAGTCCTACTTACTAATTACGTATCTCTTTATCATTTTATCATGAACTTAAATTATAATAGGGAAATGATGCATACTTCTCGAGTGGGTAATTAGTATTAGTAATGATAATGTTAGTTGTATGTCCTTACGGCAATGTCAGCTTTTCATTTTTCTGAACAAAATTGAACATCTAATGTTAAAATTCATGGTCTTCCTTTATTTCTGACAATATGTTATTTAGCAAAAAATAATCCTTATGATGAAGCCTTTCGATCGGTATGATAAAGCTACATGGTAATTTTTTTTTATAAATAAATGGTTCGATTCCCGGTTCAACCATGACTTATTTAAAAATCTATGAATGCAGTTTAAATTGTTTTTTAAATTAAAATAATGTCTTCTTTCAGTAAAATGTTCCATCTACAAAATTCAAGGTACTTTCCCTCCATGTGGCATAGCCGTGGGACGCCCTGTATAATTGAAAAACACCATGCTTCATTGAGTTTTTATGAAAGATCGGTCTCCTTTTTTATGGACAACGGGTTAGCACTTGACCTCAATCACACCTAACTACAAACCACACCTCAGTCAGTCTTTCCTGAATCCTACAACCTTGGGATCTTTCATAGCAGAGTGAATAGGCATTTATTGGGATCACGTGCTTTCCATCAGCTGAGATTATGGTCAAACGCGAAACTAGTCAATCAGTTAAATAAAAATGAGGCCGAAGGTGGAAGCGTACTGACCTGAAACCCCCATCCTATAATGGGGAATTGGCTACCTTATCTCAACCGGAACACAACAATGCTATTAACATGGCCGTTCGGCGGCAAACATAGATAAGATGATGGTAGTTAGCCAGGCGAACATTTAAAATGTCCTAACACCTACCAACATTTTTATTATTAAAACTCAACAAATACATTTGTTGTACAAATAAGTAGTATTAGGTAACATTTAAATTCCATCTTAATAATACTTAATATTATCCTGGGTTGTCTCCTGTTGCGTAAAGACTACGCTTTAAATCCATATTAAATCGTGAAAATCCTACATTATTTTGTTCTTTGAGATATCCATGTGGTCGGGTGATCTAGAACGTCATCGTCCAATATCAAAACGTCCAGTCCAGTTATTTTCCAAAATAAACATTGTTTCTCACTAATTACGACATTATGAGATTGATGATTGCCCTGGTATAACGTTAGTTCAACCTCGAAAGTAATAACATGACTAATAAAAAATAAAATACTAATAAGCTTTCTAAAAAAAAATGTAATAAAATCTGAACTGAAAAAGGCGTTTTGGCGGGATCTCGGCGAGTGATGTTGCATTTTTGTTTTTATTTCTTATAATTTGTGCATTCTGAGTTTTGAAGCTTAATAATAGCAGAATATGCTTGCTGCAAAAGTTAGTGATGGTGTACAAGTGAAGGGAAGTGTAAATTAAAGTGCGTAACGAAGCTTTCGGGTTCCGACAAGAAGCCGCCAAAATCTTTTGTAAAGCATTCTGCCACTTTACTGAAGAATGACTTGACCGTGACTAGACTCTGTATACGCCAAGTATACGACGAATTACTTGTTTTGACTGAGACTGACTTATAAACTGAAGAAATAAGAGAAATATCTCCCAAATAATATGGGGTTTCCGGGTCAGCACGCTACCACCTTCGGCCTCATCTTCACTTAACATCAGGTGTGATTGAGGTCAAATGCTAACCTGTTGTGGATAAAAAAAAAAAAAAAATGAGAAAATTATGGAATTAACAAAGTACAAATGTCTACCTACCTACCTAACTCTAGGCATCTTATCACTGTACAAAATTATAACAACCGTGCCAGCCACCCGTCAACAAGCATCGTTACCAAATTATAGGTTAAACGGGAACGAGATGCTCTGCTGAATAACAACCTCTCGCTCACTCGAGTGAAATCAATTCGCTAACTTTTGTCACTAACTGTACGTATATATCTGGTTTTGCATTGCAAAAACATTTTAAATAACCTAGATTTGACCAACTTATGCGCACCTTCAAGGTCCGATTTTGTAACGCATACTGACGTATTGGCAGAGCGTTGTGAACCCGTGAACCCGATTTAATCGTCCAATTAAAAGGTCATTTTGAATAACTGTAGGCTGAGGATAGTCAGCATCACTTAGGTATTTATGTATTATGCTTTTAAACATTCTTGAAGGTGGGACTTAATGAGTACTTCCTCTGCAACGGATTGACCAGCTCTACAACTTGAAATGGCCACATTATTGTTTGTTGCCTTGTTCTTCTCGTGGGAAAATTGCATTTTGAACAAGCAGTAACTTAAAAAAAAAGTAGAATTTACTATTTTAAGTGTGCCCAACATTTTTGATTTTGACTTTGATACATGACTACGCACATCTAAATCTGCCGCCAAACAGTAATGTTAATAGCATTGTTGTGTTCCGGTTATCAGAGTAAATATAGCCAGTCCCCCAAATAAGATGGGGTTTCTGGGTCAGTACGCTACCACCTTCGGCCTTATTTTAACTTAACATCAGGTGTGATTGAGGTCAAGTGCTAACCCGTATTGGATAAAAAAAAAGATAAAAAATATCCTTTGCGTGTAGGGACAACCCGACAATCCATTTATGGGCATGTTATTTAAATCCAAATTAAAATATCTTATTTACGACCAATCGTAAATAAATATCCAAATAAATCGAAGAAAATTACTCTCAACGCTCACTATACAAATTTACACGGCTATTGACTGATTGGTATCCTGCCAATCATATATATTGGTAGGATATAGATATAGCGTAATTCATTATTAAACTTGATGCAACTTTGCCAGCTTATCCTTTACATTAAAGAGGAAGCTTACACTAGAATACGTAATTTGTTTGAAAAAAAAAATTTTTTTTAATGATTTCTACATAAAAAATCGACTAAGGTTATAAGATATATTTATTTAAAAACAGTAACAAATAAAGAGATGGAATTTAAATATAAACTAGAACAAATGTAAAAAATTGGGGCCGCGAGGCAAGGTACCCAAAACGCTGGCGGCGTTTCCTCGTTGTTGGCGAGGAAACAACCAGCTCTCGGGTCACCAGTGACATCGACTAAGCGCTTTGAAATATCAAAGAAAAATTTAAGAGCGCCCGGCCCCCAAGGACCTAAAGTTTCGACTCCGAAAGCAAGGAAAATGTATTCGGAACCGATGTCTCTATATTTGTTATATACTAAGGTTATTATATCGAGGTACCTAACCACCTGTTTCAAGGAATGTCGACTTGTCCTCTACAGGCAGTGTAGATAATGTTCTACGTATGTACCAATTTTCATCCAAATCAGTTCATCCGTTTCGCCGTGATTGAGTAAAAAACATCCAAACTTTCGCATTTATTAATTAGATTAGAATTTAAACTACGGAAAGGTTCTTAGCCTTGTTTAATTAAAATCGGCTTAGCCGTTTCGAAGACATTCAACTTTTAATACTATATATATCTCGCTGATAAATTGTTTCCCGCCAAAGGTATATTTAGATTTCCGCTTCCGCGTATAAAGCGGCGCCGGGCGGAGTAGGTATAAACATTACAGTTTTTTTTTATTGTAAGTAGGCATGTAAGTGCACTTATGTATATTGCTCAAAAATAACATCGGCGCCTCAGCGATTAAGACGCGGTGTCCCAATTTGGGAGCTCTGCTTTTTTCTCTACCCAAAGGTTGTATGGTAGAAATCCGTTAATAGCGATAAGATCGCCTGGTTGTACAATTATTATTTTTTGAACCTATATTTATGAAGTGTATTGTAGGATTTTTGTGCAATAAAGTGTACTTGATTGATTGGGAGTTCCGGGTTCGATTCCCAGACAGACCATGTACCAATGAGTTTTTAAATTTAATTTAATTACTTACGTGCATTTATCCGGCTGCTCCTAAACGGTGAAGGAAAACATCGTGAGGAAACCTGCATGTCTCAGAAATAAAAATTCAAAGGCATGTGAAGGCCACTTTGGTTGACGAAGGAAGGCCTATTATCCCTGTAGTGGGATGTTTACGGGCTGATGATGAATGACTGAATCATATCTCGCTAACTATAATATATATAATTAATAACTATAAATTGGAAATGTCTAATACAGTTCTAAAAGCTAAACATCTTCGAAAAGCCTCAAACATGGCTGAACCTGAATACGTCATACCTGATTACGAGGGAGAAATTTAAAATTGGAAAATCGTAGAAAACTTACCAACTCCGCAACAGTTTCACTTTTTTTATATTTTTTTAATAGGTTTAGCAACAATTGACATCTGACAATAGCAGTATACCTTATAGCCCGGCAGAGTCAGCAGGGGTTTTCATGATTTAAGGGCGCCAATTGCACATAGCACGCACGCATTTCTTTTGAGTCGTAAATAACCTTTTGGCCCCTGTACCATTCTTTATTCTTTCTTTATTGCACAAGAAATACAAACATATTAGATACAGTTAGAAAATGTGTACAAAGGTGAGCTTATCTCTAAAGAGATCTCTTCCATCCACAATACATAAATAAATCCATTAATTAATGCCTAGTCAAACTCATATTAATGATTGAGAAAGATAGTGCTCTTTTAACCTCTTCTTGAACACGGGCACGGAAGGACACGGATAAATAATAATAAATATCCTTAGACATACACACAGCGCCGTCTATTAGTACCCCAGTAAGCAACTATAGGCTTGTGTTGTGGATACCAGATGGTTGATATACTACATAAATACATGTTTTTTTTGGAAATAAATACCAGTATTATAAATGAAAACATCCATAACTCGGGTACACATGTGCGTATTCATCACACAAAACATATGCCCCTAGCGGGATTCGAACCCGGAACCTTTTGGTATAGTGGTCAGAATTGCTAACCACTACACCAAACAGGTCGTCAAACTACGATTCCATCGATCCATACTAAGATTCCATATCGTAGTATTGAACAGATGGTAAGCTGATAACGCTATTTTCCGGGATCCAATTTTATTTAGCTTATTTAAGGCATATAAGAACAACCTTATGAGAGTGAATGAAGCAAAAGAGGTGTCAGGATCGTAGCAAGTGGAAGTCTATGGTCTCTGGCTACCCCTACGGGAAACAGGCGTGACATTATGTATATTTTTTTTTTATGCATAACGGGTTGGTACTTGACCTCAATCAATATATTTAGGGCACACACATTAATGCTTATATCTATGTGATTTTACCTAATAATTGTCTCAGGAATCCAACTACGCCTGCTTCATTGTCTGTCCATTATAATTATCGACCTTAATATCTTTTACTCTTCTTTTGATCGATTATATATAACCAACTAGCACCACAGTATAAAAATAAATAATCTACATATAAGCAATAAATATGTATATATTTATAAAACTGTGTTCAAAACTTACCATCCAGTGTTCGATCGGCGTCCGTGTTTCACCATAGGCTCCACTGAAAACCAGCGTTGTAGTCTAATTTCTAGACTGCAACTTATGCTGAGTAGGAGACCTTCTTTGACACCACTTTGCGACACCGAAAATTAATTTTTAAATACTTTAAGTCTATTAGTGAAACTATACTTAGGTACCTAGGTGCCTATTTTTTACTTTTATTTTTGTAAACTGTGCTATGAGATAGGAGTACTCACTCATCCTATTTATTATATGAAACTGTTTTGTGTACCTACTTTTGTCTCGGTCTCAATGCCATTATGTCAATTTGCAATTCACCGTTATACATATATAATAATATTTGTGTCGTTAAATGGGTCAAATAAACGATTCTTATTCTTAATTTATGTTCAATTTGAAGCGGATACGTCCCTTAACAGTGAATGTATGTGTAAGTTATTTAGGTCAAGCCAGTCAACTACGGATTTTATAGCATTGTTAATATCATCTTCACAATTTGACAATTCTCGAAGTTGGACATAATATATCTAATCGACATACAGTTAATGGAAACTATTAACAATAAATTGAAAATTAATTAACTGTTTAAGTATTAAGATTTTATATAGTAAATATAAATATAAAAAAATAATTAAAAACCCCGACAGCTTATTTTGTATGTTGCTGACGCAATGTTGCGTTTTTTACCATACAATGTATCCTACGACACTTCGGGTACCCGACGGATGCCCTGGATCTTCTTGAAGACATATTGGGACTACAATCGTAGTCCCAATATATAACAAAGTCAGATAAAGATAATCATCTTTAAAATATCTGTCAATGACATATGACAAAACACATTATACAAATCAAATATGTGATAAAGTTGCTTCTTCACGTAAAAATAGTAATCTATATGTGCCTACTGATATTTAAAGTTATTCACCTTTTACTTTGCACTATCCAACTTAACTGAGGTTGTCTGGAAGAAATCGCTATCAGCGATAAGACCGCCTTTGTACACTTCATCATCTATGTTAAATGTTCTTTGTATTTTGTGTGCAATAAAGAATTTAATAATAATAATAATAATAATAAAGAGCAGCAACAACCCGTCTCTTCCCGTGGGCGTCGTTAAATTCGACTTGGAACCAGAAGGGCAATTCTCGTAATATCTCTTATTACAATTACAGGCAAAATTCAGTTCGGATCTAGTCTCGGTCTCCAAATGTCAAATACGTCATTCTCGGACTACAATATAAAGGTTTGTAATGTGATTATATCGAAATGTGATCGAAAGTTGAACAAAGCTTTTAAAATCAAGTTCGAGATTAAAAAAATTGACAGTTCGTCAAATATGCGCTTGCTTCCTTCTATTTATTCTCTTTCACATTTGTCAAAAAACTACTTATATCACTTCAGCTGGGCAATACTGAACAATTAATAGTGAGAGCTTTGTTCAACTTTCGATCACATTTCGATATAATTACATTACGAATCTTTATATTTAATGTCGTATTTGACATTTAGGAGATCGAGACTGGATCCGATCTGAATTTTGACTGTAATTGTAATACGAGATATTACGAGAGTTGCTCTTCTGATCCATGTCTGCAGGTAGATACAATACGTACAAGTAATAATTAATTAACTTATGACACACTAGCTTTCCGCCCGCGGCTTTGCGTGGATTAACCTTATCGCGGAAATTTGTTTATCCCGAGTGAACTACTCACTTTATCGGGTTAAAAAAGGTGTCAAAGTCAAAGATGCTTTATTTTATTTTTTTAATTTTTTTTTTGCGGTTGACTGGATACGCATTTGACCACAATCTCACCTGATGGGAAGTGATGATGTGGCGGAAAATGAAGTATGCGATCTCAGTAGATGCCTATTCACCCTGCTCTTTATTTTGTAGGTACACAGGGAACATTTAAAATAGTCAATTTTACATGTCTTAAATACAGGGTAGATTCTACCTATATTACATGCAAATCCGTTCAGCGTTTATAATATTAGTTAGATAAATTTGTCTTTAAAAAGTTTATAGAAAGTCCATTCAAAATGACAGAAATCAAGTACAAAAATAAAATTGTATTTTAAAATGTATTTATTCACGTAGTTTGTATTTGCAGCCCTATTTAATAACGCACAACCTTACCTATTTCAAATGTACTGTCCTTATACCCAAAGGTTGCCTGGAAGAGATCGCTTTTAGAGATAAGGTCGCCAAATTGTACATTCTATTCTTACCACTTTCCTGAAACTGTATTTTCTTTTCTGTTGTGCAATAAAGTGTATTTGTATTGTATTGTAAGTAGATTCTGACTACGGAACCTTTCTGCTCGCGGTACAACACGCACTTGTTTAATTAAGTTTTTTCTCATAAATAACTACACTCTGCTGTTTAATAAATCAATTAAATTAGTTTTTGTTTAGCAAACCAAAAAAATATAGCCATGTTTAATGATGGTGAATATATTTTTTTTTTGACGACATAATGATGCTTTTCACGTTAGTATATCCTATACCCTATGCCGACACCTTTTTATAGTAATATTGTATACTTTTTATTTTTATCGACGACCGATTGGTTTAATGGATAGTGACCCTGTCAGCGAAACTAACAGTCGCGGGTTCGAATCCCGCGAGGGGTAAATGTTTGTGTGATGAATACAACATTTATTCCCGAGTCATGACTGTTATGTAAATATTTATGTATGTTTATACATTATCTAGTTTCCATAGCACAAACTTTACTTAGTTTGGTGACTAGATGATTGGTGTAAGTGGCCGAAATATTTATTTATTTATATTTTTTTACCTTTTGCCTTTTTGACTATTTAGTTTATTTTTTTTTTACTTTCGGTTGGCTATATTATAGTAGAATAAATATAACCACCCTAAGAACACTCTTTTATCTATTATACAGTCCATAAAATCACAATATCTATGGAAGAAGTGGCGGTTTGCCGTTTAGCAATTGCTAAATATTTCTTTTTTTTTATGCACGACGGGTTAGTACATGGTTTCAATCACACCTGATGTTAAGTGAAGATGGGGTCAAAGGTGGAAGCGTACTGACCCGGAAACTCCAACATATTTGGGAAGATGGCTATGTTATCTCTGACAACCGGAAGACAACAATGCTATTGACATTGCTGCTTGGCGGCAGATTTAGATAAGATGGTGGTAGCTAGCCAGGCGGACATTTAAAATGCCCTACCACCAACGTCGTAGGGCATTTTAAATGTCGTGTAACCTTGTCGTGACATTGTTGTGTTCCGGTTGTCAGAGATAAGATAGCCAGTTCCCCAATTAGGGTGGGGTTTCCGGGTCAGTACGCTTCCACCTTCAGCCTCATCTTCACTTAACATCAGGTGGTCTACTTTCTAACGAAAATAGCTTCGGTTTGCTGTGTCACTTATAAACCAATCATCATTATTTTACTTTTGTTGTATTTAGTTGGACATGTCACGTTAGTTAGCAAGGAACGTATGAAGTTATGCAAAGAAATGATTCTTAGCAAAAGAAAAAGTCCGAAGTATTTTCCTTAGAGAGTAGACCCTCAGGTGTGATTGAGGTCAAGTGCTAAGCCGTTGTGCATAAACAAAATGAAGTTCATAAGTGCATATCCATTCCCAGCTCAAACGATTAAAATGTTATCGAATACCTTTGTATTTACGGAAGCATTGATTAGATAGTTACTTATCTTCTATAGTACGTTTGACTGTGGTTGACTACAACAATTAAATGTTGGTATAAAATGTACTCATATTTTTTTTTAATCTGAGGATATCTAACGACTGGCACCTTCACCAGCCAACCATTACCAGATATTATGACTTCAAATCTCACTAAAAGTGAATGTTCGTGTAAGTTATCGATGTTTATATAAATATTTATGTCTATCCGTCATCCAGCATCCACCGCACAAGCCTTGCCCAGTCCGGGGCCAGATGATTGGGGCAAGTGTACCATAATATTTATTTATTTATTTATTTATTAAAAATTAAGTATTATTATGTAGATTTTATGTTTTAATGTACCATAAGAATTAATAAATATATTGGATTTGATTTGATATATAATAAATAATAAATAAATAAAATACATTTGCACATACACACATCGCCATCTAGTTCCGCACTAAGCAACTAGGCTTGTGTTATGGATACCAGATGTTTGATATCCTACGCAAATACATTTTTTTTTGTAAATAAATACATATATATAAATGAAAAACATCCATAACTCGGGAACACATGTCTGTATTCATCATACAAACATATGCCCCTAGCGGGATTCGAACCCGCGACCTTTTGGTATAGCAGCAGAGTTTCTAACCACTACACCAATTGGCTGAGCCACCCCAAGCCGATACACAGTACGAAATCAAAGACACATAGGGCGAAGTATACTATAGGTTTATCATGTTTAATTTTGATGGACAGTTTTATAGTGTTATCGTACTTCATACATGTGAGTGTTGTACTCGTCTGTAATTGTTAGATAGATAGATAAAGCATGTATTTACGCCACTGCGTTCACACAACTACACAATTTTTAAATTACAAAGAAATATACATACAAATAAACGTAAAGACTAGAAAATACAAAGAGCGAGTGTGTGCCGCAGTAGCACAGATGGGTTATAACTCAGTGTGGCACATCACTCAAAGAGCGAAACACTGGTTTTCATTTACAACGCCTACAAGTATTTTTAGTAGTAGTAAGTAGTAATTGGAGTTCATACCAGATAGTTTATGTTTAAATGACTTTGTAAGATGTAATGTATGCACTCTGTTGGAGAGCCCAAATAAACCATTTTATGTGTGTCAATATCGGTCATATTTCTAATGTTTTTGAAAACGAAAATTTGATCAGATTGGATTATGTAGGTATACGTAGTGTGCATTAACCACACAGCTTAATCCATAAACGCCTAAAGTTAAATTTTCAGTATCGAATTTAAAGGCTGTAAAAAGCATAAAATGTTACTAGATTTGTAATAAGTTATACATAACATGCATCGTATGCGGGCTGTAAACACTTGCCGAATATGAAAACTAATTTTCGTTTTCAATATGAAGGTGCTTCAAATTCTGATCAATAAGTACACCAAGCTATTTAGTATTTGTAACTCTAGTCTGGAGATAGATGGACATGAGCAAGTGGTCGTGGGGTTCAAGCATTAAATGAGCTTTGACATTCAGGGCAGTAGACGGTGGTAGGTTCGAGGATCTAATGGCAAATGCAAGAATCTGTGTCTTAGATAAATTCAGAGTGAGTGAGTTAGATGATAGCCATTTCAATACATGTGTGCAGTGTCATCTACATAGGTGAAAACATTACAATTACACATATTCAAATGGCAGAGATCGTTTATATAAATCACAAACAAAGTTGGTCCCAACAGACTTCTCTGTGGGACACCGTCAGTTATTTCCTCCTCTTCACACACAAAATCCCCAATTTTTACCGTTTGGAACGTTTGGAGATATAGTCTGCAAAGTTATCATGTGCTGTACCCCTTACACCTAGAGCCTTCATCTTTGACAAGAGTATGGGAAGAGATACAGTATCAAATGCCTTTGCCTTTCTTTGATATTCAAAGAATCCAAGACATTTTCTGTCGATATCCAGGTTTTCGACGATTAGATTAGTTAGCAACTGGAAGCGACGATGAGATAGAAGCATCATGTGTATATGATTCATGATCTTCCGCTGGTCCTAGGCCTTGTGATAACGCTCAATAAGTAATTTAATGCCTTGTGTAAAGTCTAACATTAGAAAACAATAAATGTTTCTTTTTTGTTATTTTGGAGAATGTCCAGGTTGAATCTTATGTATGCCACCCCCTCACCCTTGAGTCGAAGGCTGGATCCGCCCTTGTTGGATGGAACATGTATCAAACAGATTGTGTTCCGGTTGTCAGAGATCAGATAGCCAGTACCCCAAATACGATGGGGTTTCCGGTCAGTACGCTTCCACCTTCAGCCTCATCTTTACTTAACATCAGGTGTGATTGAGGTCAAGTGCTAACCCGTTGTACATAAGATAAATTAAAGGTCTCCACGAACGAAACTCAAAGAGAGATGCGAGTAAGTAGCTACATATCAATTTTTAGAAAAAAAATGTCTAAATAAAAGATTTTAAAAAAGTATGAAAGACTACGATTTATACCTACCAATAAAAAGTAAAAAATGAGACGAAATAAGTTGTACCTAATCTGTAGTCGTGTAACTTTTGTGTCAGGGGCTTTTTGGCGGGATCTCGGCGAGTGAAGTTGCATTTTTCTTTATAATCCTTATAATTTGTGCATTTTAACTTTTGAAGCTTAATAATGGCAGAATATTGTGCAGCAAACGTTAGTGATAGTGTACAAGTGAAGGGAAGTGTAAATTAAAGTGCGTAACGGAGCTTTCGGGTTCCCACAAGAAGCCGCCAAAATCTTTTGTAAAGCATTCTGCCACTTTACTGAAGAATGACTTGACCGTGACTAGACTCTGTATACGCCAAGTATACGACGAATTACTTGTGTTGACTGAGACTGACTTACAAACTGAATAAATAAGAGAAATAAGACATGGCTGTTATGGGCTAGATCCCTTTGCCTTCTCCTAGAGGAGAGAATAAATAATTTTGTGTCAGGGGTGTCTTTACTCCACCAATCATCGAAGCGCATGACAGTAGGTACTCAGGTCTAGTTCTCAAAATAAAGTTACGTACGAGGAACTGTATAGAGACCTCTGACTTATTTGTGATCAATTGAGTTATTTCGTTTCGTTTGTAAAGCCTACTTGGGAAATTATAATTTCTAAGTTTTTGTATCAAATATTCTAATGTTTTTTTTATGCACAACGGGTTAACACTTGTTCTCAATAACACCTCATGTTAATCGAAGATTAGGCCAAAGGTGGAAGCGTGCTGACCCAGAAAACCTATCCTATTTGGGGGACTGGCTATCTTATCTCTGACAAACGGAACACAACAATGCTATTAATATTGCCGTTTGGCGGCAGACTTTAGATAAGATGGTGGTAGCTAGTCGGGTGAAAATTTTAAATGCCCACCACCAACTAAACTTCTCGCGGGATCTAGGTATTCACTTTATCGGGATAAATGTCCTATGTATATCCAGGGTATATTCTACTTATGTACCAAATTTCATCCAAATCTGTTCATCCCTTTTGCTGTGATTGAGTAACAAACAAACAAACATCCAACTTTCGCATTTATAATCTTAGTGATACTGATAGTGTGTGTACATTGATATATCTACCATCTGATATCCACGACACAAGCCTAGTTGCTTAGTGTGGAACTAGATGGCATTGTGTGTATGTCCAAGGATATTTATTTATTTTATTTGTTTAATTGAACTAAACAATGAGTACTGTCAGAAGACCTATGATTATTCCATCAGGACTTGTACCATTTTTCTATGAGTATGAAATACCTGTCTTTTGGTGAAAGCCAATTTTAAATATTTTAATAAGCGTAGTGAGACTAGTGGTAGACATACAAGAGCACAATACTGTAACCTATTGTATAAACCTCCTTGCCGCAAATACGTTTATGAAAATAATGTTTATAACATGTATATTTATAATATTGTATAACAATCTGCCTGACGATATAAAATTAGTTAATGACAAAATGTTTAAAATTCGATTGATACAATGGCTTCAGGCAAAGTGTTTCTATGATATTAAGGAATATTTAAATTATCAGAATGCTATATAAAGCGTCACAAATCATATTTTGCACATCTGCATGCAGATTGAATACATGATTCCTAAATTTCTTATCAGACCCTGTAAACTGTATTCTGGCAAATAAATAATTTCTTTCTTTCTTTCTTTCTACCTAAATAAATCATAACATTAATTTCCCACCCAAAATACAGAGTCTATAATCGATGTTCAACATTACTTTGATTAGATGTCAAAGTTCGTTTGAATATCTCTCCTATTCCAAATGTCCTTGACACTAACATATTTCGAATAGGCTTCAATGCATACATTGCCCAACAAAAACGCCGGCTTCATTTTACTGATGTAACCACTGATGTAACTTACCAGCCCACGGCCCGAATCTCTTCGCCAGCTGCTGCTCTTCCGCAGGCAGGAAGTAAGGCATCAGATACGAAGATACCAGCTCCAGAACACTCCATAGGGAATCAACTAGTACGAAACATAGCGCAATCACACCCACTATCGCCAGTAAAATTAATGCCGTAAACATTGTTATTGTTAGCGAAAATTTAAAATGTTTTCGTGGTTATTTAGAATTTAAAGGCGTGTTTGTTCACTCGACTCGTCAACGCACACGACGCGATGGCATAGCGCGACAACATGCACTGAGTGAATACTTACCATGCTGACTGACATTTATTCAAGCAAGTTTGCTCGATGACCTACAAATTCACATACGTCATTGTTTACATTTAATTTATATTGCATTATCTAATATTATATGTATATAACGTAAGAAATTCATTTCAGTTACAATTCTGTTTGTATTAGATCGAAAAATTAACCAAAATTTATATAAAACACATTGTGATAACGCCTTGTTGATAGTATTGAACAATACTTGTTTCGTTGTATATTGCTAATAAGATTAACGTAGGCGCTTTTATCGATAGCAAACACATTTCAATCTGTCGTACTCAGCTCACACTAACGACGTGAGCAGCCACATGCATTACACATTTCACTCTCTTACCCTCTCACTCTCTCTTCCTTCCTTTTAAAACAAAATTATACTTTCACAAACTCGTCTTCTCTCCATACTAGACTACGCTGATTTATACTATTTGGATATGACTGAGGAGTTGCTAATAAGCTTGAGCGCCTACAAAATCCTGCCATTCGTTTTATTTTGCGTAAATATGATCATGTATCATATTTACGCAAAATAAAATAGCTCCCCATTCGACTTCGGGGCAAAGTGCACATCCTCTCCTTCCTATTATAACATCCTAAAAAATCCCACAGCTCCTGATTATCTGCGTTTCAGCTTTTTCTTACTCCCCCCTCCTGATATTCCCAGGTGATCCTGCATCACAAAAACGCTTGCCTGTCCTAGAGCCACCACAAACTTCCTTTATCACTCCTTCAGTGTTCAAGCTGAAAATATCAGCTACATATTATTTTATTTATTAGAAAACCAACAGCTTATTTATAAACCATTAAGAACATAGATAGATAAGTCTAAACATCAGCCAATTACAGGTTAAAAAACTCATCCGGTATAATACGGCACCAGTTCAATACGCTTTCCTCCTAAAATTGATAAGATAACCTTAGCGATGGACTTCCATCGAACGATCTTCATTACTATCTACAGAGGGCGGAGTGTGAGTTTTGTTTCGACTTAACTTTGCTACCGCGTTCACGTTTACGTGACGATTTGTATGGAGAAATGTGCAGCGCCTCTAGCGGATAGTTTGCAAAACGATTTTTTTCATAGGGAATTTTTTCGCAAACGCGAACGCGATGGTAAAATTAAAAACGAGACAAAACTCGCACTTCGCATACTGTATTCCTAAAGACATAGACACATTATTATTACGTAGCGTTCTATTCCCCAAGGCACTTCCGGCTCCGACAAACTTTTCAGCTGCGCTCTCTTGCTCTGACTTTTTATAACATTTTGTTTTTTTTTTATGCATAACACAGCACTAGTAGCGTGACAGGTATGTTTTGTTACTAAATATCTATATTATATCTAAAGCAAGCTAACAATTTGTTAGAATTTTTTTTTATTCTATCACTGACTACTCTTTCCATGTGCAAAAAATCACGGCCTTTAAAATTATAGGAGTTAAAGTGTATCCTTACTGGACTAGCATGAATATCTTCAATTAGAGGGAATTTGTTTTGTTTACTCAATGCAAATATCTTTATCGGTGGAAGCTTCGTTGGCTAATGTATGATGCATACTGTACAATGTAACATAATCCTATGTTGTTATACAGGGTGAATTTGAATTCGTGTAATTCTCATTAACTGGTAACGCCACTCTTGATTATGTATTTCCCCAAGGAACAATAGTGGAATTCCATCAAAAATGTTTCGATTGGCCATACAAAGTAAACCATGGTTGGTTCCATTGGTTGGTGGTACGCCTGGCTAGCTACCACCATCTTTTCTAAATCTGCCGCCAAGCAGCAATAGCATTGTTGTGTTCCGGTTGTCAGAGATAAGATAGTCAGTCCCCCAAATGTGTTGGGGTTTCCGGGTCAGTACGCTTCCACCTTCGACCATCAGGTGTGATTGAGGTCAAGTACGAAAAAAAAAAACCATTCTGAGACCACCTTCAGTATGGAGGTTCAACAATTTTTGGCTGGTGACTCCTCTGATTAGGAACAACAACTACAAAGCATAGCCAAATTCAGCCGAAAATTGTTTGACTTCGACACTAAAGGTCATTTCAGAATGGTTTACTTTGTATGGGTAATCGATACGTTTTTGATCGAATTCGACTATGGTTCCTTGGGGAAAGTTGTTCGTAACCAAGAGTGGCGTCACCAGTTAATGGGAATTACATGAATTCGAATTCACCCTGTATATATTAGGTCTATATTAGGTCCTTATCTATGAAATTGACGTTTTGTATGAAGAATTTCATTAAGACTGTTTTCTCCATACAAACATTGTTAATTTTTTTTTGGGAACGGCGAATCCTAATTTAGCTAAACTTTGTGTGTATTATCGGATAACATTACGTTATGTATAGGTAGTATTAATTTTTAAAAGTAACCGCTTTATAAAAATTTCTGCGAATCTAAGAAATAATATGGGAAGGAAAAGAGCTGTGTTTAAGTTTTTTTTATTATGTGATTTAGCTCAGACATTAAAAAATATTTCATGTGAAACCTTCAAAATATATTCTATTTTCGAAATAAATAACAAATTTGGAATTAGCTATAGAATCGTAGGAGTTGGTATATATATGATTAACGAAGAAAAAAATCTCCAATTTCATAGGTAAAGACCTAATATTATATATCATTGACAGAGACGGTTAAAATCTGTACTTTTTTATTTATTTATTTATTTATTTTATGCATAACGGGTTGGTACTTGACCTCAATCACACCTGATGTTAGGTGAAGATGAGGTCGAAGGTGGAAGAGTACTGACCCGGAAACCCCAACACATTTGGGGGACTGGCTATCTTATCTCTGACAACCAGAACACAACAATGCTATTAACATTGCTGCTTGGCGGCAGATTTAGATAAGATGGTGGTAGCTAGCCAGGCGGACATTTAAAATGCCCTACCACCAACCAAACCGAGTACCCGCGACCTCCGAATCGTAAACCCAATGTTGTTTATATTGAGCCACGGAGGCACTTTTACGTTGAAAGGTGTTTATATGACATTTACTAAACAAATCCATTGATGTGTTCCATTCGCCTCATTTACGTATCATTAACTTGATAGTTTAAAATTCAAGGCAATCTGAGCTATACGTAATAGTAGTTTTGGGCGACCTTCACGCCCGTTAAAGAAACAAAATTTCTACAATTGGCCATGGAGCTTGACCTTCTAAATCTATATCTCGTGTGTGTGTATCGATTTACAACTAATATTAACAATGGTGTCGATTCGGATGTACACCAACTAAACTAAAACCAGTTTTAAAGTAGTACTGTCTCTTTCTCCCTGGAACAGTACGATGCGACGGCACCACTCCAAAACTGGTATGCATGATAAAAGAGAAGTTGAACGTCGTGTCATATTAGGAGGTCAAGAGCAAGGCGAAGAGCAGAGAGATATGGAAAAATCATGGAGCATGGCTCTTAAATCAGATGAGTACTATAATAATAATAATAATAAAACGTTTATTGCAGGCATAAAAAAAACCCATATACAACAGTAAAAGTACACTACAAATTAGAATACCCAAATAAATTGCTATAAATTGATATAAAGTACAAGTAAAATAGTCAAAGTAAAATCCACTAATAAAGAACTTTGGCGGTCATTTCCGGTTCGCGCTCTGATGAACAGACAACCAATGCTTAAAAATTGGATTGCAGAGTCTGTCACTCACTGCTTTGAGTATGCTGTTGTCAGAAGCACGCAGTCTTTTCCAAAAGGAAGCTATGCGTGCTCTGAGAACAGCATGAAAATCAGGTACCCGAGATTCGGCGAACATGCCCGAGGCACTACAAAAACGCGGCAATCTCATAAGAATACGAAATGCGTCATTGTATTGCACCCTTATGTTGCCGTAGGCTTTCCCAGTGTATCTTACCCAGAGTTGGCAAGTATATAAACACTGACAATAAGCTTTAAATAACGTTACTTTCACCTGTCTAGTACACTTGCCAAATCTGCGCGCGAGCATGTTACACCTAACCGATAGAGCTCGTCTCTCTCTTTCGATATCCTTATCGTCCCTTAGATCCTCTGTCAATATATGTCCCAAGTATTTAAACTGTTGTACAACCCGAATCGCCGAACCATTTAAATATATATTTGGCACCTTCTCCGGACCTTTACCTGCCCTGAACACCAGCATTTCAGTTTTAGCCACGTTATATTTCAGTCCATGCGCATTAACATAATGCTCACATACTGAAAGCAGTTTCCTAAGACCATTGAGTGAGGGGCTGAGCAGCACCATATCATCAGCATAACTTAGACTATTTACACATACGTCTCCTAAGTGGCATCCAATTTTAGTGTTCCTCAGCTCCACAATCAAATTATTGATGTACAGATTAAAGAGATCCGGAGAGGTCAACCCACCCTGACGCACACCGCAGTCTAACCTATAACTGTTAGAAGTCGCGTCGCCCCATTTTACGACGTTTGATTGATGTCCGTACCAGTATCTCAAAAGATTCACCACTTCACCAGTAACACCTGAGCCGTGCAATTTACTCCAGAGAATTTCATAATTTACTAAATCAAATGCACGACTCAAATCTAGAAAGCATGCATAAATCGATGTCTCCCTGTTAATATAATAGTTAACAGCATGTTTCAAGCTAACTATAGCCGAATCTGTAGAGAGACCAGGACGGAAACCAAACTGAGCGTCATCCACTTCTATACTTTTCAGTAATTCGGGCTGCAGCAACCGTTCAAGGACCTTACCTATTACTGTCCCTAAAGAAATTGGGCGGTAGTTACCCGCAGAACATAGATCACCTTTTTTATTTTTAACTATTGGCACCACTGCCGTCTTCATAAGTTCGCTCGGAAGATGTGAATATCTTATACACATATTATATAGGTAACTCAATTTTGTATAAAGTATATCACCAGCGTATAATATATGCTCAATGCTTAGGCCGTCGTGACCAGGTGACTTACCAGGCTTCATAGAGAGAACTACTTTGGCTACATTTTCAGGAGTAAATTGGATAACAGAATTATCTTTGTTATTATTAATATAATTACGAATCCCGGGTTCACACACTATATCTAGAGGAGTGACTTTGAATCTCCGCGCAAACATATCGGCTATCTGTTCAGGTTCCCGTAAACCATCTATATTTATTGGTAAACTATGCTTATAATTAAACTTTTTAGTTTCCTTCCAAAACTTAACAAAATTATTCTCTGACCTGTGTGTGGCTAATATATCTAGTTTTATAGATTCTTCATTAGCTTGACACCATTTTAGTTTATTTTTAAATTCCCTTTGACTACGTTTCATTTTATCATATATATCACCAGCACACGGTTTACCACATAAAATCCAGAATTTAAAATTTAATCTGTAACATTGATGTTTTTCTTGAATATGGTAGTTCCAACCTGCTACTTGTTTAGACTTACTAAAACCCGAGCGCAAACCGGCCGTTACAGTAGCACCTGTCTGTAATACATTCACAATGTCCGAGTACATACTATCAATGAAATTAATATGAGTTTTTAACGACGGACAGGCAGCGTTGTTTGATTTCCGGGTCAGTGCGCTTCCACCTTCGGCCTCATCTTCACTTAACATCAGGTGTGATTGAGGGCAAGTGCTAACCCGTTGTGAATAAAAAAAAGGTATATTATAGATATTTAGTTATAAAATCTAAAATATTAAATTAAAGTTACCACTGTGAACTTTATTGCGTTGTAGAAGATGCTAAGATCTCCTGAAACTAAGGTATGGAAGTCACTGCCCGCGTCGGTTTTTCCCGACACTTACAACCTTGGGATCTTCAAGTCTAGAGTGAATAGGCATTTACTGGGTGCTTCGTTTCGGTTCGGCTGTCACTTTCCATCAGGTGAGATTAGGGTTGCCAGATAGGAACTTATCAAATCCGGGACAGTTCTAAAAAAAAAAAAAAAAACAATGTCGGGTCGTGGCCATAATAGAAAATATCATATATTTTTTTTATTTTCAAAGGATTCATATTTATATTTAAAAGATGAAATGCCATTTTTTCAAAAAACATACTTTTATTAGCTGTAGGTATGTAATTAGCTTAAATTGGTAAATTAAAACTTTGGTAGACAATTACTAAATTACAAATTAAATAGTAATAAACTGAAGAAAACAAACTATTGCACGCACTCCCGTCCCGCGCGCCTCCCGCACTCGCTCACCGGCAGCCATGTTATTCCTTTCGTTGCTAGTTTATTTTGTTAAAAAATAATAACTTTTCAAAATCCGGGACAATGAGCGCTAATTCCTGGACGCGGGACAAGAGGCAAGATTCCGGGACAATCCCGGATTTCCCGGCGGTCTGGCAAGCCTAGGTGAGATTATAGTCAAAACGCGAAACCAGTTTTTAATAAAAAAAAAAACAATTTTCTAAAAAATTAAGCAATGGCTAGTTTTTTAGAAAATTGTTTTATTTTAAAAGTGAAATTTAAGCACATTTTTTCGACATTATCAAAATAGCTGAATTTCACTTCATGTATTGTAGTATCACAAACGTGCTAGGCAATGAAGTGTACAGAACCTTCAACAAAACGTAGCTTACACTTGACGGAAGTGTTGCGGTCCAAGCAGATACATTAAAACCGGTCCTTTAATTTTTTATCAATCTCAGTTCTCGTGTAGAGGCCACTATAGATGGTTGATAGTGCCAATGAAAAATATAATTTTAAAATATTATTAAATTTTGTTATTACATAATGTTAACAACAATAATTATAGCCGTACTTCTACTGGTGACTCTTGTAGCCGCACTCGAAATGGTGAGGTCATGTAGAAGTGAAGAAGATTCTTCGAAAAGGACCCTAAGATTGTGGAGTGGTGAGTGGTCATTCACCTCTGTGAGAAAAGCAACAAATCAGAGGGCGGAGTGTGAGTTTTGTTTCGACTTAACTTTACTACCGCGTTCATGTTTACGTGACGATTTGTATGGAGAAATGTGCAGCGCCTCTAGCGGATAGTTTGCGAAACGATTTTTTTCATAGGGGCTTTTTTCGTAAACGCGAATGCGATGGTAAAGTTAAAAACGAGACAAAAGTCATACTTCGCACACGGTAGTACAATCGTCATTAAAATCATATTAAAAAATACCAGTCAAGTGCATGCACGAAAATATAGTTACATTTAAAAATACAAATTTGCTGTAGATGTCAATCGGTTTTTTTTAAGAGTTTCTTTCTATGCGCTTACTTTTTGCAGTTCCAATCCCAACTAATATCACAAATGCGAAAGTTTGTATGTCTGTATGTTTGTTACCTCTCCACGCCTATACGGCTGGACGGATTTGGATGAAATTTGGTGGGTAGTCATATTAGGACCTGGATTAACATATAGGTAAATTTTTTTGCTAAACGATTTTGATAAAATCTTCCACGCGGACGAAGTCGCGGGCGGAAAGCTAGCTACTCATATTGTCATGAATTTTTCAAGTATATTATGTACCTATATGTATTTTATATACCCTAGTCTAGACTAATTAAGGAAAGAGTGAAAGGGTGAAAAAATAGGAAAGAATGAAAGTTCCACCTCTCCCAAACAAATGGGAGTATAATACCTACATAATACAGACAATAAATTTATAAGTGTAATCATAAACATATATCACATTTTAGCTTTATAGTACTAATACATACATACCGTCACGACCTTTGTTCTAAATCGGGTGGTCAGAGGTACCCCAACATTAGCATTTGGGTGTTACAAATATTAACTTGAAACAACATTGGTTTGGTTCGAAATATATACAGAAATGTACACATGACAAGGGGTGATTCTGTCGCAGTTAAAACGTGCAAATCTATGCAGGATTAAATGTAATTAATGTAATTCCTGTACACTGGTGACTGCACTCCTGAGGGCGGAGGTAAATAGTTACTATACTCTTTGGGGCGGAGTGTGAGTTTTGTTTCGAGCTAACTTTACTACCGCGTTCAAGTTTACGTGACGATTTGTATGAAGAAATATGTAGCGCCTCTAGGCAATAGTTTGCAAAACGATTTTTTTCATGGAGACTTTTTGCGTAAACGCGAACGCGATGGTAAAGTTAAAAACGAGACAAATACAATACAAATAACACTTTATTGCACAACAGAAAAGAAAATACAGTTTCAGAAAAGTGGTAAGAATAGAATGTACAATTTGACAAAACTCGCATTTCGCACACATATTATTACGAACAACTTACCCGAAGGAACCGTTTCAGCTGAATTCGGCTATATATGGTTCCTAGTGAATGGTTGTTCGCAATAATCACGAGTGGAGTTGCCAGCCGATAATTGTTGGACTTCCATACTAAAGGTGAGTTCGTAGAATAATCGAAAATTTCTTGATCGATTTCGACTATGGTTCCTTGGGGAAAGTTGATCGTAATCAAGTGTGACGTCACCAGTCAATGGGAATTGCACGAATTCCAATTCATCCTGTATAACATTAAGTCCTCACTACTGTAGGCGCACTGCCACCTCTCACAAGGACATTTTTTTTTAATTTTTTTTTTTTTATATATGAGAGAGCGGCAAACGAGCATGCGGGTCACCTGATGGAAAGTAATCACCGCCGCCCATGGACACCCGCAACACCAAAAGTGTCACAGATGCGTTGCCGGCCTTTGAGGAAGGTGTAGGCTCGTTTCAAGGTTTGAAGGTTCCAATGTCGTACTCGTTCGGGAACACCGCTGCCGGAAGTGCGTTCCACAGGGTGGTCGTACGTGGTAAGGTACATAATCCACCAACTAGGTTTACAGTGAAATATTTAGGGCCCTGTCAAGTCTAGTCGACTTTTACGACACCCACGAGATAGGTCGTTTCTATTCTTCTTACGTGCAGAATCCACACAGCTCTAACTATAGCACATAGATATGTCATAGTAGAGACAGCCGGTGCGGACACGGCGAAATTGCAAGGGCTCCTTTGCTTATGGAACCCTAAAAACAAACCTCATTGACCATGGCTTCGATGCGTCAGTCGTAGGTTTCCTTGTTCCGCATGACCGAGAGATTTGTGGCATTAAAATGGGTCTTAATAAATACATTACGAAATCTACATCTACGATTCTGTTTACTGTTATATGACTGAATTTGTACTTTGATGAGCGTTTATATAGTTACACTACAGTTTCCAACTACAGTAGCTATCATCGCTATTTTGTACTATGTATACATATTTATTTCTGTATCCAATAAAATTACCTATTCATATTCTTATTCTTATTATGTATGGTTATCCGTTATCTATAGTATCCATAGTACAAGCGTTTAGTTTGGGTCTAAATGATTGGCGTAAGAGTCTGAATTTCTTTTTTTTTTTAAATCTTGTATTGAAAAGCCGACCATTGCCCTCTCTATAGCTCGTTACGTGACTTTGAGCTTCCAGATGAAGTCTATTGAGAGATCACGTTTCATCATACAATTTCTCTGCTTCTTCCTTTCCCCCTCCCTCCACAAGGGAAGTTTATTACACAATCCGATAAATATCTGTTTGCAGTTCCGTTGGAAACGGTAAAGAACAAACTCCGAGGAATGAAGACCCTGAAGGAAGAACCGTCGCCGTTCCAGAATCAAGATAGCGTCAGTCAAATTGCGTAATAGAGCATTTATCGGCATATCACAAACCGTTATCACCTATATCGTAACTATATGGGATTTTTGGGAAAGGGAACATCGTAGTCTCAGTCTTGAAAATTTAGAAAATCCTCTAGAGTCAGCCGATGATTTTATCATACAGATGAGCATTCGATTTCAATTAAACATGGCTAAATACCACATCGGAACCATCAGTTTTCGGAAACAAAAAATCATTTACAAATCGGTTCAGCTGTTTTCATACAATGCTACAGACCGATATGCAGACATACACACACATAGGCATACAGCTAGACAAAAATTATAACATACAGCATCTTTCTTTTTGCCTCGGATTTGAAAAAGAACGAAGGAGATTGCTGATTTACTCACTGTCTGACTGATATGCATAGTTGGATAGAAAAGAAAATGTAGAGTCGTTGGTTGCGAGAAACTGATATAGTATAAGATCCGGCCATAGAAATATATACCCTCATCTGTTATTCGACTATAACAAAATTATTATGTTAGTTAATGAATATATTAATACATTGAAAATGGGTTGCCTAGCTAAATCGCGGGCCAAACGGTTAATTAATGTAAATCCAAATTAATTGTTTTTCAATTAACTTCCCCGATTTGTTATTTATAAAAATCGACCATTATCTGAAAGAACATAACATAAGGAACTGGAAAAATATAGGTTGCCTACTTTCCCTTCAGCCTAACTATGGAGTTGTCATGTATAAACATGCGAGCAAGCGTTATTAATATACCCTCATCAGTTATTTAATTGATTTTTTTTTAATTAAACGTTATTTTATACTCTTTCTAACAGTATAAGGTTGCCTCAGTAAAAGTTTGTCACATGCACGGTTGCTGTGATTTTAGATGCGTCGTACAAGCGAGCTACATTGAATAAATACTGGATTTAAGTCAGATTAAATATTAAAAATGGTATCAAATACTTTTCACTCACATATTTATTTAATAACAATACATAATTATAATTACATAAAAATTAGAAAATTTTTTTGTTTACATATTTTGATTCATGAATAGCAAAAATATTTTTTAATATCTATTAAAAAATTATATAAAAATTTTTCTTTCTCCAAGTCGCTACAGGTTTAGTGTAATAAAATATTATGACCAAATTATTTCTTTTAATATTTAGTAACAATATTGGTTCACTATATGCATTTGTTTAGTCACTCTCGTCCTTTACTCATGTCAGATGACCTGAATATTTTCTCTAAAAAGGCAGCAGGAAGATGTAATGCACTCTCTTGATGCCTCCGATTCACCTTTCAACATAGTGAAGCTCAAACTGATAGGGTCATCTTATCTCTATTTGCACGAAGGTGGGTTTGAGTTGATTCAATTCATTTCGTTACGAAAGTTTGAGAGATTATTTAATTCGAGGTAGAATAAACCACGCATTGGTGTCGATTCGGATGTACACCGACTAAACTAAAACTAGTTTTAAAGTAGTACTGTCTCTTTCTCCCTGGAATAGTACGATGCGACGGCACCACGCCAAAACTGGTTTTAGTTTCGTTGGTGTACATCCGAATCGACACCATTGTTGCTTGTAATACAACACTACAGAACTAAATAGTCATGAGTTGGCCACGAAAGGTTTAAAATCGATACAAGAAATTAAATGGAAAAAAAAGAATGAATTGTTTAGTGCACAATTTACGTCAATTCAATGTGGCTTCATGCAACAAATGCACGTTGTGTCAATCTAAGTCCTGAAGATTGTGGTTGGTTTTTGGATGGCTACTTGAAGCCAACGTGGTTTGAAGGGGACCCAACGCCCTTACAAGTGGAGGATATAGTCACCGAATCAAAAGAAGATAACGATGAAGAATTCGATTTTGATATCAGTACTTCTGACGAATCAGAAGCAGAATAAGTTTTTAAAAAAAATATTTTATTGGAAAATTTTTATATAATTTTTTAATAGATATTAAAAAATATTTTTGCTATTCATGAATCAAAATATGTAAACAAAAAAATTTTCTAATTTTTATGTAATTATAATTATGTATTGTTATTAAATAAATATGTGAGTGAAAAGTATTTGATACCATTTTTAATATTTAATCTGACTTAAATCCAATATTTATTCAATGTAGCTCGCTTGTACGACGCATCTAAAATCACAGCAACCGTGCATGTGACAAACTTTTACTGAGGCAACCTTATACTGTTAGAAAGAGAATAAAATAACGTTTAATTTAAAAAAAAAATCAATTAAATAACTGATGAGGGTATATTAATAACGCTTGCTCGCATGTTTATACATGACAACTCCATAGTTAGGCTGAAGGGAAAGTAGGCAACTTATATTTTTCCAGTTCCTTATGTTATGTTCTTTCAGATAATGGTCGATTTTTATAAATAACAAATCGGGGAAGTTAATTGAAAAACAATTAATTTGGATTTACATTAATTAACCGTTTGGCCCGCGATTTAGCTAGGCAACCCATTTTCAATGTATTAATATATTCATTAACTAACATAATAATTTTGTTATAGTCGAATAACAGATGAGGGTATATATTTCTATGGCCGGATCTTATACTAATAGGAAAATTATTGCCACAAACCAGCGAACCCCGATGTAAGATACTGAATGAGTGTCACTCAGTGTCCGTTCGTCTATGCTACTACACAGAGCTCACGTTAGGTTATGATTATTGTTAAAGGCTAAATATCTTCATTACGGCTTAACCGATTTCTATTAGGTACAGATATTGCTAAGAATCACCGCCAGAAAACCAGCTTTTTAATAAAAAAAAACCGCATCCAAATCGGTTTACCCGTTTAAGAGCTACGGTGCCACAGACAGTCACACACAGACAAAGTGGTGAAATTTATCAAATCAAATCAAATCAAAATATTTCATGGGGAGTGTTCTGAAGAACTGTTCGAGCTAATACCCGCTGCTCAATTTAACCGATACACTTCTCGCCGAAAATTAAATTTCCATCCACATCACCTGGATGAGTGGAAGTCTACCACTGTACGTTTCTCAAGAAACTTCTTACCACGTACGACCACCCTGTGGAACGGACTTCCGGCAGCGGTATTCCCGAACGAGTACGACGAAGGTTCCAACCTGCAGGAAACGAGCCTACACCTTCCTCAAAGGCCGGCAACACATCTGTGACCCTTTTGGTGTTGCGGGTGTCCATGGGCGCCGGTGATTGCTTTCCATCAGGTGACCCGCATGCTCGCTTGCCGCCCTCTCATATTAAAAAAAAAAAAAATAATTTCATGTGATAAAATTATCACTTGAAAACGTCACTATTGATGTTAGAAATATAAATAAAAGTGGCTGCTTCTATCAATAATTTAAAATTCTCGAAAATAGTCTGAATCAAAGTCTATTTAATTATTATTTATAATTAGTTTTTAAGCTTTTCGAGTGCAACCAATGGTACATGTGGGATTTATGTTGTACTTGAAAAGAGATATTAAGGTCAACTATCGATAGTCAAACTATTAATTGATATCTAGTCCGAACTATAAGTCGGCTCGGCATCCCCTTTGTACAAACTTCAAGCATTTATTTCAACGTAAGACACACGATATCAATATCATTAATCAGCTCAAGTATATAACTCTGGGTAAGATACACTGGAAAAGCTTACGGCGCCTTATGTATGGGTGCAATACAATGACTCATTTCGTATTCTTATGAGATTTATGCGGTTTTGTAGTGCCTCGGGCATGTTCGCCGAATCTCGGGTGCCTGGCTTTCATGCTGTTCTCAGAGCACGCATAACTTTCTTTTGAAAAAGACTGCGCGCTTCTGATAACAGCATACTCGAAGCAGTGAGTGACAGACTCCGCAATCCAATTTTTGAGCATTGGTTGTGTGTTCATCAGATCGCGAACCGGAAATGACCGTAAAAGTTCTTCTTTGTTAGTGGGTTTTATTTTGATTTAGTTTATTTTACTTTATATCAATTTATTTGTGTATTTTAATTTGTATTTTACTTTTGTATATGGGTTTTTTTATGACTGCATAAACGTTTTTATTATTATTATTATGAGGTACTATTTCACACATTATTTAATGATATAGACATATATAAGCTCACCACATTTATCCCAAATAGGTGGGTTAGAGATATCCCAAACATTATTGGATTTTTTTTTATGCACAACGGGTTCGTACTTGACCTCAATCACACCTGATGTTAAGTGAAGATGAAGTCGAAGGTGGAAACGACCCGGAAACCCCAACACATTTGTGGGACTGGCTATCTTATCTCTGACAACCGGAACACAACAATGCTATTAACATTGCTGTTTGGCGGCAGATTCAGATAATGCTGGTAGCTAGCCAGGCGGACATTTAAAATGCCCTACCACCAACCAAAACGATTTTTGTTCGATGTTCGAAATATTAACAGTTTAATGTTTTAAATAACAATAACCTTTAGAAATGTACAGAAATGCACACGTAACAGGGGGTGAGGCCATCGCCGTTAAACGTGCAAGTCTATAGATTTATTTTAGTGCAAAGAAGGGATTTTGCATTGAATAAAACGACTTGTGTGGAGACTTCGGCGGTGACTATTTTTTGACTAGTTGGCATAAATACGGAACACTATACAGGGCGTCCCAAAGTTATGGGACATGAAGGGGAAGTACCTTAAATATCGTAGATAGTGAATTTTGCTCAAAGAAGACTTTATGTTATTTTTAAAAGTTAGTAATTCTGCATTCATAGATTTTCTAAAAATTACTTGCTTCGGCTGGGAATCGAACCGACTTAAATGTGAAAAAAAAAACACCCTACTTTTATGATGCCAATCGAAAGAATAGCTAAAAAATAATAACTCTGCCTAAGTAACATAGTATTTTAAAAGAAAGGAACAACATAAAATGATTGAGTCAAATTTCAAGAAAGTTATTTATTGCCGACGACGTTCGAAAAGTAGCGATATTATCATTCCAAAGATAGCATTGATTATTCGTAAATAAGTACCCACTTCATAAAATAGGTACTAACATAGTTTTCCTTATTATAAGTGCACGTGTAGATGAAATGATAAAACTTGTATTTCAATACGTCCTCTGTAAGCTAGACAGAAGGCAAATTAAAAACAAAAATAAATAATTTATAATTTGAAAATGGAACAGTTTATGACAGCGTTTGTTTGAATGCATACTTTTTAAGATATTTTAAAAAGAAGTGATATTTTTAAATGTTGTTCTTAAATTTGAAAATGGAACAGTATGTGCGAGCGTTTGTTTTTCGGATATTGATCTGTTTAGTCTCAATTCACTTACACAAGTGTTATTGTGTTAATTTATTGCGAACATGGCATATCAAGTAAGTTTTGATCTAATGGAAGCATATTTTTTGAACGATAAAGATATCTCTAGAAGTTTGCGGTGGTATGGCGTAAAATATCCTGATAGACAAATACCGTCTCGTAAAGTTTTGAAAAGGCTTGTGAACAATTTGAAAACTCTGGGACGTTTCGATAAACGCCCAAGAGAACCACAGCAAGAAAACCATACGATCAACGACGAAGAACTTGGTATTTTAATTTACTTTTCGGCTTTTCCGAAAGCATCGGTGAGAGAAGGAGAACATGAAATTGGAGTTTCAAAAAGTAAAATACACCGTGTATTAAAAAAACACGGTTTTAAGAGTTATGTTGAAGGACGATTGGTTCAAAAATTACTTCCGGGCGATACAGAAAGGAGAAAAAATTTCTGTCTTGATATCCAGGCACGATTGCTCGAAGATCCAAATTTTTTGGATAATATTATTTGGACAGACGAATCTAACTTTAGCAATAACGGTATGTATAACCGCAACAATAATCGTATTTGGTCTAAAGAAAATCCCCTACGAGTGACTGAAACTAATAACCAAGTGCGTTTTTCACTCAACTGTTGGTGCGGACTTTTAAAAAACCGGGTTTTCTTAATCCATTTTTACCAAGGAACCTTGAACACAGAAAAGTATTTAGGAATACTTCAAATTTTAAGGGATAAGATAAGAAACCATTCCGCGGCGGAGCAAGAAAACTTAATTTTCCAACAAGATGGAGCTCCGGCTCATAATAGTCGGAGAGCAGCAGATTTTCTAAATGAATGTTTTCCTACATGGATTGGTACAAATGGACCGATTAGATGGCCGGCCAGATCCCCGGACCTCACACCATTAGATTTCTTCTTTTGGGGATACGTGAAAGATATGCTATACAAAAAGCGATACGAGAACGTAGGCGAGTTGCAAACAGAATTGTGCCATATCACATCGAGTGTTCACCATAAAATGATTAGAAAATCAACAGGCAGCGGGCTCATTAAAAGATTGGCGATTTGCGTAAGACAAGAGGGATCACATTTTGAGCATTTAATTAATTAATTTACAAAAAAATACCTACTTAATTGACTACGGCAGTTTCATGTATGTTTTTTATTTGATTAAAATGATTAATTTCACGTTGTTCCTTTCTTTTAAAATACTATGTTACTTAGGCAGAGTTATTATTTTTTAGCTATTCTTTCGATTGGCATCATAAAAGTAGGGTGTTTTTTTTTTCACATTTGAGTCGGTTCGATTCCCAGCCGAAGCAAATAATTTTTAGAAAATCTATGAATGCAGAATTACTAACTTTTAAAAATAACATAAAGTCTTCTTTGAGCAAAATTCACTATCTACGATATTTAAGGTACTTCCCCTTCATGTCCCATAACTTTGGGACGCCCTGTATAGTCCTGTAAGGAAACACTTTCATACAGGTTGTGAATTTTTTGCACATGAATAGAGAACCTGTCAGTGATAGAATAAAAATGTTTTCTAATAAATCGGTACCTTGCTTTTGATATAGTATTTATAGGTATTTAGTTATAAAATATAGACTATTAGATTAAAATTACCACTGTGAATTTCATTGCGTTGCAGAATATACTTAGAACACCTGTAAATATTTTAAAAAGAAATCGATCAATTTTTTTACATTTATGAATCTGACCTATTTAATATTGTAGGTTTTATAACTAAATACCTATATTACGAGTATACCTACCTAAAACAAGCTAGAGAATGGTTAGAAATCATTTTTATTCTAATTCTGATGGGTACTCTTTTTTTTATGCACGACGTGTTCGTACTTGACCTCAATCACACCTGATGTTAAGTGAAGATGAGGTCGAAGGTACTCTATCCTTTAACAAAAAATCAGGAACTTTAAGGCCCGTATTTTAGAATGTTAATCAAGCGTAGATCTGCGCTTGAACATAGAAAGAGATACTGCTATACAAATTACATAAAGCTGTCCCTTTTTAACTGTCCTCAAGCGCAGATCTCTGCTTGATTAACGTACGGGCGTAAGATTGTAGGAGGTTACACCATAAAAATTTCATATTGTTACTGGACTACTAGACAATGGTGCTCCCCGGGAGGGCGCGCCAGCCGCCGTCCGGGAACGGGCCACCCTAGTGAGGGGGGGCAGGTCGAGGGGGGACCTGGACCCGCTTATGCGTTCCCAGGTCCTCCATACTGCCGAGGAAGGTCGCCGCGGGGTTTTGGTGGGTATCCCTCCCGGTAGGGACGGGAATCCCACATAACCGTCTCGCCGTCTCCCAGGCACACCGCATTTCCCCGCGTAAAAAAAAATAAAAAAAAGACAATGGTGCCACCAGGCAATAAGAGAACATGCAAGAAATAAAATTAACCAAATTTAGAAAATTTACTTTATTAATATTAAAATAGGTATCTAATCATCATTATCAGCCACAGGCCGACAACGACTGAACATGTCTATGGGGAGACCTGTCCCCATAGATTTCCAGGGTGACTGGTTGTAAGCCTTCCTTCACCTTCATAAGGTCGTCCGTCGACCCTGTGAGTGGACGTCCTACGATGCGCTTGCCCGTGCGTGGTCTCCACTCGAGAGCTTCAATGCCCCACCGGCTATCAGTTCCTCGAGCTATTAGGCATATTTGGCATAGGTAGTTTATTTTTTTAAAACATAGAATAAAGCTTTAATTGTGTCATTTGACGGTCGCGTTTGTAGCCCATTCCACATAATTACATCATTAAATTAAAGAAAACTTGAAGTAATATGATTTCCATATAAATTTCGCATGATAGGAACCTTACGAATCCGGCTGGTCGCATATCAATCTGAGGAAGGCATTTCACTTACGTAATATGCCCTATTTTTTCCTTACGCTAAAAAGTGGTAGAGCCACGCTGTAAGCTATTAGCTTGCAGCATGAATGGGCCGGCTCGACCGGGGAAGTACCACCCTCTCGCAGAAGACCGACGTCTGAGTAGTGGCATTTTGCCACTGCGCTTGGTCCGGTGAGCGAGGGCGCCGGAGGCCCACCTTCCAGTCTCTCTCCAGAATGGTAGCGGTATTTAAAGAGTTAGTACCCCAGGAGGGTACCAGCACTATTAGTGCTGGAGAAACCCTCATCGCTCAGGCTGCCCTACTTATTCTGGAGTGGACACCTTCCTCAAAGGCGGGCAACGCATCTGTGACCCTTTTGGTGTTGCGGGTGTCCATGGGCGGCGGTGATTGCTTTCCATCAGGTGACCCGCATGCTTTGCCGCCCTCTCTTATAAAAAAAAAAAAAAAAAAATTAATCCGCCGGTATGTCTTGCCTACTAGGTACCACTTCAACTTAGGTCCGTGTTAATAACCGTTCTCAACATTGAGAACAGTCTTGTGATCGGTCGCAAGTAAACGTGTTGATTAATAAACCTTACTCGAGACCTGAAACGCACGTGCGTACTCAAGCAGTACTTACTTGAGAGGTACGCCGAGATTCACGTATTAATAAACGAAACTCAAGACTATCATTCATTCGCCGCTGAGGCGAATACTTGAGAAATCATCTCAGCTGAGTAGACCTCAAGATTAGTTTATAAATTAGCACGGAGATGAGATAGCGTCAACTGCTTAAGACGAAGAAGTGATCTCAGCTGAATAGACCTCAAGATTGGTTTATAAATTAGCACGGAGCTTGAGATAGCGTCAACTTCTTAAGACGCATCTCGGCTGATACAGCCTCAAGATTTGTATTGAGATTGGTTTACTAATACTGACCTTACTAATGCTTGGGCTATGTCGGTGGCTTCCATTCATCTATTGTTTTCTTCATTCCTGGGGCTCTATTACATAATTTCATCGTTATGGTCATCGGTTATGTTCTGACATGTGATTGGTCGGCTCACCGCTCGCTCGGCAATTTGACGGCTTCTCATTGGTCAACGTAATCGATAATGATACCGATGAAGCACAATGAAGTTACATAATCTAAGGGCTGATTCCTAATGAATGCGATCAAAATAATACTGGCATAGACGGTGCACCGGATCCAGTGGGCCCCTCATTTGTTAAATTAAAAATACGAACCTAAGTAGCAACAGCATAAATTCAGAAGAAGATTCTAACGATAGTATCGATACTATTATCAACCATATCGATATTGGGTAATCGAACTAATAGTCTGCTAGAGTATTCATCGGCAACACTTCACTGTATGTGTCAGCACTGTGTCAGTTGGTGTACTTGGTGCATAGAGTAATATATTTTGGTATAGTTATTTTAGTCTTTGGTAATATGGTGTCTGTATACCATTATCACTAATATTTTTTTGTTAAGGTTTCTTTGTGTCATTTTGCGTCATCTTCATCTCGAAATCCATCACAACAATGGAGAAGGACCTCGATAAAGTAGTTGAAGAAATAATGGCCACTCCAAGTGTAAATGGTTGCTTAGTGGCAGACCACCAAGGGCTGTGTCTGATGGCCAAGGGTACAGCACACGTAGATTCAGCGGGTATCATAGTGGCTCTCTCTGAACAAGCCTGCAGGATCGAACCGAATCTCAAGCCGCCCACAGTATGCCTGGAAACGGATAAGAAGCAGTGCCTCATTCAGAGGCATGGCACGATCACGGGAGCGATTTTTAAACAAAGTGCCTAGTAAGTAATACTAATAAAACAATTGTACATAATAGGGCCGAAACGACGATGATGTTCTAAAGCAGGATATTATACAGTTATTTTTAAGACTCGTTAGGTTATCATTTCGTCATATTATTTTTTGATGTATATTCCGCGGTATCTGCGCTAGTTGTACCTAAATCGACTTCAAATCGAATAAATAAACATTACCCATGTTTATTGGAGCGTATGTATGTAGATTTATCTCCTATAGGCTAAACAGTTCGATCGATCTTGAAATGTCAGGTGTTGTTAGGTTCGTCTTGGACCTCAATGCCAGATACCATTTTATGGTAAAACATACCAAATGACATACGGAAAATACAAAATAGCTTGGATTTTTAAACATTTACATTGTTGCTTAAAAAATGGAGGTGTCTTCAGGGTGGTTCCATTTTAGAATTTGCTGAAGAGCTGATGAACATGATTGGGTTTCTGGGTCAGTACGCTTTGACCTTCGGCCTCAACTCCACTTAGCAGCAGGTGTGATTGAAGTCAATTGCTAAGTCGTTATACATTAAAAAAATATGTTGCCTTCCAGAGACAAAGAACAGAAACATAATGAAATCAGTTTTGCTAATTTCAGTGGTTAAAATTACTTTTAGTACCTATATGTAATGAATGTAATTTTATTTTATTCTTTTTTGCATTTGGTTGATTGGCATAATCATCAACGATTTGTACGCCGTGAGGCAAGACATGCAGGACTAAATTTAATATAACATCTGAATGTACAATATTTACTCATGCTCTTACAAACAAACTATCTTTATCTTTAGATGATTGCTCAAAAATCTCCCAAGGGTGGGACTTATTCAACCTAATTAATTAATGAGTGTGCTTTTCATTGTGGTTAAGATGTTAGACGACTAGACACGATTTATAATTCTTTAATGCAATTTTTTTTTTCAGGCATGAAAAACTTGCACCTCCCATGGTGGGATAAAGACTGACGAATGGTCTTGACTCTGATGACACTTCTCTAAACTAGAACTATTTTTGGTATGGTACCATTACATACTAATTAATCTGGGAAGAAAGAGATGGCACCACATTGAAATTAGTATGTTTAAAGAAGTGTTGTCAGAATTGACATCAGTATCAACTATGTTTATTAAATTTCTAACTAGAAAGTGGATATCTGCTCACTCATATTTGTTTGAAATAGGATTTATTTAAAGCTCAGATGGATATTTTCATGCCCGCAATGCTAGATCCTTCACAATGGAATTCAATAATGTAATATAAATCCTGCTCCAACAGTGCCCAAAGGAAAAAATTTGTGCCACTGTTAGTTGAGTATTCAATATTGTTAGTTGATGATTCTGGTATAAATAAATATTTTGGACACTTACACCAATCATCTAGTCCCAAACTAAGCAAAGCTTGTGCTATGGATACAAGATAACGGATACACATGCCTAAATATTTATATACATATCCATGACTCGGGAATAAATGTTCGTATTCATCACAAACATTTACCCTTCGCGGGATTCGAGCCTGCAACCATTGGATTCGCTGATAGGGTCACTTCTACACCAATCGGTCGTCTAATTTCATGCGATGGTGGAATTGATCCTAAATAGTGCCACCGATATACATATACAAATAACTACCATGAATAGTACTTCAGAAACAACAAAGTTATTTAGGTGTGCTTGTTGTAAGGACCAGCACCATATTATCAAACAAAATAGCTGAATTCCACTGAGGGATACTAGGATCACAAATGTGGAAGGCATTATAAAGTGAACACCCAAAGCTTTCAATGTTGCTAGTGTATATTTAGTTTATTCCCCAGATAAGAGTTTTCATAAAAAAATGTCTCATTAACTAATTTTTCTTGCATTAGAATAGTCATTCAGAATTCAGGTGTGATTGAGGTCAAGTACGAACCCGTTGTGCATAAAAAAAAGTGTATTAGGCTCAGATTCTTACCACGTACGACCACCCTGTGGAACGGACTTCCGGCAGCGGTATTCCCGAACGTGTACGACATTGGAACCTTCAAGGAACGAGCCTACACCTTCCTCAAAGGCCGGCAACGCATCTGTGACCCTTTTGGTGTTGCGGGTGTCCATGGGCGGCGGTGATTGCTTTCCATCAGCTCCCGACCCGCATGCTCGTTTGCCTCCCTCTCATATAAAAAAAAAAGAAAAAGATTACAGAAAAGTTATGGTAGAACTATATTAATTCTGTGGAAAAGTATTGTATCTGTTCTTGTATTCTTTCATGTAATTATTTTCGGAAATACGAAACAAGATGTCATTGTTGTAGAAATTTGAGGCAGATTCCGATAGTGCAATTGACACATAAATCCGCCATTACCTGTAATGATATCTTATAGCATAATATGAGCTGTTTGGCTCAATGCTTATTTTCTATAATCTGAGGTATCAAGTAATAAATTTTGATTGAATTAAAAGATTAAGGCCCTTACAGATTGTTACTCAAGCAGAGATCTCCGCTTGAGGACGGTTAAAAGGGGAGAGCTTTATCTAACTTGTATAGCGGCATCTCTTTCTAACTATGCTCAAGTGCAGATGTACGCTAATTCAATCTCTTATTTTTTTTATTCCATTACTCTTTGGGTTTGTATAGTTCATGTGAGCTTCTTAGACTAGTGTTAACATAGTCTATATGTACACAGGGACAAGAAATGTGTGACAAAATTCAATTAAAAAAAAAATGTGATATAGGTACCTAGACTGCACAGTAGTCAATATTTAGTAGCTGGGGGGTATGGGTCAAGTTATTCCGTCCTGCACGCCTAGCGCAACTCAAGTGACAATAGGGTAACGGACGCGACATGGAGCCTATAGAATGAAAGAATTACGCATGTATACCGTCGTCGAGAGTGAGGCTAAAATGACGCTAATTTTCGCAATCTGTTGTAAGTACTATGACAAGACAACATTCAGTGTTTTAACCATACATCTGGACTTTGGTAGTAATGGCCGATTGAAATATTGACGACCGATAGCCTCAAAATAAAAAGTTGGAACATTTGAGACACGAGAAACGTTGTCAAGTCGCTATTTCACGTCATATGTTCTGCTAGCTCGTGCTGAATAATTTACAAAACAACCGACTTCAGTATCTCCACTCTAGCGGTAAACCCTATCAAACAAGAATAATCATCAAATCCGGGTAACAATGGACGAAGGTAGCGCGTAACATTAAAAAAAAATCTATTTGAGAACGTCTTCCTTTTATAAGGTCGGTTAAAAACTACCCACTCTAACAAATATGAGTGAAAGTATATCAGACTTTCTCCCTATTGTATAATATTAGTGTTATAATTGATGTAAAGCGTTATTTATTACATTACCTATATCTGGTCTAAGAATATGTAAATAAATATATTATTGTTACCTACCTGTTTTGATTTTACCTTAAACAACACTTACATAAGTCAGTCTCTAGTCCATTAGTTTCCAAAGTGGTCGGTGGACCTCCAGGGATCCACGGGAGATTCGACGGGGGTCTACGTTGACGTGACAAAATAGGGGTTCACAATTCGTAATGTTCGATAGTGAAGAACTACAATTTGGCTTGGCTTTACATCACCTATTACTTGTTAAAACTTTACTTTTTTGACATCCACTCAGCACAATCAATTAATTAAATAATCAATTCTCATTTATTTTTTTCGAAAACGTGGTGGTGGTGGTGGTCTTTACCTATGAAATTGCCGTTCTGCAGTACTGGCCATTTCAAATCAAAATAATTATTTTTGGCTAAGAATTCTAATTTCAATTTAATTTTATTTTAAAAACATGGAATTCTTTTTCCAAAAGTAGTCATTTGTTTATTGATTAGTGTTACATTTTCATCGCATTTCAATCTTTTTCGTCATCATGGATACGTTAAAAATTCGAGTAATTATGGAATATGAGTACCGTCGTGGCAGCAAGGCGGCACAAGCGGCACGCAACATCAACGACGTTTACGGAGCCAACACTACAAACCAACGCACCACCTGTTATTTGTTTGCTCGCTTCCGTTCTGGGAATTTCGGCCTGAAAAATGAACCTCGCGGTCGTCCGAAGACTTTGGTCGACAATGACGAATTAAAGGCGATTGTGGAAGCTGATGATACACAATCTACGGCTGAATTAGCAGCAGCTTTCGACATTAGCGCCAAAACAATATTGATCCATTTGCGTCACATTGGCAAGGTAAAAAAGTTTGACAAATGGGTGCCCCACGAACTCAATGATCGCCAGCGCGAAGTACGCGTCGAGACGTGCCTTGCACTGCTATCAACAGACACACAAATGAAGGAATTTTGAACCGCATTGTTACCTGCGATGAAAAATGGATTCTGTTTGATAACCGCAAGCGCTCAGCAAGTTGGATGGATCCTGGTTCAGCAACTAAACAATGCCCTAAACGAAAACTTACCCCTAGAAAAGTGATGGTCATTGTTTGGTGGTCTAGCGCCGGTGTGATTCATCACAGCTTCTTACCAAACGGGATGAACATTACTGCAGATGTGTGCTGTGAAGAACTGAACACAATGATGGAGAAGCTGGCACTCTCCAACCAGCATTGGTCAATCGCTCCTCTCCGCTGCTCCTGCACGACAACGCGCGACCTCATACTGCACAGCAGACGGCCTCAAAGTTGCAAGAACTGGGGTTGGAAGCTCTCCGTCATCCGCCCTACTCACCAGACCTTGCGCCTAGAGACTACTACTTTTTCCAGAATTTCGATAACTTCTTGGCAGGAAAAAAATTCAATACCCGAGAGGCAGTACAAAATGCCTTTGAAGAATTTGTTGCCTCCCGTCCAGCTGATTTCTTTAAGAAGGGCATCAATAAACTGCCACTGCGTTGGCAAAGATGCATTGATTGCATGGGTGATTACTTCGATTAATACAAATAAAAAATACATTAAAAAAAATTCGTTTAAAATATTTTCATACAAAACGGCAATTTCATAGGTAAAGACCTAATATAAACACATATTTATATGAAACATCCAACATTTACCCCTCGCGGGATTCGAACCCGCAACCGTTGGTTTCGCTGACAGGGTGACTATTCACTACACCCATCGGTCGTCAACGTTCAGTTGAAGTGATCTCATTGGAAATTACACCCCACACTGAACTATTTGACGCGATTTTGTACATAATTAAAACACAATTATTCAATATACACACATTTATTACAGATATGCCTCCCTAACAGTAACTTCAGACGACATGGAACAACATTAACTGCTTAAAAATTACACTATACAACTATAAGTATGCATAATATTACTCTGCGGTGAAACACTCACATTGAAACAAAGTCCTAACGAATGGGTCACAAGGGGCCAAAAGTAATCTTTAACAGATGCGCCTTAGAACAGGCGTGTGCTATTTTGCAAAAACAAGCAATAAAAGCCGCGATGTTTCTGGATAGGAACTGCTCAAATTGACACGGATAGACAGACCGTGCATCCAATTCCACCCTGACAGTTTAATCCAGGTCTCTCCAGCCCCGAAGAAGAAAGAGTATTATTAGAAACAAAGGCATACAGAGATTAACAATTTACGCGGATGTACAAAGGTGGCTTTATAATTAGAAGACCCTTGCTGCTGCAAGACCTCAGTTGAAAAGAGTGTGTTTTAGATCCGTCTGGAAAATGTTACTTTTAACGCAATTTTTCTTATTAGTTAAATCCAACCGTAAAGTTCAGTTAATCAAAATTTCTTACGTCATTTGCCAACTGAGAAAAAAGTTAAAATTTAACATCGGCCTGTCTAATGCAAATGCTGAAATTTGTCTCTTTTTTTTCATTTTGAAAAGAATGCCTTTATATACTTAGGTACGGCGGAAAAATTATAAGAAAAAATGCACTTCCAATTATATACAAGGTTAGTAGGAAAGTAGTACTATGTCGATAGGGGGTTTTAATAACATTAATAAGGTTCAAATATCTTGATTTCGTAGAAAAAATTCTCGAGTTTCCATACAAAAGTTATGAATTAGCGGTACTGATGGAAAACTTGAAAAATTTTTTCAAAAACAAAAAAATATTTTGCCTTTGGAAATGTATTCTGCTCGCGACCGCGACATCTAATAACCCCCTTTCCGACTCGCTGTACACACCGTGTAAGTATCAGATATGCATCAACTCTGCCCTAGTCCTGACCATTAACCAATGACAATAGCATAACAAAAATGAACAATCAACAGTATTGAGCCACCCACCACGCGAGTAGTGTGAATTGGTGGCTCTAATACGCACTAGGAGCATGACAGGCGAGATAAACGTTTATGTCACGCGATATATTTGTCCTGCTGAATGGACGAAATATAAGGTCTAACAAAATTAACCCGACAAACGTTGCAAAGTGTATGTATAGGATAAAATATAACATTAAAGTTAACAGATTTTAATCAAAAAATAAAATTTAGAAATGTAATTTTTGTGAGTTGGACCTTAATGGCCGCGCGCTCTGAGTACTTTGCCACAACACACAAACGGTTAATAAAAATGTCACTAATAATTTAGCATTATACAGGGCGTCCCAAAGTTATGGGACATGAAGGGGAAGTACCTTAAATATTGTAGATAGTGAATTTTGCTCAAAGAAGACTTTATGTTATTTTTAAAAGTTAGTAATTCTGCATTCATAGATTTTCTAAAAATTACTTGCTTCGGCTGGGAATCGAACCGACTTAAATGTGAAAAAAAAAACACCCTACTTTTATGATGCCAATCGAAAGAATAGCTAAAAAATAATAACTCTGCCTAAGTAACATAGTATTTTAAAAGAAAGGAACAACATAAAATGATTGAGTCAAATTACAAGAAAGTTATTTATTGCCGACGACGTTCGAAAAGTAGCGATATTATCATTCCAAAGATAGCATTGATTATTCGTAAATAAGTACCCACTTCATAAAATAGGTACTAACATAGTTTTCCTTATTATAAGTGCACGTGTAGATGAAATGATAAAACTTGTATTTCAATACGTCCTCTGTAAGCTAGACAGAAGGCAAATTAAAAACAAAAATAAATAATTTATAATTTGAAAATGGAACAGTTTATGACAGCGTTTGTTTGAATGCATACTTTTTAAGATATTTTAAAAAGAAGTGATATTTTTAAATGTTGTTCTTAAATTTGAAAATGGAACAGTATGTGCGAGCGTTTGTTTTTCGGATATTGATCTGTTTAGTCTCAATTCACTTACACAAGTGTTATTGTGTTAATTTATTGCGAACATGGCATATCAAGTAAGTTTTGATCTAATGGAAGCATATTTTTTGAACGATAAAGATATCTCTAGAAGTTTGCGGTGGTATGGCGTAAAATATCCTGATAGACAAATACCGTCTCGTAAAGTTTTGAAAAGGCTTGTGAACAATTTGAAAACTCTGGGACGTTTCGATAAACGCCCAAGAGAACCACAGCAAGAAAACCATACGATCAACGACGAAGAACTTGGTATTTTAATTTACTTTTCGGCTTTTCCGAAAGCATCGGTGAGAGAAGGAGAACATGAAATTGGAGTTTCAAAAAGTAAAATACACCGTGTATTAAAAAAACACGGTTTTAAGAGTTATGTTGAAGGACGATTGGTTCAAAAATTACTTCCGGGCGATACAGAAAGGAGAAAAAATTTCTGTCTTGATATCCAGGCACGATTGCTCGAAGATCCAAATTTTTTGGATAATATTATTTGGACAGACGAATCTAACTTTAGCAATAACGGTATGTATAACCGCAACAATAATCGTATTTGGTCTAAAGAAAATCCCCTACGAGTGACTGAAACTAATAACCAAGTGCGTTTTTCACTCAACTGTTGGTGCGGACTTTTAAAAAACCGGGTTTTCTTAATCCATTTTTACCAAGGAACCTTGAACACAGAAAAGTATTTAGGAATACTTCAAATTTTAAGGGATAAGATAAGAAACCATTCCGCGGCGGAGCAAGAAAACTTAATTTTCCAACAAGATGGAGCTCCGGCTCATAATAGTCGGAGAGCAGCAGATTTTCTAAATGAATGTTTTCCTACATGGATTGGTACAAATGGACCGATTAGATGGCCGGCCAGATCCCCGGACCTCACACCATTAGATTTCTTCTTTTGGGGATACGTGAAAGATATGCTATACAAAAAGCGATACGAGAACGTAGGCGAGTTGCAAACAGAATTGTGCCATATCACATCGAGTGTTCACCATAAAATGATTAGAAAATCAACAGGCAGCGGGCTCATTAAAAGATTGGCGATTTGCGTAAGACAAGAGGGATCACATTTTGAGCATTTAATTAATTAATTTACAAAAAAATACCTACTTAATTGACTACGGCAGTTTCATGTATGTTTTTTATTTGATTAAAATGATTAATTTCACGTTGTTCCTTTCTTTTAAAATACTATGTTACTTAGGCAGAGTTATTATTTTTTAGCTATTCTTTCGATTGGCATCATAAAAGTAGGGTGTTTTTTTTTTCACATTTGAGTCGGTTCGATTCCCAGCCGAAGCAAATAATTTTTAGAAAATCTATGAATGCAGAATTACTAACTTTTAAAAATAACATAAAGTCTTCTTTGAGCAAAATTCACTATCTACGATATTTAAGGTACTTCCCCTTCATGTCCCATAACTTTGGGACGCCCTGTATACAGTTACGAAAAAAAAATCTTACGTTCAAATTAATTTACCGTTAAAAATAAGAATAAAAAAATAATTACATACAAAATTATTGTTAATAATAAATTATATTACATTGATAATCATAAAGTGAAACACGTTCAGTTTGTCTTGTCGATTTTCACTTCTGTTGTAAACTAGTTGTATCTCATTTTAGGCATATATTACAATTTTGTGTTGCCACTGTTGAAATTAGGTTAGGTAGGTAATTCAAATAATGGTACAATATTAGTTGCTTAAAGAAGTGACTATAACATAATAGTACAGACTCCCCGAACCGTCACCAACAATTATTAAATTATTTAGTTATACATACCTATATAATTAATAGTGTTGCCAGCCTTTAAAAACTAAATAGCACGTTACAAATTATTCTCACCACAAGGTTAATCTTAAAAAACTAAAGGGCCCTGGACGTACCTGATCCCAGAAGTTTAACAAACTTGTAATAAGTAGTTCAAAATAACCCTGTCCACTGGCAACACCGCACAATAAAATTTAAACGAAAAGTATTCACAAAATTGGCATGTGTGAGCAAAATTTAAAATCTATAAACGTTACCTAAAGACTAGGGTCTTAACCGCAATAATACTTCATGTCAGCCCATTCACTGTACATAATAATAATACATTACAAAAATATATCACAAATACAGTAAGTGATAATTATTTAATATTAAATTGTGTTTAAAATAATTTTCTAAGTGGTTTTAATGTTCTTTGTGTTAAACATTGTATTTCATTACAAAGATCACACTCAGTCTAACGACTGGTTCCAAAAATCCCAACAAAGCGGTAAAACCGGTACTTTTCATTTGGCACCGAAAATACTTGTACTCAAAAGTACCGGTAAATTAAGAGTTCCAGCGCCGAATGGCATTGAATAATTGCGCTTGTACGGTATTCAATGAAGGTAATCAAAATCCCATAGGTTTGACGTTTTATAACCGTGCATGACAAATAAATACAACCCTAAGACCATAGGGCATGGTCGAGTTACTGGAACAGAATTGGTAGTGTAATAGATAACCGGTACCTGTATGGTCCCGAAACAACGTCCGTGGTTCCGGTTTCTGAAAGTACCGGTGTAAGCGTTGATAGGCCACATCAAAATGTATTGTAGAACGTTTGACAAAGGAGAAGACAGCACAGGAATGGAGTTGCGCAAAATTTACATGATAATTTTTTTTGGTTGTCATATCATTTACCACAAATTCGGGCAGAACAGTACGTCCCACTTAACCAACAGATAGCCAATGGCCAAATGGGACAGTCGGACACACTGGACTCGTCCACACTAGAACACTTTTATATAAATTGGTCGGAAAGTCGGAAAGTGCGAAATTCAATAAGGCCGACACCATTTTAAACGCGACAAATGGCGAAAGATGTATCGCAACATACCTATGGAATTTGTTTATGACAACTCCTTGGATGCTGTCAGTGTCATGTGGAGATGTCAAAGCAACATTTTGATGTGGTTTTGTCTTACCTATAGTTATGTATAGTTATTACTGTGATCCAATTGAAAAGAAATACAGTTGGCTACCATTGTAGCTGTATTGTAGTTGTACATAACCTGTAATGTACAGTATACCTTCTCTCGAAATTCTGTTTTTTTTTTAATAAACGGTATTAGATAAATTTGATTTTCACTTCCAATATTTTGACGTTAAATAAGCCTGGTTACACGATGCGTAATTCATTGCCGCCCGCAATGACTAGTGACGACACGAGGACGGTGCGGAAGCGGTAATAAATTGCGTCGTGTGACCTGTCCCCAAAATTACCACACAAATATTGCGTACATTTGGAACGGGCTGCAGGAATATAAATTAATCAAAATGAGACCCATTTTTCAGTGCAATTGGAATGCAATTGATATGTTAAGTTCTACAGTCTAAATAACGTGTTTGGAAGAATTAACGGCAAGGTAAAATATCTAGAAAACCTAAAAATTCATCTTTCAAGAATCAACAAATTAACAGAGGATGTTCTTTACATAGCTATAGTAACTCTTGGTTACGCTCACTTAGGCCCGTATTAATAAATCAATACAAGTCTTGAGGCTGTATCAACCGATATGCGTCTTAAGCAGTTGACGCAATCTCAAGCTCCGTGCTAATTTATAAACCAATCTTGAGATCTACTCAGCTGAGATCACTTCTCAAGTATTCGCCTCAGCGGCGAATGAATGATAGTCTTGAGTTTCGTTTAATAATACGTGCACCTCTCAAGTGAGTACTGATTGAGTATGCACGTGCTTTTCGGGTCTCAAGTTAGGTTTATTAATCAACACGTTTACTTGAGACCGGTCACAAGACTGATCTCAATCTTGAGAATGGTTTATTAATACGGGCCTTAGACATAAACAGACTCCATTAATTTCTCAATTTATTAAATTCATATCAAACTGAACTGAAAAACATTGAGCAAGAAATACAATTTGAAAATACGTATGGGGCTACTTTTAAATCATCGAGGGCTTGTCTCTGTTTGGCCAGTTCGCCACCAAAATTATTATGCTAATAAATTGCAAGACATTATAAACTAAATCCTTTTACACGGGAAGGCATCGGTGAATGTACAAAATATATAAAAAAAAAACATCTTACACCAATGTCAAGTAAATTTCGCTATCTAACGTCTAGAAGACCCTTCTTGGAGAGGAAACGAGGCTTCGATACATTGCCTGCTCGTAATATGGAAAACTAATGTGCTTAGTTTCATACAGACCTACAGATATGTGTATATACTATAGTCACAGACTACTTATATGTTACGTATAGCAAATACGACTTATTTATTATATTTGTGAGGTCTAGGCTATACTGCATGTCTCATTTTGAGGAGTAAACTGAAACCAGCGCAAACGTGCACACGGACGGCGGAGCGACGCTTCAATAACAATGATACCGGCCAAACACATCGGTTTACCTAACCAGTATTTTAATTAAATCGATATCGGAAGTTAGCAAGGAAACTCGTATCGTGGCAATTCAATATCGAATGTTTTTTTTTTATGCACAACGGACACTTGATCTCAATCACACTTGATGTTAAGTGAAGATGAAGTCGAAGGTGGAAGCGTACTGACCCGGAAACCCCAACACATTTGGGGGACTGGCTATCTTATCTCTGACAACCGGAACACAACAATGCTATTAACATTGTTGTTTGGCGGCAGATTTAGATAAGATGGTGGTAGCTAGCCAGGCGGACATTTAAAATGCCCTACCACCAACCAAACCGAGTACTTAGACATGTACCCCGCTGGTAACTTTAAACATGTAAACCCTATGTTGTTTACATTGAGCCACGGAGGCGGTTAATATATCTCATAAACAACGTCTTAATAAAAAAAAAGAATGTGAAGTTGTGGTTGATTTAAATTTCAATATTTTAAAGTACTGCAAACAGTTTTTAATCGTTAAAACGATTGTCAGTGACCACTGTGATCCGTTTAAATTATTGTGGATAATCTGAGCGATACAAAAAAAATAGCAGTACTTTAAACGATCGTAACCCAAAGCAAACTACAGCTTTGATGATGTTAATAGGATTTTTTTTATGTGGGTATGTTTAATAACACATTTTAACTATTGTGAGTAGCCCGAAATAGATGGCGCTTATGTCATATTTCAGACAACCTTTTTAAACCGTAGTCAGTTCAATCGCGACCTTCTAATCTACTAGCGCCACCACGCGGGAGTTTATTTACTGTAGAGACATGCAACTCTATGTTGTACAGCTGAAAAAGGTTATTATCAATTGTTATTAAAGCAGTCCCCACGCATTCACCGCGACAGGTCGCTTTCGCTATATTCCTCAACGCACATAGTATCTGAATAATCTAAACATAACAATTACACTATAACAGCCGTCTACATAAGTTTATATAATCTATAATATATTTTATAGCTGCTAAATAACGTGTCTTCGTATTCAATAAAGGCCTGAGAGTAAACGCAACAACGTATATAATCTATAGATTTGCGGCCATGGTAGGCCTGTTGTATAAAAACAATTCTATCAAAATTCCTACATAACGGAAGTCACCTATCTACCTGGCCCAAGTTACGTCGGAGAAGTTCGGTACGTTTTACATATTTTGGGGAATTCAAATTTGAAACAGTCTTCTTTGCTTTCCATAGCTAAGTCGGGTGACTATTGAAGAATATATTTAACGAAGTTTGCACAAGTAATAGTACATTACTACAGAAACACGTGTAACTAGAGCTTTTCTCAAATTTAAATCGAGCAATAAAAATTTCAAATATAACGAATACTCCGCAATTGCTTTTAAAAATTCGCACACAACCTCTCTTACCTTCACCTCTTTAGAAGTTTTAAAAATTGGCATAGTCGGAGAGCTGAAATTTAAACGCCACATTAAAGAAACTCTGTGTAAGAAGGATTATTACAGGATAGATGATTATTTAGGCGATAAGGAGGTCTGGTGTTAGCTGGTCGTTATGTTAATTGCTATTGTTTTGTAATATGTAATATAAAATGTAATATTATTGTAAAGATGGAAACTAATTGAAAAGATGGGTTGTTGCGGAGTTTCTTGTCGCTTCTTCTCCCTAACCATAACACCTTGTGAAGCGATGTAGTTTAAAAAAAATAACATGTTGACTTTCAATAAGTGATATTTTTGTATCCTACATTGAATAAAATATTTTTGATTTTGATTTTGATTATGTTTATGGGTAATAAATAATAAATTTGTGAAACACTATTATGCTTTTTAATTTGTATGCCATTATGATGTATGTCAATTGAACTTATGACAATAAACATTATGCGTCTCAAAGTGTCACCGTTTTCATTTATAATCATAAGTATTTATTTATAAAAAAAAAATTGCGTCGTTCGGCCGGCACAGAAACTTTTGAATGCACCAGGGTCTCCTATTATGTGAGAGTACACTGTGCGTTAGGTAATACTATACTTTGGCGAAAAAATAAAATATTTTTGATTTTGATTTTGACATGGCCAGTTCCAGATTCAAATATAGGACGTAATTTTATTTTAGAGACGAATTTCATAGACTTACTTTTTAGTAGTGTTATTGACTCTAAATTTTAAATCACTCTGTCAGTCTTCTGATTGCGGATATAGGTATTGGCAACATTTCATAACAAAAACATTATTCTTCAAATTACCCTAAAACATTCTTCAAACTCAATGCCGCTGATTTCGTAATTATCTCTAGAAACTGATATTTTGCGTTTTACCACAACAATTGGAACGAAATCATACATTTAAAGAATAGCTTGACTTAGCTACATGAAGTATAACTGTTTAAAATTTTAATTCCCCACCACAAATAAAACGTATCTCCTCATAATAAGATATAATAACAATTAGGATATCTAGGGGATAAAAATATGTGAACATGATCATACAATTACTAACTGTCCTAATTATATTTTCTATTTATTACACATATTTGACTAAAATTCATTTATTTATACATATTATTTACCATGAAGTCGAGAGTTAAAGACGGGGGCCACACTCCCTTTGACCTTACTTTTGTCCCTTCCCCCCTTTCTTCAAAGAGAGGGGGCTCTTTCCTTGTAATTGTAAAGTAACTTAGTTGGGAAGAGAAGGCGACCAGAGTGAGTGAAGTCAAATCGTTTATCTTCAAGGAGTGCGACCTCCGCTTTCGTCTTCTTGCTTCATGTACAAATACAATATACATACATAATAATATGTACCGTTACAATCCACTAATTTCTCAATGAGGCATCGTTTAAGAACATAATTTTTGGCATACAGATGTTTGGAGGACTGCAAGTTTTGTTCATGGCAACACTTGTGCTTTTTATTCAGAGGAGCTATTCTTTAAAACATGCATTATAGACTCGAACCGTCAATCATCAAACAATGCTCATTTAGCTTTAGTAATTTGATTAACTTTGATATTCTAAGTTTTGAAAAAGAAGGCAGCCTCCAAAAATAGTTCGTACATCCTACTTGTGAAGACGGTTTTTTTCTCGCAACTTTAACCTGCAAAATTAATCCACTTCGGTACCGTAGTCACATTCGTACTAACCATCAAATACACCTATGAATAAAAGGCTGTATGTTGCTTGGAAAGTTAAAACACATGTTATACACATTTGTTTTTCAAACTTGCTCATACCATGTACCAGTAGGTACCAGATCCATATAAGGAGAAGATAATATAAAATCTTTTCACACAAATTCCACAGGTCCATAAAGGTAAGCGCACATTGTTATAGGAGCGGGTTGTGTCGAATCTGCTCGCTTTATACTTTCGTGCAATAACGCAATCCACAGCGCATTGACAATTATAAGGCGAGCTAATTTGTTGCGACCCGCTCCCTATGTAATGTGTGCTTACCTTATAGCGACAGGGCACAATGCAAACTATATCAAAAAAAAAATCCTTTCTTGTTGTTCATGTGACAGAATAATCCGGGTTCTGAGAATACTGGGACTTCAGGTATCTATTCGTATACGTCAATTCGCAATACCAGGAAGACAGAACATCCCAGCAGTTAAATTTCTTATTTTTTGTACATAATTATTGTTTTTCGAGTACGTAACACCCGTCGTGTTGTGGATAGGTTAAAATAAGCTTTTGTATGTAATAATGTGTGCAGCCAATGATTTCTTTCTAGGTTTTGATATGGCTTGGCTATATGATACTAATTCGACTCGAAAGTTGTATATCAAACAATAAATATATGGCCAGTAACCTGTTTTATGAAAAATATTAGACTATTTTTATTAGCGTTTACCTTGTAACGCGAGTCTAACATAACTGTTTCAAGCCAGGCCAAAATTGTAAATGAAGCATGTAAACTCTCGTACGAAAATGCCAAAGTAGTGGTGAATCACCATTATGTACGATACATATATTAAGTGAATATTATTCAATTTAAATTTGACAATTAAATAATTACATAAAAAATAACATTGAAAAAGGTTTAATTCCTTCCTCCACATAGCTTAGGATGTTTAGAGAAATCACTAGACCATCTAATACTTGCTAATATAGTTGGTGACTTTTATGAAATAGGCTTCAGGGTTTAAAATAATCTAGGAGATCGACTCGTTTCTATGCATCTGATACCAGGGGCGCATGAGTTGACACAGTTCAGTTTGAATTAGATGCCTTAACATTGGGTACAATACTCCAAGACATTATTGTGTTGCCCCCACTACCTAGAAAGACAATACTTATTTCCGAGTAGTACGTTTCAAAAACTGGTCAACGCCACCTAAAAGAAACTTTAAATAAACGGGATGTATGGTGATGTGTCACATATCATACACCCCGTTTATTTAAAGTTTGAACACAGTGTGTTCGCTCAGGTAACCGACATCATTATCATATTTAACTATGAAGACAAGACGGCGAACAGACATTCCCTGGAGCAAATAAACCGCCATTCTATCTCTAGGATTAAAAACCAACTGCTATTCCTGAACATTATCCCGTATGGACACTCATTGAGACAAGACAACGACGGCGAGAAGACATTGTCTTTAGTGGATAGATGACCAAGATTGACAGTCAATTGTCTTTTGGAACCTTCTGTTTGCACGAGGACAATTGTCTTGTACCATTGTATTGTCCCCCGTGAAAACGGTTTAAACCAAACTGGCATAGTGTATATAATATACCTACGCGTACCAGGAACGCATGACGCAATAGAAGTTGCAACCTCACGGCGGGTGTCAGTGCCGGGTGGGGGCGGTGAAACTGACGGGCTGTTCGTTGGTGACAAGGTTGGCGCGGGGCGCGGTAGTGCCCGCGCCAGCCTCGAGGTTCGCCGCCGACGTCCTCATGTCGTCTACTGATGCCCTGGTGACACAAATGCGGTTATATACTGGAAACATTGGTTATTGGTGAAATAATGAATGAAAAACTTGTGTGGTAATGAATGATGCGCAAATGATAAAACCCAAATGGTGCATCAAAATGAAATAAGACATACAAGGATTAAATTTGCATTACATTCCTTCTTATATAACCTATGCATGCATAGATAAGGTTATACGCGAGTTTTATTTACCTTCCACGTTTCATGCTTCGACACGAGTTGCAATATTGCATAATATAAGAGAAATTTAAAATTTAGAAAAATCCGGTGAAAACGATTAAAAACGAACGAACGTTATGATCGAAAATTGCAGGTAATTTCATTCAGTACTAATTCAAGTCATCAATGCTCATGAGAAAAACAAAATCGGTGGGTGATTTGGACATTAACATGCTAACAGTTTAGACTATCGCAAACGACCTCTTTTAATCGGTCCGACTATAGTAGACAAAAATAGAACATTAGGACATTATAGAAGTAAAGCAAAGGTCCCACAAAATAATTGGTCCTACCAAAATCATAGCAAGTACGGCAGACTCTCGCCAACCCGAAATGATTGTCGGCAGTATCTTGAAAACACGTTAACGCAGACGATAGACATTATTCTCACACTGAAGTTGGGCGCGTGCTTTAAATTGGCGTGAAATCAGACACAGACTCGCACCGACTAAAATTAAATCGGTCGTTTGTTATACCTGTTATGGAAAAACAATATACGGGGTGAATTTTTCAAGTGGGCATGCATGGCCAAATCCACAACTATGAGAAATAGCGAAAAGTGCTCAAAGGAGTCTCGGAGCCGATTTTAATGAAAAGTATAACTGCATCATTGGATTTTTGAAAAATCAGTATTCCTAGCCAGGAATCGAACCCGTTGATTTTGAAAAAAAAGTAACTATTGCGTGTTTCTACCCAATTCAACTGTTAATAACAAAATAGGAATTATAACGATATACGAATTACACGATAGGAAATAAATTATGGTTTTGCTTGCGGCTTTTAGGAATACTTAAAAGTGGCGCCATCTCTAATATTAGCTTTGAATTTTTAATCAATTTAATTAAACTTGGCAATATAAAATATAGACATACATCAATAGCATTTTGATGAACGCGTAGATATTGCGAGAATACTCTTGAAACTTAGTTATCTCTTATCTTTAGTATAAAAAGATAATACATGTAATTGTAATCTCTAAGCAGTATAAAACAAAGTCGTTAATCGCGTCTGTCTGTTTATGCGCTTAGATGTTAATTCACAATCATTTAGTGAATTTTTTCTTGAAAGTTATAATACAAGAGATAGTTTATATTTTATTTCGACATCCAAACGGACGAAGTCGCGGTTTGAAAGCTAGTTAAGTATAATTTCTTGGGCGTGTGTGAGTAATCGGATTAGATTGCTTAAATTTTGTATTTTGTATTTTTTTTTTTTTATGCACAACGGGTCTGCACTTGACCTCAATCACACCTGATGTTAAGTGAAGATGAGGCCGGAGGTGGTAGCGTACTGACCCGGAAACCCCATCTTGTTTGGGGGACTGGCTATCTTATCTTTGAGAACCGGAACACAACAATGTTATTAACATTGCTGTTTGGCGGAAGATTTAGATAAGATGGTGGTAGCTAGCCAGGCGGACATTTAATATGCCCTACCACCAACCAATTGTATATTTGTTAAGAGAAGAAACCAATACCAATACAGTCGTGATGCGATTAGTCAGCGAGTACCAGACAAAACATTATCACTAGACTCGTAACGAAACCACTCAACTGGCCATCTAAAACTAGAAGTATCTACTATCAAACAGCAAAACACAACACAAACAAAACATGCACGATGCAAGCCTGAACACATGGTTAGTTTGCCTCTTTAGTTGGGACGCCACACGTCGGGGTCCTCCATGAGGGTGACGCTGTGGTCCGGCGCGCCCATTGGCTGACCGGGGGGCGTGACGCCGCCCGCCATCGCGGCCATGTCGTCCCGCGAGGCCCTGCACCCCCGCACCCGTCACATAGGGTTTCTCATCCCGTCGTGAACCAATACCGTAGGTGCTACAAACTTATTTGCCGCGTATGGACTGGGGTCGTTAAAGCAACTTTGGCAGACGAAATGACAGAAAAGTGACAAATAGGTACCGCCGCATAGACAACGACGTTTTTCGTGTGTCATTGGAAAGGATTCCATACATTCTATTCTCGCGGACAAAATTGTTCGCCCCCGACTTTTTTTTTCCCATATGGAATAAAGTATAGTAAGCGTGACGACTTACAACAAAGACACTTATTATATAACTTCGTTGTTTTTGAGTATTATATATGGGACTCGTATATTTCGGAGGCAATATTAAGGGTTTTTGGGATAAATTGTAATTATATACGTAAAACAGATAGAGATAAAGCTATTCCACGCAGGCGAAGCGGCGGGCGGAAAGCTAGTATTGAATAACTCAATTACAATTACACAAATATTTGGACATTATCAGTAGAGATCTTTTCACGTGTTTTCTTTGAAACTGGAAGAAAACCGCTATTAGAAGCACTTCAATGTGCGCGCGGGGGGATCAATCTGCCCCGGAAGGTGGTGGGACGGTTAATAAATTTTAACTTGGCTCCATTATACTGGATATGGCTACCTTACGGTAAAAAAACTCATCCGGTATAAAGCGCCGACCACAAATAAATTGGAACCGGGGCAAGAAGATGATGAATAAGATAAAGGTTCTCCAAATATTTTTTTTTTATATTTTCCATACATTGCAATCTAAAATTACACATTGATTTTATATAAAAACAGTTAGTATTGGTTCACGTTGAGATCATATTCGCATAGACCCTTGTTAGAACAAAAGCGCGTTAAATACAATCAATGTAATTGGCGAGCACAATATAATACAATGTTTAGAACAAACGGATGAATAGACAGTTGTATTGTATATCTATTCACTGAGTTGCGACCGTTTGTTCATCAGGTTCAATTAAATCGAGGAAGTGTGGAACATTCAAATAATTAAAAATAACTACCCAAACGAACTTTTAGGCCCGTATTACTGAATATTGCTCAAGCAGAGATCTCCACTTAAGGACAGCTTTATGTAACTTCTGTAGCGGCATCTCTATTTCTGAAATACGGGCCTTAGTATCATCATGATTATAAATTAGAATAATTTTTTTTTTTTTATCTTATTTAAAGAGCTTAGTCATTTCAATGACTATGTCGCTCTGTACTGACTCAGTGAATATTTACACCCTGTTATTTATACCGACTCTGACTAATTTATATATTGCCCTGGCCATTTCGGATATAGGGAATGCCAATACAATATTACAGCCCCCAACAGCTTCAAGTGGATGGCCATATGTAATATTAATTTGTCTTCTACATGCTTCATTCCGGACACACTCCATCAAGATATGGAAAACGTCTTCTATAACGTCACATTCTGTACAATTTGGCGAAGGTACTTTCCGCATCATGAATGCAAACTTGTTAAGTGGGATGTGTCCGGAGCGAAGTCTGAAAGCCATGATAAGATCTTGTCTGTTCAGTTGGCAGTTATCGATCAAATTAGAATAATTAGTGCCAACGTTTTTGTCACATTAATTGTGTGGTAAAGCCATAGTAATTTAAATATTTATAAGACTTGTGTCCTTTTTAAACTGAGAAAAACAGCAAAAATTAAGTGACGACATGATAATGCTCCAATCGTAGCATCCTGTCACACTGTTCAACAATTAGGGCGATACATTCAAATTGCAATATTTTTCAGATAGATTACTAGGAATGTAGCGCAAATTTTATTTTATTAAAGAAATTAATTACTGAGTTCAGTAAACCAGAATCTGGAATCCAATTTTTATGGACACCACCGGTCCAAAATGCACTAGTCAAGAAAAGAATGAATAGATAATTTAAAATTATTTTTACTCTATATGAACACAACTTGTCTGAAATAAGGACGTTTTATTTAATTAATTCTTTTTTCACTCATTGAATGTTCAGTGACCGCAACGTTTTGAATTCCTCTTAGAAAAAGGCTATTATAAAATCACTGACTATTTGAATGATAAGCAAGCATGGACATAGCTGTCTTATTATTCATATAATTATCAAATCACAAATTGTAACCCATAATCTCTTTAAAAGAGCAACCCTAGAGTTTCGTGCTCGTTCTTCTCTGGGGAGAGCTTTGTGAATGAGCAGTAAATTTAAATGTAATATTAATAGTGACGTTTTCAAATGATAATTTTATCCTATGAAATAAAATATTTTTATTTGATTTGATTTGAAAATGCTCCAAACTCCCTCGTGGTTCTCTGACCTTTCTAACATAAACACCGACACAAATGGTTAGTTGTTTAATTGAGTCTTGTTAATCAATCGTTAGTCCCAATGAAAGCCACATGTCATAAACTACACAACATAATCATGTAACACGGTATACGCTGAAATTGTTGATACAATTGTATTGAATTGAATTGTCAATTTTCAAGGCTTAATTTAACCTTGTTAAAATTTTCGAAGAGTGCTTTTTTACGACCAATCGTCCATGTCATATCCACCCACTGCTGGTAGACCTCTTCTCCATTACGCCAAACCTCGCGGTCCTTTGCCAGGTTCATCCAATGAGAACCCGTTTTCGAAATTTTGAAATATTTTTTTTAAACATAATTTCATTGAGACAATACATCCTTTCATAACATGGTAGTAGACCTGATAACTATTTTTGTTATGTAGCTATGACTACACCATGCTTTGGACGTTCTGGAAAAATAAAACCTGTATGGATACATTCTCAAACTTCTAGCGAAGTCATAATTACTTGAAATAATCATTAGCCTTTGCGAGTACAATAAAAAAAAACTGATGTGAGAATTATTCGGAGTCTACTTCCTGTAGTCCACCCTGACAATCGATTCCCCAGCTCAGAAGACGGCTAAAAGATTCAGACTCTCATCAGCCCTGAACCAGCTCCTTCAGCTGCGCATGTCTTTTCAGACCAATCCAGGCCAGCTGATCAGGGCCTTAATTATAATAAAATTACTCAAAAGCAAACTAGACAACATTTAGCGCAATTAGAGCCCAGGAGTATTATTCCTTCTGTCCATATACTCCAATTATATTAATTTGTAGGAGGATGAAAATCTGTATTTAGTTCATTTCAGTTATGTAAGTCAGGCTACCTTGTCTGTCTTCGTGATTATTTTTCCAGCGCAGATCCCAGTGTGAGTTGACGCTGTTCTGAATTTATAATAGTAAGTGGAATTCAGATTCGTGGAGATTATAGTCTGATTTTTAATTCCATGGAATTCTGACAGCTGTCAGTTGCGCCAGAACAAGTGACAGGTTAGCTGTCATAAACTTTTTGTCTGGTTTGTTATAGGTAATTACACATCTAAAAGTAATTAAATAACGAGTATAGTAATCTGTACTAATTACCTACTTATTTGTATTTCAGTTGATACATGTAGGTACTTTATTTTTTGCTTTTAGTGTTTTAGTGAAAATAAAAAAGGTTTGTAATACATGCCAGCAGTTAGGATGATACCTGTCGAAATTTAATATTATCACCAACTAATTGTTTCAATATTAAATAAATTCACAAATTGCCATAATAGAGATTGTATTACTAATGTACATTATAAATAATATTATTGTAGTATATCTATACAGGGCGTCCCAAAGTTATGGGACATGAAGGGGAAGTACCTTAAATATCGTAGATAGTGAATTTTGCTCAAAGAAGACTTTATGTTATTTTTAAAAGTTAGTAATTCTGCATTCATAGATTTTCTAAAAATTATTTGCTTCGGCTGGGAATCGAACCGACTCAAATGTGAAAAAAAAAACACCCTACTTTTATGATGCCAATCGAAAGAATAGCTAAAAAATAATAACTCTGCCTAAGTAACATAGTATTTTAAAAGAAAGGAACAACGTGAAATTAATCATTTTAATCAAATAAAAAACATACATGAAACTGCCGTAGTCAATTAAGTAGGTATTTTTTTGTAAATTAATTAATTAAATGCTCAAAATGTGATCCCTCTTGTCTTACGCAAATCGCCAATCTTTTAATGAGCCCGCTGCCTGTTGATTTTCTAATCATTTTATGGTGAACACTCGATGTGATATGGCACAATTCTGTTTGCAACTCGCCTACGTTCTCGTATCGCTTTTTGTATAGCATATCTTTCACGTATCCCCAAAAGAAGAAATCTAATGGTGTGAGGTCCGGGGATCTGGCCGGCCATCTAATCGGTCCATTTGTACCAATCCATGTAGGAAAACATTCATTTAGAAAATCTGCTGCTCTCCGACTATTATGAGCCGGAGCTCCATCTTGTTGGAAAATTAAGTTTTCTTGCTCCGCCGCGGAATGGTTTCTTATCTTATCCCTTAAAATTTGAAGTATTCCTAAATACTTTTCTGTGTTCAAGGTTCCTTGGTAAAAATGGATTAAGAAAACCCGGTTTTTTAAAAGTCCGCACCAACAGTTGAGTGAAAAACGCACTTGGTTATTAGTTTCAGTCACTCGTAGGGGATTTTCTTTAGACCAAATACGATTATTGTTGCGGTTATACATACCGTTATTGCTAAAGTTAGATTCGTCTGTCCAAATAATATTATCCAAAAAATTTGGATCTTCGAGCAATCGTGCCTGGATATCAAGACAGAAATTTTTTCTCCTTTCTGTATCGCCCGGAAGTAATTTTTGAACCAATCGTCCTTCAACATAACTCTTAAAACCGTGTTTTTTTAATACACGGTGTATTTTACTTTTTGAAACTCCAATTTCATGTTCTCCTTCTCTCACCGATGCTTTCGGAAAAGCCGAAAAGTAAATTAAAATACCAAGTTCTTCGTCGTTGATCGTATGGTTTTCTTGCTGTGGTTCTCTTGGGCGTTTATCGAAACGTCCCAGAGTTTTCAAATTGTTCACAAGCCTTTTCAAAACTTTACGAGACGGTATTTGTCTATCAGGATATTTTACGCCATACCACCGCAAACTTCTAGAGATATCTTTATCGTTCAAAAAATATGCTTCCATTAGATCAAAACTTACTTGATATGCCATGTTCGCAATAAATTAACACAATAACACTTGTGTAAGTGAATTGAGACTAAACAGATCAATATCCGAAAAACAAACGCTCGCACATACTGTTCCATTTTCAAATTTAAGAACAACATTTAAAAATATCACTTCTTTTTAAAATATCTTAAAAAGTATGCATTCAAACAAACGCTGTCATAAACTGTTCCATTTTCAAATTATAAATTATTTATTTTTGTTTTTAATTTGCCTTCTGTCTAGCTTACAGAGGACGTATTGAAATACAAGTTTTATCATTTCATCTACACGTGCACTTATAATAAGGAAAACTATGTTAGTACCTATTTTATGAAGTGGGTACTTATTTACGAATAATCAATGCTATCTTTGGAATGATAATATCGCTACTTTTCGAACGTCGTCGGCAATAAATAACTTTCTTGAAATTTGACTCAATCATTTTATGTTGTTCCTTTCTTTTAAAATACTATGTTACTTAGGCAGAGTTATTATTTTTTAGCTATTCTTTCGATTGGCATCATAAAAGTAGGGTGTTTTTTTTTTCACATTTAAGTCGGTTCGATTCCCAGCCGAAGCAAGTAATTTTTAGAAAATCTATGAATGCAGAATTACTAACTTTTAAAAATAACATAAAGTCTTCTTTGAGCAAAATTCACTATCTACAATATTTAAGGTACTTCCCCTTCATGTCCCATAACTTTGGGACGCCCTGTATATTTTATCGTAAGTATTTATCAATCATAGTGGAATCAATTTATTAGCCTTGTTAAATAATTAAAAAATTAATTAAAAATGGGACTATATGGGTTACGTATCGAATCCCAAACCATTAGAAGCCGGAAGGAAACCATTTTGTTAGAGGTGTGTTTGATTTTTTTTTGATTATGACTAATTTTATGCGGGATTAGAATCATTCGTTTTTCTCATACTGGAACCTACGCTCTGGAAATCTGAGCCTTTTTAAACTGGACGGAGCACGCATCGCTTTTGCTTGTATACTCATTGGTCTGTTGTATTTATATGTATGTGGAATTAACAAATATGAAGTGACAAATAAATAAAACTGGAGTACTGACTTCTTGCCAAGCGCCATCATGCCGTAGATGATGCCCGTGGCGAAGATCATGCCACTGCCGAACCACGTACTCATGCTGACGAGGCACAGGAAGAAAGGCGGCAACGACAGCCTGCGGACACACAATTGATGATAATGATACAATTACTGTTGTTACAAACAGTGTTGCATACTATGTGTAACACTACTGCCCCCGTAGCATGATTTTTTGTTGTTTGTTGCGCACGACGCGACGTGAGAGTGGGATAACTATCCCACTCTCACGTCGCGTGCAAATATACAACTGTATATTTCGTCCAAACGAATGAGCAGGACAAATATTATCACGCGCGATATTAACTTTTATCTTTTTTTTTATGCACAACGGGTTAGCACTTGACCTCAATCACACCTGATGTTAAATGATTAAGTGTCATGCTCCTATAGTGCTGGTGTAAACGGATCGCTTGATGTTGTTGGTGATGTGCTACTAGAGCTACTAGTTTACTGTAAGACTAAATGTCCTTATGCGTTTACATTATGTACAGGATTATCACTTCAACTGAGCGGCATTTCACTGGAATTAAGAGAATATAGTAGCCCGCTATTGACACCATTTAAATTAAATTTAAATTATTTTAAATGTCCGCCTGGCTAGCTACCACCATCTTATCTAAATCTACCGCCAAGCAGCAATGTTAATAGCATTGTTGTGTTCCGGTTGTCACAGATAAGATAGCCAGTCCCTCAAATGTGTTGGGGTTTCCGGGTCAGTACGCTTCCACCTTCGACCTCACCTTCACTTAACATCAGGTGTGATTGAGGTCAAGTACCAATCCGTTGTGCATAAAAAATAAAAACCAGCTTTGGCCCGTTGACCAGAAGGATTTTAATGTTCTGTCCACGAATTCCAATTACATTAATTTATTGATGTATTAAGTTCCAACCTATTGGCCGAACGATAACATAATTTAAAACATCTGTTAGCGTTAAGGTCACCTTTTGGACGATTGATAATGTATAGTATATTCATTTACGTAGTCTCCGTTACTTGTATTTACAATAGATTGGATCGATTCGAATATTCCGAGTGTTAGATACAATTTAAATCTTTGAGTATCATTATATTTTTGACTGCCCAAGAAAGGAGGGTAATGTGTTTCGAGTTTATGTCAGCCGTTTACACAAAGTCACTAAGTCATTTAAGGCGCAATGTATACGTTTTATAATAAGGTTCCAGTGGACATTCCAAATTTACCTTTAAATAAATTCAAAACCATCATAAAACAGACATTATTTACCAAAGGCTATTATAAAATTTCTGACTATCTGGATGATAAGCAAGCATGGACATAGACCGCTCTGCGATATTCAGTCTAATTATACAATATAATATAATTGTAACCCAAACTTATTTAAAAGAGCAACCCTTGAGTTTCTTGCTCGTTCTTCTCTGGGGAATCTGCTTTGCGAATGAGCAATAATGTCAATAATTTTAATTTTAATATTAAGATAAATGTGACGTTTTCAAGTGATAATTTTTATCCTACGAAATAAATATTTTTTTGATTTTGATTAGTGTATGTATGTAAGTATATCCTTTGATGCACCCTGTAACCTAAACGGCTTGACCAATTTCGAAGTGCATGGTGTCGTTACATTCGTCTTGATAGCTGGAGTGTCATAGCATAGAGGAATAACACTAGTCATAGTAAGTATAGTAAAAAATGCAACATGGCGTCCGCAAATAACAAAATATGCTGTCGGGTTTATTGGTTTTTAGATACTTAAATAGTTATTATACTTATATTGGGTCTTTACCTATGAAATTGGAGTTTTATTTCTTCGTTAAGCCTTTGAGCGCTACGCCGGTCACCGGTGACCGGAAAACAATTGATTTTCAATTGTGTCTGCGTCGCGGCAGTTAACGTGTTAATCATATGTACCAATTCCTGCGATTTTTAAAGCAATATCCAGATTTGTTTTTTATTTGGAAAATGGAATATTATTTCAAGGTTTCACAGGAAATATTTTTTAATTTCTTGGCTAAATCACATAGTAAAAAAATTGAACAGAGCTCTTTTCATGTGCTTCCCATAATCATTTCTTAGATTCGCTGAAACTTTTATAAAGCAGTTACTTTTAAAAATTAACGCTGCCTATACTTAACTTAATGTTATCCGATAATACACACAAAGTTTAGCTAAATTTGGATATGCCGTTCCCAAAAAAAAATCAAAAACGTTTGTCTTAATGAAATTCTTCATACAAAACGCCAATTTCATAGGTAAGGACCTAATAATACAAATGCTAAAAGCGGAAGCGTGTTCATTAAATCAGTCAGTAATGCACAGGATTAGGATAAGTTACTCCTCCCTCAAGCGTTCGCTCACTACAATGTACACCACTGATGACCTTGGTTCGGACGGCGCTACCCGCGAGTATAGATTCGTGAAAGAAAATTAATCTTGCTAGGTCATGCTAGCCTAAGTACTTACCCAATATACAATACAGCTTTATTCCAATAGGGCCTGGAGTCGATCTTGTCGGAGAGGGTCTGCACGTAATCTATGAAGAAGCAGCAACAGGGCGCTTCGCATACGATCACTATGAAGCCGGCGAGCATCTGCCAGATGCCGGCGATCAAGCAGCTCGCCTGCAGGAGTATGATGCCCGTGCAGTTGATCAGACCGAAGATTATTGCGACTGGAATCGTAAAAAGTTTTGTTAAAATGAGAATTTCGCATGGCTGTTGTTCCTCTTGTGAAAAAGATATCGAGAGAAGAATGAATGGCGGATATTAGGTGAATTAGGACCGAATGAAGGTCGCGAAGTCGCTGGATATAGGCCGCATCCAACCTGGGGTTCTGGAAATCTATTTAGAAGGCGTTGAGTTCATCAGTGGACGTCCTGCGGCTGATATGTTAATAATAAATAAATAAATATTTCGGATACTTACACCAATCATCTATAATTCCAAACTAAGCTAAGCTTGTACTATGGATACTAGATAAGGGATAAACATACATAAATATTTATATAAACATCCCAGACTCGGGAATAAATGTTCGTATTCATCACACAAACATTTACCCCTCGCGGGATTCGAACCCGCAACCGTTGGTTTCGCTGATAGGGTCACTATCCACTACCCCAATCGGTCGTCAAATATGATGAATGTTTATAAAAAGAAAAACGTAAAAAAAAATATTACTAGAGACAATGTGTTTGTAATTGACCTCACCGAATAAACCGTATAGTAATTCTATTTCGTAACCAATACAGTAGCAAGGAACAAAACTGGGGCGAAGATCGATTCTCACTTACGGTTGAATATAAAATTAACAAGTATCTTTGAAAAGGTCTGTAATCATAAATGTTTGTTTAGTTTTTAGTAGTAAACGCAATTTACGAACTTAGAACAATGGTTTATGAACATCTGAAAGTATTCCCCCGGAAGCTCTACACTCTTGCAGAATTTATTTTTGGAACCGCTCCGACGAAACCACGTTGGTTGGATGACGTCAATTCCCTTTCATGCGAAAAACGTTTTTGCAATAGAGTTTTAAGAGGTCGGTACTTCAAAAGGAACTCGACATTTCTCAAGAACACGTGGCGCTATCAAATTGACCGTAGACCTAAGGTGTAAAAAATCAAGCTCCCAAGTCAACGCAATCCAAAAATTCGGACCATTATCAACCGAACCTGCGGCAATTTAGTAAACAATACAAAGCGCGATAATGGAAGTGCTATTAAAGGGGAGAGAATTCACATAAGTCTTATGCTTCCATTTATGGGCTCATCGCGGATTGGAGGACTCATGACAGGCAGTGGCAACTGACAGTGTTTTTACAAGCCGCCCTGTAGATCACCGACTTGCCTTAAGCGCTTATTACGCAATCGGAAGCTAGCAAGCGCTTAATACACCATCCTAAATGCAGAGACTAATGCGGCATACATTGCTGGTTGAAGTAAAGATGTTTGAATTAACAGAATTAAGCTTTCCAACAATGTATGTCAAATTAGTCTTTATGCACGACGGGTTCGTTCTTGACCTCAATCACACCTGATGTTAAGTGAAGATGAGGTCGAAGGTGGAAGTGTACTGACCCGGAAACCCCAACACATTTGGGGGACTGGCTATCTTATGTCTGACAACCGGAACACAATAATGCTATTAACATTGCTGCTTGGCGGCAGATTTAGATAAGATGGTGGTAGCTAGCCAGGCGGACGTTTTAAAATGCCCTACCACCAACCAAACCGAGTACTTAAACATGTACCCCGCTAGGGATCGAACTCGCGACCTACGAATCGTAAACCCAATGTTGTTTACATTGAGCCATGGAGGCGGTTAAGGATTTAGGATGGACGTAGTGCGGTCGGGACCTTCCACTCCACTAAATCGGAATTTAACTGTTCTAATTACACCTTCCCATTTCCCAATTAGATTTTCTACAAATAGGATAGTGTAATAAACGCTTTAGCAACGCCTTCTATTGGAACCACGGTAACCGATTACTTAACGTGCATATTGAAGCACAGAAATACATACACATATGCCACCGCCCACCAGTGAGCTAAAGATTGTCAGCGCCAAACATTGCTTAACTTACATAGAGGACTCCATTTGATTCAAGTTCAGTCTGAACCAACTTTAACGTATTTCCTTTTTCGAATTATTAATGAAAATTTACCTAATCCGTTACTTTTAGCTTTTGGGATCGGCGTGGATGATCTGGGAGAGGGTGGGTCATAAGCAAGTTGAGCCTTTGCTAACTGATGTATACCTCTTCGCTCGGGTTGTTCATGTGTCAATGGCGATTTGGCACAATCACCCATCGCTTTGGAATGCTACATTACGATGTACTGACGGACCAGGACGAGGTGTGCGGCGCCACGTTGATCAGATCCTCCGTGCTCCTCGGATTGCGGCGGAGGACTGATGTATATACCTCTTTGCTTGGGTTTTTCATGTGTCGCATGTTTTGACATTGTCAGTCGATCAAATATACCCGATTAAAGATTTCTATGTATCTATTATTTGATTGTACGCTAACCAGAAAGAAAAAATATGCAAGTAACATCAGGAAACAACGAACAAAAGTGTGTTATCAACTACTGTTTATCGTGTGTGACTAACACAAATAAATCATTGATAATGGAATTTGTTAAGCCTAATTACATGTAATGCTATACGTAAATAACATACCTATATAGCGTCACATTTTATCCCAAATGGAGTGGTCAGAGATATACCAAACACGTGACTCCATCATCGCCGTTGAAACCAAATCTTTAGATGCTTCGTGATAAAGTCCCAGTCGCCTTTTACGACACGGAAAGGGACGGATTAGTCTTAGTTAAATTTTTATTACGCACCGGAAACCAAATTCGGACTAAATAAATGTCATAATATAGATACTGAAGATAAATACGAGTATGTCAAAGACAAAGCTTATGACAAACAGCAGTAAAAGCAAAATTGAAATAGATGACGGATTGGTACTTGACCTCAATCACACCTGATGATAACTGAAGATGAGGTCGAAGGTGGAAGCGTACTGACCCGGAAACCCCAACACATTTGGAGGACTGGCTATCTTATCTCTGACAACCGGAACACAAAAATGCTATTAACATTGCTGCTTGGCGGCAGATTTAGATAAGATGGTGGTAGCTAGCAAGGCGGACATTTAAAATGCCCTACCACCAACCAAACCGAGTACTTAAACATGTACCCCGATGGTGATCGAACTCTCCGAATCGTAAACCCAATGTTGTTTACATTGAGCCACGGATGCGGTTACATTACATGAATACATTTACCTGGGCCAAATAGTCTCCGTACAGGCACGACAAGATAAAGAGATAGCGAGACGCATTGAAAATGCCTGGAGGGAGCTTTTGGTCCATGAAGGAACACATGAAGAACCACCTTCCACTGTCACTAAAGCGCAGACTCATTGACATCCTCACTTATGACGCTCAGACTTGGTCTTTGACAGAAGCCCAAAGGTCCAATCTGAAGGTTTGCTAAGGCATGGAGGCAAGCTGATTGTAAAACTGACCGACCGCGTCCGAAACGCTACACTGCGCTCTAAGATCCTAGTTGCTGACGTAGCCATAATGGCCGCCAAGCAAAAGTGGGATTGGGGTGGCCTTGTTTGTCGCATGCCAGATGACTCGTGGACCAAAATCACCAAAACACTGTTAAGGCGACGCGGTAGACCGAAAAGGAGATGTCGGGACGAGTTGGATAAGTTCCTTAACAACTGGTCAGAGGAAGCCTGGGACAAAGAGGCGTGGAGAGAGAGGAGCTCCTAATAATATGCTGCACATCTCGTCGGCAAAGTTAAGCATGTCGAGATTTATGAATGTAATCCAAAAAAAAATCGACCAAATGTGATTCGAGACTCGAGCAATGTGTGTTCTTACCTATAGAAAAAGTATATATCTATGTATTTTTTACCTATCTTTAGATACCTCTTCCTTTTTTGTCAGTCGGTTGATTAATACGAACATATAGACAGAGTAGAATAGGACCAACCCGTCTCTTCCAGTGGGTGTCGTAAGCGACAAAGGGATCGTGTTTCGTGAGCATACCAGTATGGTACACCAGTGATTGGCAGGTACTTCATTGGTACGAAGCCGTCAAAAACTCTGTGATTGCACAGCCCAGTGTTGCGACTAGAGCAAATCCACCCATGGAAAGCGACGTAAATCTCTCCGTGGGAGAAACATGTCCAGTAGAGCACTTTTAGAGACTGTTAATGTATTTAGGTACATAGGATAGAATATGCCAAAATATTCATGCGTAACTGTTTATAGAAATTTGTATATCTATCTGGATGTGGGTCACAATACATAACAACGCGCGGCGAGTCTAGCGTCTTATTCAATTTAAGAGCTGTACTCTTGTCGGTGGAGTAACGACCATGTGTCTCTACTTTCCGCCCTCGTTTTCACCTCTTGGTACGACACGACAAAGAAAAGGTGAAGTCTAGCGTATGTATTGATAAATACTGAAATAGTTATTTCGTGATATAGACCACACTATGCCTAGCCAGGCCACCCATATTGAAACTACATAACAGCTAGATAATTTTTCGCCTAACCGAGGGCGGAGCGTGAGTTTTGTTTCGACTTAACTTTACTACCGCGTTCACGTTTACGTGACGAAATCGTCACGAAATATATGGCGAAATGTGTAGCGCCTCTACCGGATAGTTTGCAAAACGATTTTTTTATAGGGACTTTTTTCGTAAACGCGAACGCGATGGTAAAGTTAAAAACGAGATAAAAGTCACACTTCGCACACAGGGGCACTGAACTCTCCAGCTTTCCTTTGAAAATACTAATTATTGTTAATAATAAAGTACAACTGAAATTAGTGTCTTTAGACTTTGAATTAAAATATATAACTTCTACTGTGCAATAGATAAGTGTTTATATTTTCTTATGTCAATAATGCGATAAACCATGCCATAGGTCGATGTTTTTACCCAAGATGTATGTAAAATTTTCGTTTAATAAAACTTCAATTTCATCTTAATCCCCCAGAATGTCATAGGCTATATTTTATGGTGGAAAATCCAACATGGCGCCCGCAAAATACAAAAACAATACACTGTTAGGTTTTTGGTTTTTAAATACTTAATTAGTTATTTATTTCTTTACAAGAATAGTGTAACTTTCTGTTACAAAAAAAAATATTCGGAATATAATCAGGTGTTCCTCAGATTACCTCCTAGAAACATATAAATTGAAATATTCGAAGTTTGGAATTATGTTTATTATGTGTGATGGACAAGAAAGCCAGTACAATTATTTCCTTATAACAGTGACAGACAATACTTGTATAACTAGGACCCAGTATTTGAGATCGAAAATGGTGACCTTATATAACAAGCTTCAAACTTCAAACTCAAGCATTTATTTCAACGTAAGATACATGATATCATTTGTTGAATGTCAATTTAAATCTACTGGAAATAAAAAAGGGTTTATTGCATTTATCTGTCAGTCGGTATGTCCAAGCTACTACCGCTTCGGAAAGGGAAATCATCTGTGGGAAAAGAAGCGGCGCAAGAAACCCACATGATCATTGTTGTCCTCTTTTTTTTTAAATGAAGTATATAACTAATACAATTTTATAATTTTGGGAAGCTGGTCGAAGTACACCAAGCGTGTTTGTCATTCAGGTAGTCACTAATTTTATAATAACCTTTTTTTGCTAATGTTATTTTGATATGATCTTTAAATTTTTTCTCAGTTACATTAAAGATATTCTCAGGTATAAGGTTATAAAAGCGTATACAGTGTCCCACAAATGAGTATTAACTTTGCTTAGTCTGAACATAGGAGTAGCCAATTTGTTCTTATATCTCAAATTTAAATTATGCTTGTCACTATTCTTCGGGAACGCAGAAATATTTTTTTCGAACGTACATAATATTTTCGTAAATAAACAGTGAAGGAACAGTTAAAATATTAATTTCTTTAAACCTGTCCCGGAGAGAGTCATGTCGACGCAGATTATAAATTGCTTGTATTGCTCTCTTCTGCAAGCTTTTATATAAATGAGAAATAATTACATATAGATGGAAACATGTCCTTGACTTTTGTGTGTGTGTGTGCGTGTGTCGAACATATATCTTTCTTACTGTTAAGCAATCACTAGTGTTATACAGCAGTTCAGTGGGAAATCCATAAGGTAAGAAGCACAAGACTTTTATTAGAACTCTCTGAGCTCTTTCTGCCTCTAAAAATTTAGTTTATCCATATGTAATTTATGTAATGTATCCTGAATTGTCATGTTAATGCAGTATAGTATCAAAAATTCGTATCTATAAGATCAAAAATCTTTAAGTATTTTTCAAGAAAAATTTATTTTCAATCACACTTTCGCTATTCTTTCTTTCAATTAAAATTTTAACAATTGTTGTGAGTGCAGTTCTTATCTTTTTTTTCCTGTTGAATGAAGCTTTCTTCAATAAAGAAGATGTCATCCTCATAGTGATACATGATAATTTCTATGCTTTATTAAGCATAGAAGTTACATCTACATCATCTACTAAAGTACCTACATCAACTAAATAGTGTCCTAACTCCTCCCGATGTAGAGACACCTAAGACACTGTTACACATTAACATATCGTAAATAAAATTCATTTTGATGAAATTTGTTGCGTCGAGGCTTCATTCCGGACACACTCAATATGATGTGGTAAATCTATATTTTCACATTCATGGTGATGTGGACTTTGCCATGAGGAAGCTGCAAAATGGTTAATGGAATATGTCTGGAGTGGACCAGTAATAAAATGCACAGTTGAGTCTGGTTTTGGATAAGTGTATTTTTTTTATTTTATTTGTTATGGATTCCAAAACAAAACATGAAAACAGATGTTTTTTTATTTTTTCAAATGGTAAAATCGCTGGGCAACGAAAAAATTGTTTACCACACTAAAATTACATTTTATCATTTGACGTATTTCACGTTCCCTCTTTTGAGCAACTAATTAAAAATTTTTTAAACATTACTGTTTTTCCACACTTTGTTTTCAGTGCGGTGGTGGTTTGGAAGTTCTTGCATCACGAGTATTATATTTAATGTTATTATTTATTTATTCCTCGGGAGCCTTTAAACAAAGCGAAGGCTACACCGTAACCAAAGCTTTATCTATCTTATCATGCATGCCATTCTTTAACATTACTTTTGTCACCTAATTTGAAGGTGGGGAAATTGGACAATGAGGGTTGTTTGGACGTAGGATACTGATAAGATAATAGTAATCTTCAAATTATGTTTACGTATTTGACTGTATTTTGATAGCCATGTGTCTGAGGCGTGATTGTTAAGTCGTACATAAGCGAATATAGCACTTACTGAAACTGCCCACTGTCCCCATCCCCCGTCCAGCGTAGCGCATCCACCATGGGACGTCATCTTTCTGGGCGTTCTCCCCGCCCGGCCGCGCCATAAGCATCGCTATCTTGTCTGAGAATGACTACAATAATAACACACATAATTCATAGTGTTTTATTGCAATATAAATCAGATTAATCCTATAATTTTAAAGAAATCTTACCATTTTTACGAAAAATCAATTCACTCTGACCTGTCACCTGTCACTTCACTTACGACTGGTTTGTTTTCATTGAAGAAATTATATTGATGTATCACTGCCTTTTTTTTAAAATATGGTTTGGCAATAAAGGCATTTTTACCCGACTGCCAAGGAAAGGTTATGTTGCTCTCGCTTATCTTGTATGTATGTTTGTAAATTTCTTATTTATTTGTTCAGTTTAGACAAGTCAGTCTCAGTTAAATCAAGACATAATTATAGACATAATGCTTTACGGAATATTTTAGCGGCTTCTTGAGGGAATTCGAAAGCTTCAATGTAAACAACATAGGGTTTACTAATCAGTGGTCGCGTGTTCGATTCCCAGCGAGGTACATGTTAAATTGAGGTTTGGTTGGTGGACTTGATGGTAGGGCATATCATTCATTCGCCGTTGAGGCGAATACTTGTGAAGTGATCTCAGCTGAGTAGACCTCAAGATTGGTTTATATATTAGAACGGAGCTTGCGATTGCGTCAACTTCATGTTCGCCTGGCTATTGGGTGGGGTTGATGTTCAAAGAAAACCAACTTGTTGCGTTTTATGCGATATAAAAATATGTAAATAATCTATGCTTTGCATGCGTTTTGTTCAGTCATTTAAAATTCATCCATTCGTTGGCTAATAAAAATAAAGGCTAAATAAATGCGTCGCGGAAATTCATGATTCGGTGACATCCGTAGTAAATATGCTTTATAACTTCAATAAAAGTATTAAATGAAAACAAAAGTATATATAAGTAAAAAATGACTGACAGCTTTTTTTAATGGCAACGCAAACAAAACGCACTTTTATGGCGGTCGGCTTCTGTCTGCAGATCGCTTTTTATAATTTTTGCAGTTTTTTTGGCAAACTACACTTTTCTTATCAATTTGACACTTGTTATTGAATTCATGAGGAAAGTAGAGGACTAGGGAAAAAATGCAACCGACGACAATGCTTCCGAAGCTTACGGATACCACGCAAACTATGTGAGTGACATCCTAGAATTTCAGTTTCCTTTTTATTACCCATTCATTTATTACCTTATTCTTTTTAGTGAGTTAAAACGATGGTTTTTGATTGCCCTACTGTATTATCTTGTGTTGTTCACCTATCCATAGCATTACAATACTTTTGCTGAGGTAACCGTAAAATTACCATTACCGTGATAGTCAAAACTTACGTCGGCATTTCCTGTCTCAGCCTTTATCTTTGGTTTCTTATTACCTCTTATTGCAAACTGAACTCTATACACCTCTGTTCAATGTTGCGATCATATGTATGATATTTTCTATATTTTATATGGACATCAAACAATACTGTGATCAGGCACTTTCTAATAATTTTCAAGACCGATACAATACCATTCTACATATACATTCTATGACTAACTTTAAGAACTTATATACTGTGTTCTGGCAAATAATCTGTTTGATATGATTCCATGGCTTTTCGACCACCTTGTTTATCATTCGGCTCATGACCATGCTCTTAAAGCCTTATATTATTAGTCTATACATTTTAATAAGATATGTTTAGATCCTTAACATATCTAATTAAAATGTGAAGACATATACCCTAAACTTATATACTATGTATGTATGTAAAGGGTATGTTGCTATGACATAGATGCTATAGGCCAGGTGTTAGTAAATCTCAATTATCTCGAGCAGATCCTTCTCTGATGGGGATGAAGGATGCCACAACACAACGGGGGAGGTGTACGCCACCAACGTGTTGGTGACCACCAATGCCGGCACTCATAGCCATGGCAGCTCTAAAGTGAAACTGAAGAACCTGGTTGACTACAACTGGGAACCTCGGCTATATTCCGGGCAGCTGCTTGCTGTCCATCTCAGCGGAAAGTACCTGGCCTATGTTATAAAAGGTATAATCACTGATGATAGGCTGATTATCAGCCTACATTATGTACTAAATACTTCTGTTAAGTAACGCTGGCGTCAAAGTTTATACCACCTATTTATTTAAAATTGTGGTGACTATTGTGTGTGACTCAATCTAATAGAATCTCCTCAGGATAAAACAATACAACCGACAACTTCAACTACGACAAAGATGAATCTTGTGGTCACTTAATGGTAGATATTGTGATTGTCTCTATTATAATCTGTTCAGGGTAGAATATTACTGCATATGCATTGATATGGTGTGATGTTTTCTTAACTATTCAATGAAATCTTATTAACCTAACCTCATTTTGTCACAATTGTTATCATGTTGTAATTATTACACACATCACTATGAGTAAAATCCCCGACTGACTGTGTGTGACATTAACCTGCCTCAATCATTTAAAGCCTCAAAAATACCATACCAAGTTGTGAGCAAAGAGACCAATCACTGAACCTCTCGTCATTGAGGATCGGCGTACAAGAGCAGACTTGATTGACCTTGGTGTTGATTCGGATGTGCACCAACTAAACTAAAACCAGTTTTGGAGTGGTGCCGTCGCATCGTAATGTTCCAGGGAGAAAGATACAGCACTACTTTAAAACTGGTTTTAGTTTAATTTAGTTTAGTTGGTGGACATCCGAATCGACACCCTTGTCTGACAGATACACTGGTCATTTCCAAAGTCACATACATCGTGCCCAACAACAATTATAAAAAGCTAACACCAACATGGTCAACATTCACACAATCAATAACAGAGTTGCGGGCATATGGAACCAGCTTCTTCGAGAGGATGTTGATGTCTCTCCATGAACAGTTTTAAAATTAGACTTCACAGATAGTTTAAATAACAATTCTGAAATCATGTTCACTCTTAATTCAAAATTGTGACTTTCTCTGTTTTCACAATACACCAGTTTGGATATAGAAACATCAGCATCTACTGCTCGCCTATTTTAGTGATAAGACTGCCTAATTGTGTTCTATAATAAAATCAAAAATTATTGTAAATTACTTTGTGCAAATCACTAATAATAATAACTTTATGAAATTTACATTTATTTGCAGCCAACTTTAAACAACTTAAACTTTAACAAGGTTAAATTTCATAGATAAATAATATGTGTATAACACTTAAATTCAAACTAGATTTTTTTTTCTATGACTATTAATCACTAACTAATCATTCACGCGCCGCCCGGAGCTTAAATGTGAAAAGGTCAGTACTGGTTAAAGTGCGATATAAAAAATATAAAACAGTACTTTGTGTTTTTCAACACTTTTACGAATAAACGATTTGTTGACGCCCTCTACTTGGATGATTCAAAGATTATGTCTTTGTTTTTGGACAATTTTCAAATTATTAGTTGTTATATTTTAACTTGGGTATCAAGCCCTTTGACAAGCTTAACTCTCTAATAAAAGGCGCTGGTGTCAGGCCTTCGTGTTATTTATGGTATGGAACACTGGTTGCCAGAGCCCCGCCCAAATCATGCTTGGCTTGTTTTTATTATCTGCGATTGTTGCCAAACTTGTTTCAGCCCCAAACCAGGCGAGCCCTGGCTTATGGTGTGGGATGGTGCGCGTCGTATACAACCCGGAACCCGGGATCGACCGCCGCGCGCTCATCAAGGGTATGAAGGGCGAGGTGAGTTATTAAATATTTTCTTGTTTATTTATTAATTTATTATAATCTTAGGCACAAATTATATGCTAGTCAATCTCATTCAGCATCTTATCCACAAATTAAAAATATTTTATTCAATGTGTGGGTGTGTGGGAATTGAATAAATTAAAAATATTTTATTCAATGTGTGGGTGTGTGCTAAACCAACGGTTGCGGGTTCGAATCCCGCGAAGGGTAAATGTTTGTGTGATGAATACGAACATGTATGTTTCGGTGGCAATATTTATGCAGTTTTTTAGGATATCAATTGTAATTATAGGTAAAGCAGTCTCTGCGTATGAGGATTCCAGCAACACGTGACGCCAGAAAGTTGAATAACTCGTAACTATAGTGGCGACAATTTTTTCCTTTGGCCACTATTTTAGTACCATTTTTTGACATACTGTGCCGTGATTGCTTAACCAAAAATATTACCATGTTAAATCAAGAATGTATCATTGACAGGTCCAAGATCTGGCGTTTGCACACATCCAAACGCAAGTGGTGCTCGCCTGCATAGATGAACAGGGGAACTTCTATGTGTACGAGATTGAGGTCACTGACAGCGGCCTCCGGTAAGATATTTGCTGTCTGAATATGACACACTTTGTATGAATTTATTTGAGTATGTCTGTATCCCTTTTTTATACCATTTCGAAGTCAAAGTCAAATATGCTTTATTTTATAGGTACACTTTTTTTTTATGCACAATGGGTTGGTACTTAACCTCAATCACACCAGATGTTAAGTGAAGATGAGGTCGAAGGTGGAAGCGTACTGACCCGGAAACCCCAACACATTTGGGGGGCTGGCTATCTCATCTCTGACAACTGGAACACAACAATGCTATTAACATTTTTTGCTCAATCACGGCTAAACGGATTTGGATGAAATTTGGTATATAGGTAGAATGTTCCCTAGATTAAGCCATATGATACTTTTTATCCCGAAGAAGTGAGTAGTTCCCGTGGGATAAACAAACATATTTTAATAAAGCTATTCCACGCAGGCAACGCCTCAGCCGTGACTTCACTAATACGAGACAGGCAATTGCCATTTCCGCCGAGGCATATATAGTGCTTTTCTCAAAAGAATGCAGGGAAATAATACGTGCGCAGTTACAAGCTGATAGCGAGTTACTAAAAATTCTACCTGAGTGCAAGCCTGCGGTACCCACCGTCATTGTTTACGACCCTTTCGGTTCCTTTGTTTAAGCCCCCTCCTCCCCCCGCACGTTCGTATCTAGTGAGGTTTTACTTTAAAAAAATGTTGTCTAGCTAGTGTAAATATTAATAGTATCCTTGGACATACCCATGTTTGTTCAATGTATGTTTGTAGACTTGTATATGCAATAAAGTGTTAGTCTAGTTCCACACAAAGCAACTGGGTTGTATAGTTACCAGATGGTTCATACACCTACTACTCAAATACATTTTATTTGTAAATCTATACATATTACAAGTGAAAACATCCTTAACTCGGGTACAAACATATGCCCCTAGCGGGATTCGAACCCGCGACCTTATAGTATGGTACACAGGTTTACTAACCACTGCCCCAAGTAGGTCGTCTTATGTATGTTTGTTTATCTATTATCTGGTATCCATACTACAGGTTTTGCCTAGCTCAGGGCTAGGTAATTGATATTCAAACTTCGAACATTTATTTATAATAATATATGGTATCATTTGTTTAATGTCAATTTAAATCTACTGGTACGTACGTAAAAAGATAACTAACCCGTCTTTTCCCGTGGGTGTCGTAGAAGGATACTATGCGATTGTTCACCAAAAAACATCTATGAATTTGCATGTTTTAACAACGATGGACATGAGCCCATCCATGGGCATGACCCCTGTCACGTGTACATGTCTTTATATTGGGTCTTTACCTATGAAATTGGAGTTTTTTTTCTTCGTTAATCATGTACCAATTCCTGCGATTTTCAAAGCTATATCCAAATTTGTTTTTTATTTGGAAAATGGAACATTATTTCAAGATTTCACATAAAATATTTTTTAATTTCTGGGCTAAATCACATAATAAAAGAAAATTGAACAGAGCTCTTCCATGTGCTTCCCATAATAATTTCTTAGATTCGCTTTATAAATAGGTTACTTTTAAAAATTAACGCTGCCTATACTTAACTTAATGTTATCCGATAATACACACAAAGTTTAGCTAAATTTGGATTTGCCGTTCCCAAAAAAAACAAAAATGTTTGTATGGAAAAAACAGTCTTAATGAAATTCTTCATACAAAACGCCAATTTCATGTTATTTCAAGCATTCATATTTTAATGTTTGCAACACCACCCACCACCCCATTTGGGATAAAGGTCGTGACTTTATGTATGTATGTAATAGTAGGGCTTATTACATTTATCTGTTAGTCAGTATGTCCAAGCTTAATTTTTCTGTATTTCCTATCAGTGGAAATCAGCTTTTGGTCTCCACTTTATCTATAATAGTGCCCTCTATGTATACTGTTTAGTACTGTATGTTTCCCGAATAAAGAAATTGAAATACTGTAAGTGTCCAAAATATTCATGTCCATAACGTTCAACAGGTGCACATTGATTGCGGAAGTCCGCGAGGACACGGGGCTGGCAAGCGGCGCGCACCGCGTGGTGTGGTGCCCCTACATCCCTGACGAGGATGACGATATCCCCGATGAAGATGTGGCTAGGTTGCTGCTCACTACACACTCCAACATTGGTATGTCACCATGGAATTAATAAGGTTTTCAACAATGTTTCACAACAACAGTCTTATAATTTTTTTTTTTTAATATTTTAAATTTCTATTTATCCAAGTAACATATAGAAGCTCACTAGAATTGATCGCGGCATTTAAAAAAGACGCAGAGTGCAAGCGCACTCTGAGACAAAATCAATCAAGATAAAATCAACATATTACTGTGGGACATTTTCTAGAAATGGTCCGTTAAACTGGGGGGAATAAAGTGTACTACAAGTCTATTTAATTCACCTAGGTGAATTATCTCAGGTGAATTAAGTTTACGAAGCCAATATTTACATGTAGGTATGGATATCACATATACAGGGTGTCCCTGGAAGTATGGATCAAATCGAACAGGGGCATGGGGAAGGTCATTCCCAAACTTAAGCTGAAAAAAAAAAAATTAAAAAAAAAAAAAAATAAGAAAAAATAATTAATTAATTATTTTTAATTAAAAAATTAAGCTGATAGCTTTGCTAGTTTTCTTTTAAAAATTTTTTTTGTATAAGCACTATTCGATAATATGAAAATGTAAAAAATTGATCATAACTTTTGAACCGTCAAAAATGGCACCGACATTCATAGGGTTAAAAAGTTTGGGAATGACCTTCCCCATGCCCCTGTTCGATTTGATCCATACTTCCAGGGACACCCTGTATAAGCTATGTAGTGTATATGTAGCGTATGATCCTGCTGAGTACTTTATTAGACCACTATTATATTGTCTACAATATTTCGACATGTGAGAACCTGTTATTAGCCTTCAGGTATATTTTCCATTGTTATTTGTGATTTAACATGGCTGTTGGTTTTCCTTAACATAAATAAATAAATAACCTCTCACTAGGTTATATTTAATTACCTATAAAAAACTGAAAATCCTTTGAAATGACAGACTGTGCATTCATGGCTTGTGTTCCAATGCTTCATATGAGTATACACAACTATATGATACAGATGTGCAAACTATCCCAACTAATGTTATAAATCTATCTATCTATCTAATATTATAAATGCGAAAGTTTATGTATGTCTGTATGTATGTTTGTTACCTCTTCACACCTAAACGGCTGGACGGATTTTTGATGAAATTGGTTGACGAACTAGTACCTGGATAAATATGTAGGCTTTTTTGTTAAACCGATTTTGACGAAATGTTCGATGCAACAAATAGAATTAATTGTAGCTTTAAGTTTGTGTAAAATTATTGTATTGTACGTAGTTTTCCGTTCCCATTATACATTCTCTGACCACTTGTAAGGTTTATTTCTCTGTCAGAGAAAACCTATTAACTTGTGTGTGACCAAAATTTTTTTTATGCACAACGGGTTGGTACTTGACCTCAATCACACCTGATGTTAAGTGAAGATGAGGTCGAAGGTGGAAGCGTACCCCAACACATTTGGAGGACTGGCTATCTTATCTCTGACAACAGGAATACAACAATGCCATTAACATTGCTGCTTGGCGGCAGATTTAGATACGATGGTGGTAGCTAGCCAGGCGGACATTTAAAATGCCCTACCACCAACCAAACCGATTACGTAAACATGTACCCCGCTAGGGATCGAACCCGCGACCTCCGAATCGTAAACCCAATGTTGTTTACATTGAGCTACGGAGGCGGTTTAAAACATATCGTTCATGTGTATTTGCAATAATAAATACGTTATGTTCGTCGCAGCGCGCATGTGGAACGTCAGGTCTGTGGTGAAGTGCGTGCAGAACAGCGAGGGTCGAGGGTCGGCCAGCACGCTGGAGGGGGCCGAGGGGGTGCTGACGGCCCGGGAGCACAGCGCGCCCATCGTGGACGCGGCCTTCTCCCCCGATGGGACAGCGCTCGCCACCGCCTCCGCCGACGGATACGTCATGTTCTTCCAGGTGGGTCACGTCGACAGCCTGTCGACGGCCATTTAATCGTCTTTAATTTAAATATTGGCCTTTAAGACTTAAGGCCAATATATACGCTTTTATAATAAGGTTTCAGTAGACAAAAATTAGCCTATAAATAAATTGAAAACCATAAAACAAATTATTTAAATATAACATTTTTGACTTTTCGAATGATAAGCAAGCACGGACATAGGCTGCTTCGCAATATTCAGTCTAATTATACAATACTAGCAGCTGCCCGCGACTTCGTCCGCGTAGACTACATGAATCAACACTTTATTACTTTCCCACGGGAATACATTCAGCAGAAAAATTACCATGTAGAGTTTATCTCAAACAGGAAAAGACCCTGGGCAGATAACAGGTATGTGGAACCATGTTGGTGTTTTGCCAGGTAAATGAATTAAGACAGGGATCCATTAGAAGACCTTTCTGAAAAATTCTGGTTTATATTTATTAAAGTACTTCCTTATAAACAACATTCTTTGCCATGTTTGAAGGTGGTAGCAATAGAACCAAACTTTGAGGTGAACTTACACGGGAGCATGCCACATAGAACTGACCGTGAGAGAAACAGTCCTGTCGTAGGTCTACTCCGGCGAATTTGAGAGTTTGCCCCTGCGACTTATTTATTGTCATGGCAAAACAGACCTTTAGTGGAAACTGAAGCCTTTTGAATTCAAAGGGAAGATCATTTGGTATTAATGGAATACGCGGTACAAACACTGTTTCTCCCTGAGCAGGTCCTGTTAAAATAGTGGCCTCTACTACGTTCCGGTGCAAAGCCTTGACTTGCAACCTAGTACCGTTACAAAGTTTGGGTGGCTTTAAATTTCTCAATAACATAACAGGTGCACCCACACGTAGTAAAAGTGACTTTGACTCTTCGACTTCGACACCAATTTGAATTTGTGATTTCAACCCCTACCACTATCGCAACCCGTAAGGGGTTAGCTTCAAAATAAATGTCATTTTCGCAATCAACGTCCCAAAAAAACCAAATAACGACACCAATATAGACTTTTTTGGTATCATCCCCCACCCCTATCTCACCCCTAGAGGGTTGGCTTAAAATAAATGTCATTTTCATAATCAACATCCCAAAAAACCTAAGTAACGACACCAATATCGATTTTATGGCTTCAACCCCCATTTCACACCCCAGGGGGCTGTTTTTCGAAAAATCTCAACTCACCCTTATCTCATTCTCTAACCCCAAGGGGTTAGCTTCAAAACAAATGGCATTTTCGTAATCAACGTCCCAAAAAACCTAAATAATGACACCAATATTGACTTTTTTGGTATCAACCCCCACCCCTATCTCAACCCTAGAGGGTTAACTTAAAATAAATGTCATATTCATAATCAACATCCAATAAAATCTAAATAACGACACCATTATCGATTATATGGTTTTAACCCCCCATTTCACACCCCAGGGGGTTATCCAATATAGACTTTTTTGGTAGCAACCCCCACCCCTTTTTTTTTTTTTTTTTTTTTTTATACCAGGAGAAACGCTCATGCTTATCCGCCCTCCTCGGGGGAGGGGGGCGGATTATGTCGGACTCCGGCACAGAAGGTGCCGGCCTACCGACTAAAAACTCCTGGGTGTTCCCTCGCGCGCGCCGTTGACGGCGTGGCCACGGGTACCATCTGGTATTCGTCCGCAGCCACGCCAGCGCGGTGCCCGCCGCCAGGGCAAAAGCGGCGGCAGGCCCACCTCTGGGCTGGAGCAGGGAGGAATCGCCTGGTCCAGCCACCTCTAGAAGGCGCGCGGAAACACCGCGCGCGCCTTCTCGCGGGGCCTATGTGTGGGCGGTGATCAGCAACCCCCACCCCTATCTCAACCCTAGAGGGTTAACTTAAAATAAATGTCATTTTCATAATCAACATCCCATAAAACCTAAATAACCACACCAATATCGATTTTATGGTTTTAACGCCCATTTCACAACCCAGGGGGTTGTTTTTCGAAAAATCTCAAAACACGTATTAGCTTATTTGTTCCTAGGAGTACTCTTGCGAAATTTCGAGTCGAAAATAGTCGAAATGTCCAAGTTATACTGTTTCTTCATACAAACTTCCCACCCCTGTTTCACCCCCTTAAAGGGTGAATTTTGAAAAATCCTTTCTTAGTGCTGCCCTAGACCCCGTAAGGAACCTACGTGCCAAATTTGGAAACTCTAGACCCAGCGGTTTGGCCTGTGCGTTGATATGTCAGTCAGTCAGTCAGTCAGTCAGTCAGTTTCTTCCTTTATATATTTAGAAGATAATATTACACATTGTAACCTGAAACCTACTTAAAAAGAGTAGCCCTTAAGTTTCTTGCTTGATCTTCTCTGGGGAATAGCAGTAGTTCAAGTAATTTTAATTTAGAAAATGTCAAGTTTTCAAGTGATAATTTTATAATAAATCTATTTTGATTTAATCTAATCCGTAATCCCATAAATTGGGACATGTTATGTTACCCGCTGCTCAATTTAACCGATACACTTCTCGCCGAAAATTAAATTTCCATCCACATCACCTGGATGAGTGGAAGTCTACCACTGTACGTTTCTCAAGAAACTTCCTTCCACGTGGAACGGACTTCCTGCAGCGGTATTCCCGAACGAGTGCGACATTGGAACCTTCAAGAAACGAGCCTACACCTTCCACAAAGACCGGCAACGCATCTGTGATCCTTTTGGTGTTGCAGGTGTCCATGGGCGGCGGTGATTGCTTTCCATCAGGTGACCCGCATGCTCGTTTGCCTCATATAAAAAAAAATATTATTTATGTTCAACAATCACAATTATTTTGGAATTCATTAATTGTATACATATTATATCATACACAACATTGTAAAAGTGAGCTAAATTAATCTAAACGGATCAAATTGGTTTAGTGGGTATGCGTTATCTTCGAAACCAATGGTGCCCATTACTGCCTATCTCTGTTTAGTTGCAAGTTACAAAATTAATTTGTAACCAGTCTGACATGTGATAGGAAGCTTGACATCCAACGTTACCCACAGGTGTACCTGCACAGCGAGGGAAGCCCACGCTGCCTGCATAAATGGCAACCGCATGGAGGGAAGCCGCTCAGCTGCCTATTCTTTCTCGACAACCACAAAAACTTCAACACAGAGTGAGTTTATCACATTTCATATTTTTTAACGCTAATTTAAAATGCTCACTATATATTTTAACTTGTGTGCTACTTTAGTAAAAGTACCCACTTAGTCGTACTGTATACTTACTTAGGTTTAGCTACCTTTATTTGGCTTTTATTTCTTAACCTCAACATTAACCATAAATTTCGTAACCCCAAAACATTTTTATTAAATGCCTATAAAAACAACACATCATATTATAATCCCATGGTTAGGATGTGTAGATTTTATAATGAGGTGTCCTCAACTGGTGATTCCCCTATAGACATATTCGACTTTAATTCAAACCATACCATTTAAAAGGCTAGTAAAAGATGTCCTCAATTGAGCTCTATCCCAATGTTACTTTGATGCTTAGCTACATAATCCGTCAAAGCTAAAAGTGTTTTATTCTGTCGGTATTCTTAACAAAAAAAAAAAAAATAATACTAAATAAAAATAATTGAGCTTGTTCTTGTTTAACCATGTTGTGTATACATGCTTGGGATTCCGATCTAGTTCGAATCTAAGTTAACTTTAAGTTCTTCTCATGTACGATTGTACCAAGAAATAAAATTAAATGTATATGTATGGCTGGAGAAACAAACGTTTACCTACCCATCTATACTTTTCTCACAAAATATTAATCCATAAATTATTATTGCCCTTCCAATGCGCAGTACTGCCCAAAGGCAACACTGGCTGATTAACCATTAGCTGTAGGGACTTGGAGAGACACAAAGACGAATAGGAGTCTATCATTTTCATCTTTCTTTCCTTAAGTATTTCTTCCTCAATCACCATATTTAATCTAATAATATACTATGCCCATAGTCCTGTTGACCTGTAATTCTGGTTCTTCCTTTTCACCAGTCTTCTCACAAATGTGTTCTATGTTATTACCTAGTCCTAAAATCACTTTGTAAAGCGTCATTTGTGGTGAGAAAATAAACAATTTTGAATTTAATTTTAATCTTTGTGTCGATTTATGGTCTAGAAGACTAGTTTTACTCTAAATTTAGTTTAAGCATGTGCCAAAGGACTCGTCTCCCATGACTCACTATTTGCTAGAATCAGAGCATATACATAAGCGATCGAAAAAACATTTCCAATGTCAAATCAATTTCTTTTCAGTGTCCAATTTTGGAAGTTCGCGGTCACTGGTGCCGAGAGCAACACAGTAATCAAGATCTGGTCCTGCAAGTCCTGGAACTGTCTGCAGACGATCACCTTCGCACCTAGTGTCAATTCTGAACCCAATACACTCGGCCTGAAGGCAATGCTTGATACGAGCGCCTCTTACCTGATCCTGTCCGACTTTAAAGCGAGGAGCCTTTATGTGTTGAAAATGGAGAGAGATAAGGACGACACTATGGCATATTGTAAGAGTGTGTCAGAGTTTGTGCTGCCTTATCCTGTGCTTAGTTTCTCTATTATTGATGCTGGTAAGTGATGTAACATAAAAGACTCGTTTTACTACACTAAAAACTGAACAATAAGACCAGCCTACCTGTTCCCATAGTTGTAATAAAGTGACTAACGACTTCTGCACCTAACATCGATTTATGTAGGTTGTTATTTATTTCATGCTATAGATTTATTTGAAAAACAAACAAACTAATAACTGCTAAAAAACAAAAGCTAGGGAAAAATTTGGGCCCACAAAGAAAAGTACCCAAAATGCTGGCAGCATTTCCTTTCTGAATGCAAAAGAGGAAGCAGCCAGCTTTCGTTTAGCGCTATCTCAGATCACAAAAACAAAGGAGATATATCTAGAAGTGTGTCAGTGCTGGTTTAATATCTACACTATGTGCATGAAGTTTACATGGCGTGGTAGCCGGTCAGTGTGTTAGGTTGTGGAGTATACGGAAACACTCAAGTCTTAACAGCGGCGGCGACACTTGTACCCGCACTAATTTATAATGACATCATACTGTAGTCAGCACACGAACGAATAGATTCGGAAATGGTTCAATTCTAAGTCTAATAATATAAAAAGTCCAGGTGATACACTGGCAATGGACCTTTCGCGAATTGGAGTTTCTGCGAATTGAACATTGTTTTTGGTTAATTAAATGCGAATTGAAACGACTGCAAATGACCTTACTATATGTAGTTTTCCGCCTGACTCAGCCTTTTGAGGTCATCGGTCCACCCTGAGAGATGTCTCGTAATGTATTTGATGAGTAATGGTTGTAATTTGCATTTGTACAGAGGAGGAGCAAGTGAAGTGCGAGTCAAGCTGCGACGATCCGTTCCACAGAAATGGCTCGAGCGGTGACGCCGCCGAATCTCCGGACGAATTTGACCGTGAGGTTAGTCCATCCCTCTTTAAGGGTAATAGCTAAAAATCAGTGTTTTGCTCTTGAGCAATCCGACACTGAGCTATGGCCCATTTGTGCCACTGCAGCACACACATACTTTTTATACCTATGTTTTGTTTGTACTTTTATATATTCTGTTTTTATTCCCGTGTTCTGTAAAATGCTGTCTACATATTTAAACGTGCGTGCTTCCTCAGCAAAAGTGCCCACTTAGTACATACTAAGGTTAAGCTACCTTTATCTAGTTTTTATTACTGTACTGTAGTCTAAATTATGTGTACTACTTTTGTATGTGGCTGGAGAAACAAATAAACGTTTATCTATCTATCTTATCATCATCAGCATATGTACTTATTTATGTATTTATGTACTTATTAGTATGTAGTTACATTTATATTCAGTAGGTTTTTTTTTTATCTATCATATTTATCCATTTTTTTAGATTGTGCACGTCTTATCTGCCTCTTCCAGACATATCTCTCTTTCGTAGGTCTGCTGGAAGAAATTTCATTGTAGAAATAAGCAGAACCTGTTGTGTCGTCTCTATTATGTTGTATCTGTATGTTTTTTTCTTGTGTGCAATAAAAGATAAATAAATAAATAAATCAGCCCGTAAACATCCCACTGCAGGGATATAGACCTTCCCTCGTATATGAGGGAGTGTGAGCCATAGTCCACCACGCTGACCCAATGCTGATTGGGGACTTCACATACTTTAGAATTTTTATTTCTCAGGCATGCAGATTTCCTCACTATGTTTTCCTTCACCGTTGAAGAGAGCAGTCTGATAAATGCACTTAAGTAATTAAATTAAATTTAAAAACTCATTGATACATGGCCTGCCTCGGAATCGGACCCGGACCTATATCGGGAGACTGCGTCTTAACCGTTGAGCTACCGACGTTCCATATACAAGACAATTTTGATGTCCAGTCCCCGAAGTAAGCTTCTACCTTCATCTTCACATCAAGTGTGATTGAGGTCAAACCCCCTGATCATGATTCATGGAACAAGCCTTAGTCATATGATTTGTGTATACTGTAACAGGATGATCTGGGCACGGCGGAGTGCAGCGTCAACGCGGGCGCGAACGGAGTGCGCGTGCGCGTCCGACTGTACATCGTGCAGCCGAAGGGGCTGCAGGAGGGGGAGCTCGTCTACACCCCGCCCCTCCCCGCAAGGCACGATCTGCTGCATGGTGAGTGTATTGTATCACTACCATTTGTCAAAAGAAATGTTCATTTATTATACCGGATGAGTTTTTTTACCGCGAGGCAAACAATAGAATAAATAAATATCTAAATAAATAAATATATTTTTGCACGTACACACAGCGCCATCTAGTTCCACACTAAGCATCTAGGCTTCTATTATAGATACCAGATGGTTGATAAACTACACAAATACGTTTTTTTTTTGTAAATAAATACATAAATAAATGAAAAACATCCATAACTCGGGAACACATGTCTGTATTCATCATACAAACATATGCCCCTAGCGGGATTCGAACCCGCGACCTTTTGGTATAGCAGCAGAGTTTCTAACCACTACACCAAACAGGTCGTCAAAAAAAAATAGAGCAAATTAGATAAATGAAATAGAAGTTATTGCGCATAGGTAGTTTATTATTTTTTATTTTTTTTTAAACATCAACGCACGCGCCGGTCGGAGATTGATATGCGATTGGCAGGATTCGTAGGGTTCCTATCATGCCGAATTTATTTAATGAATAAATGTACAAATGAATAACCTACAACCTTGGGATCTTCAAGTCTAGAGTGAATAGGCATTTACTGGGTGCGCGTGATACATCTTCGGCTTCATCGTCACTCTCCATCAGGTGAGATTGTAGTCAAACGCGAAACCAGTTTTTAATAAAAAAAAAAATGTAAATATCCTTGGACATACACGCAATGCCATCTAGTTATTTTTTTTTTGTAAATAAACACTTATTATTAATGAAAACATCCGTAACTCTGGTACACATGTCCGTATTCATCACAGAAACATATTCCCTTAGCAGGATTCGAACTCGCGACCTTTTGGAATGGTGGTCAGAGTTTCTAACCACTACACCATACAGGTCGTCAAAAACGTCAGAACGTAATCGATGACAATATCGATGTAGATAGCCCCGCTGGTTCACTTCTTGTAGCAAACCATGTATTACAACAGTCATACAACCGTCCATATTTCCGGATTTATACCGTCGCTAATTTGTCGCTGGAGACGACAGACTTATATTAAATAAAATAATAAATAAATAAATGTCTTTGCACAAACACACAGCGCCATCTAGGTCCACAGTAAGCATCTAGGCTTGTGTTATGGATGCCAGATGGTCGATAAACTACACAAATACATATTCTTTTTAATATAAATAAATACATGTATAAATGAAAAACATCCAAAACTCGGGAACACATGTCTGTATTCATCATACAAGCATATGCCCCTAGCGGGATTCGAACCCGCGACCATTTGGTATAGTAGCGGAGTTTCTAACCACTACACCATACAGGTCGTCACTATTGATCTTGACTTTAATAAATTCTTCTGTTGACGTCTACTCAGGTCTATCGGAGCTAACTCTCGAGGACAAGAGCTCTGATACCGTGACCGGCGGTATCGCGTCCAGCATACTGCAGCAGCAGAGCCAGCAGCTAAAGAATCTGCTCATGAGGTCGCAGGTGCGTGCCGTTGCACATCATACTCAAATGCTCGTCGACATTAACGAAGTTAAGCAACGTCTAGAGCGGTCAATCTTTGAATGGGTGACCACCACTAGTGGCATTTTCGTCCCATTTGTTGTCAAATAAAGGCCGATGGCTTACAGGGACGGATTGAAAACACTGTCGCCTGACCATTAATTTCTGACACAGGTCTGAACTGTGCCCGCTAAGTTTATAGTCCATACTCTTGTGCCCCAGCTGTAAGGGACGTTAGGCTATACATTATGCACCAATGTCTAACTAATATTGTAAATGCGATAGTTTGGATGTTTGTTGCACAATCACGGCGAAACGGCTGAATGGATTTGAATGAAATTTAGTGTATAGTTAGAACATACCCTGGATTGAAACATAGGATATTTTTTATCCCGATAAAGTGAGTAATTCCCGCGGGATAAACAAATTAAACATATCCGATACATTTATTCTAACACAGGCGAATCCGCGAGCGGAATGCTAATGCTAAAATAAAAGTGTTCCCGTTGTGTGTAGTTCCCGCGGGATAAACAAATTAAACATAGCTAGTCTAACTAATATTATAAATGCGAAAGTTTGGATGTTTGTTTATTGCTCAATCACGCCGAAAGGGATGAACGGATTTGAATGAAATTTCGTATATAGGTAGAATATAGCCTGGATTGAGACATAGGATAAAGTGTGTAGTTCCTGCGGGATTCCACACAGGTGAAGCCGCGGGCCGTAAGCTAATAGTTTTTATAAATTAAAACTTCATATAGTTACTACTCATTTATTATAGAAATATACTTTCTATGAGCACTGTCACACGTGTTACCACTTCTAGCTATTACTCCAAGACTGCTCTTTTGGCCTCGCCGTAGTCGGGTAAAAATAAAAAAAAAAACAGGACAGAAAAAAAGTTCGGTGTTTTTTTTATTATTATAAACAATTGTTATTTGGAATACTTTTCAGCTACACTATTCACATGTTCGTGATCGGGAGCGATAAGTTGGGACCTTGTTATTTAATTAAAATTCATTTTCCCAGCAGACCCAGCCAGGCAGCCTGATCGGACAGCTGCCGGAGTCGCCGCCATCCATTCCTCTGAATCTCATGACGCCGGACGCGTTCAGGTAACTTTCATTACCAATTAAGTGTTTATGATCATCTGTCTGTATGTGGCATTTTAGCGAGCGATTTAGTTAGTTTTCGCGAACAAAGTTCACTATCACACCAATAAGTCGTCCTTTCATTATTTTTTCTATCATGTTTTTTTTTTTCCACAACGGGTTATCACTTGACCTCAATCACATCTGATGTTAAGTGAAGATGAGATGAAGGCCGAAGGTGGTAGCGCACAGACCCGATTCAAATTTTTTTAACACAACACACACAACAATTTTAGATAAGATTTTCATAGTAATTAAGATTTAGATAAGATGGTGGTAGCTAGCCAGGCCAAACAAAACCGAGTACTAAATATGTACCCCGCTGAGGATCGAACCCGCGACCTCCGAAACGTGGCGGTTAATGTTTTAATGTTTCCAAAAATAACGATGTTTGGAATTTAACTGTTTTAATGTACAGTCAGGTTCAAAAGAGCAGTCATAATCCAAGTTCATACTGTTAGATTTTCTTCGAAAATATAATATTTCCAGGCAAATGTCGAGTACCAAGAAAAATACATTTATTCTTGTGCAGTAGATCGTAATAAATGTATTTTTCTTTAGATATTTGACTGCAATTTTGAACCCGATTATAGGTATTAAACAAACGCTATGTGTTATCCAGCTCCCCCGGCAAACGCGAGGAGGACGACCCGCCGCTGTCGGCCACCCCGGACGTGGCGAGCAAGCCACGGTCCTCCACTGGAGGTAACTTGTTTATTACTATTATAGATTAATAGGCGAGCAGCTGATGCTCATGTGCCTATATCCAGGGTTATGTGCCTGTAATTTTAGATTAATAGACCTCATGATTCACCTTGATGGTCTACGGCCCATGTTACAGAATGTTAGTCAAACAGAGATCTCCGCTTGACGACCGTTAAAAAGGCACAGCTTCATGTAACTTGTATAGCGGCATCTCTATCCAACTATAAATAAATAAACATCCTTAGACATACACACAGCGCCATCTTGTTCCACAGTAAGCAACTATAGGCTTGTGTCGTAGATACCAGATGGTTGATATACTATATAAATACCCTTTTTTTTGTAAATAAATACTTATTATAAATGAAAACATTCATAACTCGGGTACACATGTCCATATTCATCACATAAACATATGCCCCTAGCGGAATTCGAACCCGCAACCTTTTGGTATAGTGGTCAGAGTTGCTAACCACTACACCAAACAGGTCGTCATGCTCAAGCTTAAGTTTACGAGAACATCATATTTTGACAAAAACGCTTTTTTATAATAATCGTGAATTCTGAAAAACAATCTCCATCAAAGCTATTTAGGCATTACTTATCTTCTCATTACATTAGACTTTTAGGCTTCTCGATTCAGGGCGATTTTTACCCGACTGCCCAAGGAAGAAGGGTAATGTTTTTCGAGTGTATGTATGTCCGTTCCTTTGGCGCATCCTGTAGCCTAAATGGCGTGACCGATTTCTAAGTTTTTTTTTTTTTTTTTTTTTTTTTTTTATATGAGAGGGCGGCAAACGAGCATGCGGGTCACCTGATGGAAAGCAATCACCGCCGCCCATGGACACCCGCAACACCAAAAGGGTCACAGATGCGTTGCCGGCCTTTGAGGAAGGTGTAGGCTCGTTTCTTGAAGGTTCCAATGTCGTACTCGTTCGGGAATACCGCTGCCGGAAGTCCGTTCCACAGGGTGGTCGTACGTGGTAAGAAGTTTCTTGAGAAACGTACAGTGGTAGACTTCCACTCATCCAGGTGATGTGGATGGAAATTTAATTTTTAAATTAAAAAAAAAAAAAACGTACAGTGGTAGACTTCCACTCATCCAGGTGATGTGGATGGAAATTTAATTTTCGGCGAGAAGTGTATCGGTTAAATTGAGCAGCGGGTATTAGCTCGAACAGTTCTTCAGAACACTCCCCATAGTGAATAAAGTCGTTAGATTCGTCTTGATACTTGGAGTGTCATAGGATACATTTCGTAAAAAATCCAACATGGCGTCCGCAAAATACAAAATATACTGTCGGGTTTAGTTATTTTGATTCATTCTACAGGGCGTCCCAAAGTTATGGGACATGAAGGGGAAGTACCTTAAATATCGTAGATAGTGAATTTTGCTCAAAGAAGACTTTATGTTATTTTTAAAAGTTAGTAATTCTGCATTCATAGATTTTCTAAAAATTATTTGCTTCGGCTGGGAATCGAACCGACTCAAATGTGAAAAAAAAAACACCCTACTTTTATGATGCCAATCGAAAGAATAGCTAAAAAATAATAACTCTGCCTAAGTAACATAGTATTTTAAAAGAAAGGAACAACGTGAAATTAATCATTTTAATCAAATAAAAAACATACATGAAACTGCCGTAGTCAATTAAGTAGGTATTTTTTTGTAAATTAATTAATTAAATGCTCAAAATGTGATCCCTCTTGTTATCATTTCATCTACACGTGCACTTATAATAAGGAAAACTATGTTAGTACCTATTTTATGAAGTGGGTACTTATTTACGAATAATCAATGCTATCTTTGGAATGATAATATCGCTACTTTTCGAACGTCGTCGGCAATAAATAACTTTCTTGAAATTTGACTCAATCATTTTATGTTGTTCCTTTCTTTTAAAATACTATGTTACTTAGGCAGAGTTATTATTTTTTAGCTATTCTTTCGATTGGCATCATAAAAGTAGGGTGTTTTTTTTTTCACATTTAAGTCGGTTCGATTCCCAGCCGAAGCAAGTAATTTTTAGAAAATCTATGAATGCAGAATTACTAACTTTTAAAAATAACATAAAGTCTTCTTTGAGCAAAATTCACTATCTACAATATTTAAGGTACTTCCCCTTCATGTCCCATAACTTTGGGACGCCCTGTATATTTAAAAAGAAATCTCACTTTAACTAATGAGGGCGCCACTGGACTGAATAAACCCTCTAGAGAAGCTTCGTATAAAAATAATCATCCATGCACTGGTCCCAATTTATTTGGCGTCGACGCAGTAGGTCTATTTCTTCCAATCTCTATCAGCCGTTACCTCCTCATTCACACCCTTTTCGTTCATATCACCCGTCACACAATCCATCCATCTTTCCCGTGGTCTTACTTTCCAACCATCGACAATAATAATAATAAATTTGCAGGTGTTTGCGAGGAGGTGGTATGCGAGCCGAAACGTGCATCGGGCGGGTCCAGCCCCAGTCGCGAGGTGCAGGAGATCATGTCGCACAATGACGACGTGTTCTACAAACACGAGATGGTCAGTGACAACGTCAATATCAACTCAATATCTACAACTGGAGTTGGAAGGGGGTATCAAGCTTGAAGGGGATTACCATATAGCGAACAAAACACGTTTCCATGGGCAAAATATTTTCAACTTTCCCATAATATCTGTTTGTTATTTATTGCACAGAAAATAACAACATACAGCTACAAAACAATAAGAAATAATCTACAAATCTGAGTTGATAAGAAACTCCAAGGTTTGCTCTTTTAAAATATAGGTTTTTATATCACAAAAAGGCACAATAATATTTCATTATTAATTATGAACGAGCTGGTTATAATATGTCCATTGTTGATTATCATCCATATAGTCTGATAAGTTTCTGTTTTATTGAATCTCTATTGAAAGGTAGATTTTGTACATCAATGGGAACCTTATTGAAAAAACGTATGCATAACTTGACCTGTAAGTTTGTCTTTATTTCTTGTATTGACATCATGTTTAGCACAATTTTTCCTAAATGATGCTATATTTTTTGACATATTTTTTATGTATATATATTTATAATGTGTTTATATGATGGAGGAATGAACTAATTATTTATTTAATTAATTACATGGGAGGGTTTCCAATTACATAATATAACAATTATTCGCATTTACAAGTATAAGTTAAAAGAGATAATTAAGTGTCAATGGAATAATACAAATAAATTAGTACATAAGAAAAAAATACAAATAAATTACAACAGAATTAAAAGAAAACATTGATGTCGATACCAAATTTAACTTTCTATACGTCAGGAGGAGTCGAGCCAGACGCCGGTGGGAGAGGGCGAGGCGCTGCCCAACGGCGCCGACACGCTGTTCCCCGCCGCCGACATATTCGTGTCGCCCGAAAAGCCGCCTCAGCCCATCACCAGTGAGTCTATCATCACACGCGACAGGACGACCACTGCTGAACATATACCGGATGAGTTATTTTACCGTAAGGAAAATTTCATTCATCATATCAGGGAGGCCTTTGTCCACTGCTGGACAAAGGACTCCCCCGAAGGGCATATTAGGTTAGTGAAATAGAAATAATTTAAAAAACCATCATCGACTCACACCTCGGCCGTAGATTGATATACGACTGGCGGGATTTGTAGGGTTGCTATCATGGAAAATTTATTTGGAACTCATATACAGGGCGTCCCAAAGTTATGGGACATGAAGGGGAAGTACCTTAAATATTGTAGATAGTGAATTTTGCTCAAAGAAGACTTTATGTTATTTTTAAAAGTTAGTAATTCTGCATTCATAGATTTTCTAAAAATTACTTGCTTCGGCTGGGAATCGAACCGACTTAAATGTGAAAAAAAAAACACCCTACTTTTATGATGCCAATCGAAAGAATAGCTAAAAAATAATAACTCTGCCTAAGTAACATAGTATTTTAAAAGAAAGGAACAACATAAAATGATTGAGTCAAATTTCAAGAAAGTTATTTATTGCCGACGACGTTCGAAAAGTAGCGATATTATCATTCCAAAGATAGCATTGATTATTCGTAAATAAGTACCCACTTCATAAAATAGGTACTAACATAGTTTTCCTTATTATAAGTGCACGTGTAGATGAAATGATAAAACTTGTATTTCAATACGTCCTCTGTAAGCTAGACAGAAGGCAAATTAAAAACAAAAATAAATAATTTATAATTTGAAAATGGAACAGTTTATGACAGCGTTTGTTTGAATGCATACTTTTTAAGATATTTTAAAAAGAAGTGATATTTTTAAATGTTGTTCTTAAATTTGAAAATGGAACAGTATGTGCGAGCGTTTGTTTTTCGGATATTGATCTGTTTAGTCTCAATTCACTTACACAAGTGTTATTGTGTTAATTTATTGCGAACATGGCATATCAAGTAAGTTTTGATCTAATGGAAGCATATTTTTTGAACGATAAAGATATCTCTAGAAGTTTGCGGTGGTATGGCGTAAAATATCCTGATAGACAAATACCGTCTCGTAAAGTTTTGAAAAGGCTTGTGAACAATTTGAAAACTCTGGGACGTTTCGATAAACGCCCAAGAGAACCACAGCAAGAAAACCATACGATCAACGACGAAGAACTTGGTATTTTAATTTACTTTTCGGCTTTTCCGAAAGCATCGGTGAGAGAAGGAGAACATGAAATTGGAGTTTCAAAAAGTAAAATACACCGTGTATTAAAAAAACACGGTTTTAAGAGTTATGTTGAAGGACGATTGGTTCAAAAATTACTTCCGGGCGATACAGAAAGGAGAAAAAATTTCTGTCTTGATATCCAGGCACGATTGCTCGAAGATCCAAATTTTTTGGATAATATTATTTGGACAGACGAATCTAACTTTAGCAATAACGGTATGTATAACCGCAACAATAATCGTATTTGGTCTAAAGAAAATCCCCTACGAGTGACTGAAACTAATAACCAAGTGCGTTTTTCACTCAACTGTTGGTGCGGACTTTTAAAAAACCGGGTTTTCTTAATCCATTTTTACCAAGGAACCTTGAACACAGAAAAGTATTTAGGAATACTTCAAATTTTAAGGGATAAGATAAGAAACCATTCCGCGGCGGAGCAAGAAAACTTAATTTTCCAACAAGATGGAGCTCCGGCTCATAATAGTCGGAGAGCAGCAGATTTTCTAAATGAATGTTTTCCTACATGGATTGGTACAAATGGACCGATTAGATGGCCGGCCAGATCCCCGGACCTCACACCATTAGATTTCTTCTTTTGGGGATACGTGAAAGATATGCTATACAAAAAGCGATACGAGAACGTAGGCGAGTTGCAAACAGAATTGTGCCATATCACATCGAGTGTTCACCATAAAATGATTAGAAAATCAACAGGCAGCGGGCTCATTAAAAGATTGGCGATTTGCGTAAGACAAGAGGGATCACATTTTGAGCATTTAATTAATTAATTTACAAAAAAATACCTACTTAATTGACTACGGCAGTTTCATGTATGTTTTTTATTTGATTAAAATGATTAATTTCACGTTGTTCCTTTCTTTTAAAATACTATGTTACTTAGGCAGAGTTATTATTTTTTAGCTATTCTTTCGATTGGCATCATAAAAGTAGGGTGTTTTTTTTTTCACATTTGAGTCGGTTCGATTCCCAGCCGAAGCAAATAATTTTTAGAAAATCTATGAATGCAGAATTACTAACTTTTAAAAATAACATAAAGTCTTCTTTGAGCAAAATTCACTATCTACGATATTTAAGGTACTTCCCCTTCATGTCCCATAACTTTGGGACGCCCTGTATATATATATTCTTTATTGCACCAAAATATTACAATAACAGAGTACAAACAATAGGTCACGTACAAAGGTGGACTTATCTCTTTAAGAGATCTCTTCCATCCAACCTGAGCATTGAAATAGGAAACTTAGTAATATATATATTCTCGAAGTATTTTTTATTTATTTAATTTAATGATGTAATTATGTGGAACAGGCTACAAACGCGACCGTCAAATGACGCGACGCTATATTTGATGGTCTTAAAAAAACTACTTTTTTTTTTTTTCTTTTTTTTTTTAATATGAGAGCAAACGAGCATGCGGGTCACCTGATGGACTTATGCAATACCTTCTATTTCACTTGCCTTTTTTTTAAATTTTTTTTTTGCGGTGAAACGCATTAAGCATACCTCTCGCCTGGGGGACGGCGAGACGGTTATGTGGGACTCCCCTCCCTATCTGGAGGGATACCCACTAAAACCCCGCGGCGACCTTCTTAGGCAGTAGGGAGGACCTGGGAACGTATAAGCGGCTCCAGGTCCCCCCGCCCCGCCTCCCCTCACAAGGGGAGGCCCGTCCCGGAGAGCGGCTAGCGCGCCCTCCACGGGGGGCGCTGTCGAGCCTTTTTCACTTGCCTAATATGCCCTATTTTTTTCCTTACGGTAAAACGATCGAGGTATATGGAACCCGGCCCAGCAGTAGGCGGTATACAACACGGACTGCGCCTAGATGCACTGAGGAGTGTGGAGGCGAGACTGACTGCTGAACATATATCATTCCCTTTGTTATATAGATAAAAAGTTTATTTCATAAAATGGCCCACACGCAAAAAAACGAACAAAGAAATAAAGTAACACGAAACCAATAGCGACTTCACAATTTTGACATTAGAAAGCAGTGACAATGAATGGAACATTTTAAGAACATGTCAGTCACCGGTTGGAAGCGGTCGGCATCCTGCAACCTTTATCACATTGTGACTGGACGTCCTACGCTGGGCTTGCTAGTGTGTGAACTGATTCATTCGTATACTTTCACAGACAGTGACACGTCGTGGCCACAAATATCGTTGGCCCAAATCACGGAGGCCAACCAGCGGAAAGCGTCGAGCGATAAATCGAGCAGCCAGTCGCTCAACAACTCACTCAATATTTTGACTGTCGACCGGGCGTGCAGCGAGGAGGTGAATACACTTTGTTCATGACATGTCAACGAGCAAGCAGGTCAGCATGGTGGAAAGGATAGGGTGGACTGAGCTGAACCTTGAGAACTACGAAACCTCAAGATCTGAGAAAATGCCTTATAAGCCTGTGATTCCATTCCAGCACATATATTTGTCCTGCTCGTTCGCTTTGATGAAATATACAACTGACCCACTCGCGCAACTACGTCGCGCGCGACAAACGATATCATGCTACGTAAGCTGATACAACAAAACGATGAAAGTTCCTTATATAACGTTATATTATATGTTTTGTTTCACTTTATCTATAAAAATCACATGTGTACAAGTATTGTATGCAACTGCAATGCAATAAATACGTAACTAAATGATTACGTGCTGCTTTCACGTATATTTTTTCTATTTTTCACACCGGAACACAACAATGCACGCAGCGATTCTTGGCTGCAGAAATGGATAAGAAGGTGGTACCTTTTGTGGGCGCCATATTGAATTTTTGACCTTATTATGTATCCTGCATGACACTCTGGGGATCAAGACGAATTTAACGACTCCTTGCTCCGTCAAGCGGTTTAGGAGGTAACATGGAAATATACATACATACACCCGATAAACGACGATAGACGAGCGATTGGTGCAGTGGATAATCCCGCAAGGGATAAATGTTTGATAATGGATACGAACATTTATTCCCGTCCCGAGTCAGGGATGTTTATAAAAATATTTATATTTCTTTATCCGTTATCTAGTATCCATAGTACAAGGTTTGTTTATGTGGGACTAGATGATTGGTGTAACTATCTGAAATATTTATTTGTATTTAAAAAAAAACATTACGCTGCTACCTGGGCCATAAGTGAACAAACGACGCCAAGTTCTTTTTCAAGATAATCATTCACTATGTATTGTTATCTGTTTTTGATATACTTATTTTTGTCTCCTTACAATCTACAGGGTGGAATTGAAACCGTGCGACAAAATTTGAAGGTTAGTTCTAATTGCAGATCATAAAGGCTGATATGTTAATATGTCGCTTTAAAGCTAAATGCGCTTCGTTGAATTGTTAATAATTCGCCGTTTAGCTCACTTCCATTCTATCGCTAAAACTGGTACCACGTGACCGCCCTAGAAGTAAGGATGTAACGGTGTCGTTCTTTTGAGCTGGTACTCATTGGTGGGTTTTGGGTTATTCGAGTTCAAATTCGAAATTGTAAACTGACTGGCTGACTGATGAACTGACGGATCTTTTTTTTTTTGGCACATTGATTTCCAGATTTGAACTCAGTCGCACTGTTATTTTAATCATTTTTTTTACATCTCAATAGTCAATTTTTTAGTTTTAAGACCCTTTCGATTCTTTTATGCAATAAATAAGTTGGTGTGGTGATCCGTGTTCTGTGTTGACCCTGGCCAGAGCTGTCCCGCCCCATTCTGTACATATACACCTCGTGACTCGACCCAGCTGGGCATAGACGGGCTTGGAAGGTCACAAGGATAAGCGGATAAACGTCTAATAAAATAGATGTATCATACATAAAGTCACGCCTGTTTCCCGTAGGAGTACGCATAGACCACAGACTTCCACTTGCTTAGATCCGGACACACCTCTTTTGCTTCATTCACTCTCATACATGCTCGTCGATTTAGGGTACTCTTGACTTGACCTTTCTTTAAGACGTCCCCGATTTGATCATTATAAATATAATAAATAAATATCCTTAGACATACACACAGCGCCACCTAGTTCCACAGTAAGCAACTATAAGCTTGTGTTGTGGATACCAGATGGTTGATATACTACATAAATACTTTTTTTTTTGTAAATAAATACTTATTATAAATGAAAACAACCATAACTCGGGTACACATGTCCGTATTCATCACACAAACATATGCCCCTAGCGGGATTCGAACCCGCAACCTTTTGGTATAGTGGTCAGAGTTGCTAACCACTACACCAAACTGAGGGCCTATTACGTAAATTTAAACGTTTCAATCGGCCATCGACCATCGTTTACGATCATCGACCACTCGTATAAAAGTTACTGCATTACGTATGTCGTCGTTTGACACTCGTATACAATGAATGAATGATATTGTAATTGTCCAAAAGTATTGCTACTCGACACTAGACGGCGCTATTGTGTACTTTTTTCGTTAACACCTTGGGCTAAAAGAGCGCAATAGAAAGGGATGCCCTTATACCCAGAATAACGTTATCTCACTCTATTTTAGCATTACATAATTTCTAACCTACCAAATTTGTACATGCTGTGCTGCCAATTACGAAAAAATTCCTCGATTTGTGGGAAAATAGAGAGTGAGGAATAATTTAAATCGGGAATTTATCGGGGAATCAAGGCCAATAAAATTTGTAAAAGAACCCATAGTATTTTTATTGCTAATCGTGTTACTACATTTTACTACATTTTTTACGTAATAAGAACAACAAGTTTTTAAGTTAAAGTAAAACATTAAACAACATTTTACATGAAACAATATTGTACTTCTTTAATTATCATTTCCGAGAAATTTCTGGAAAATTACGTAGGAACCATTAAAAATATTGTTTGATACATGCTTCGATCATCTACATGACATCATCATGTAATAAAAATAATTTTATAATAGTAGGTTATTTGTCAAAATATTCACTTTTTGGAAAAGGTATTTGTTCTACAAATTATTAGTAGGAGCACTAGCTTATCTAATAAACGTAAAACACGTTTTTGAAATAATATTTTTTTGTAATAACAAAAGAATCATAAGAATTCTTAGTACCTATAGTGAATACGAATACGATTGGGGTAAACCCCGACTCACCTTTATCGTTAACGTTTGAATCGTATACGATGTGCATAGGTAATGCCGATGTCATTACTTTTGTATGAGAGATCATTCATTCATCGTCAATCGTATCGATGACACTCGCATTCGTAATCGTTTGAAATGCGTAATAAGATTTCGCGAGTTTGACGTCGATGATCGTAATAATCGTTTACGATGGACTCATCGATTGACTTACGTAATAGATCCTCAGGTCGTCAATCATTGTACGTTCACTGTGGTCTTCCCCTGCCCACACTACCATCCGAGATGTATCGAGTTACCATAATATAGAGTTCCAGTTACCATATCGAGTTTCGACGACCTTTTTTGGTGTTGTGGTTAGAAACTGACTGCTACACAAAAAGATGGCGACCCGACATAATTTCCAAGCCTTTAGGAAATTTTGCTACGATTACTATTGGCATTATTATTCACGGTAGCGTTTTGCTTCCTAAACATTAACACTCGCCGCGTTGTGGCGCTGTCCGTGGTGTATCAAAACAGGGTGTCTAGTATAACTTGATCCCTTCCCCATATGTTAAGCCTTGGTGCTGATTTTGAATTCATTTAGCTACACTCCCATTTGCCTAGGGGAGGGACTTCTTTCCTGCTTCACACCTTTAACTCTTCTTTAATTAGTCTGGGGCCCAAGGTAGCAATAGAGACACGTAGGGCACCGTCTACCTTCAGTAGGCGCCGTGCAGAGTACCACTGTTGATCCTGGCTTACAGGAGTTGCAGTGGGAGGAGTGTGGAGGCGGGTAATGCTATACCAAAAAGTCGCAGGTGCGAATCCCGCTAGGGGCATATATTTGTACGATGAATACAGACATGTGTTCCCAAGTTATAGATGTTTTTCACTTGTACATTCAGTGTACTAAGTATCGGGAATTTGTCAATAAAACAAAAAATACAAATTATTCATCTAAATTTATTTTATCGCCTTCAAAGTAGGCCCCATCGCTTGCAATACAACATCTCCACCGCTTCACCCAGTCTTCCATACATTTTTCATAGGCTATTTGCGGTATGGCCTTTAGCTCATTCAGCGAATTTTCTTTTATGGCTTCTATCGACTCAAAACGTTTTCCTCGAAGTGGTAATTTTAACTTGGGAAATAAAAAAAAGTCAGACGGAGCCATATCAGGTGAATACGGTGCTTGGTCGAGAACTTTTGTTGAATTTTTCGCTAAAAACTCTTTCACTATAATGGCTGTGTGTGATGGTGCATTATCATGGTGCAGCATCCATGAGTTGTGTTGCCACAAATCTGGACGTTTTCGGCGGATACTCTCACGTAAACGCTTCATAATATTACGCCTAAATAATATTCTTTATTCACTGTTTCTCCCTCTGGAAGGAATTCGGAGTGAACCACACCACGGTAGTCAAAAAAAACTGTCAGCATCACCTTGATTTTGGAGCGACTTTGCCGCGGTTTTTTGGGTTTCGGCTCGTTTTCGAGACGCCATTCTGAAGACTGTTGGCTTGTTTGCATGTCGTACTCATAAACCCATGTCTCGTCGCCAGTTATTATACGTTTCATAAAGGTCGGATCCGTAGAAGCTCGGGAAACCATGTCTTCAGCGACATGCTTTCGCTGCGCTTTTTGAACAAAATTGAGCTCTTTTGGAACTAGTCGAGCGGCGACGCGTTTAATGCCTAAAATGTCAATGAGAATGTTGTGGACGGACTTAAAAGATATGTTCACCTCACTAGCCAACTCTCTCAGACTCATACGTCGATTTTCGAGCACTAGCTTCTTGATTCTGTCGATGTTTTCTTTGGTCGTAGCGGTTGAAGGTCTACCAGAACGAGGCAAGTCTACTACTACTTCTCGGCCTTCTTTAAAAGCCTTATACCATTCATAAGCCCTTGTTTTCGATATACACGATTCGCCGTAGGTATTTCGCAACATTTTTAGTGATTCACCACATGAAATATCATTTGAAACACAAAATTTAAGGCACACTCTTTGTTCAACAATATTTTCCATTGTAAAAATCGCCGAGGACTCAAAACTATGACCAACAAAAAGTGTAGTTTAAAACAAATTAAATGACAGATCCCGCTCAAATTTTGCGCGCTAAATCAGTACAGTGCTACCAACATGCAGTAAAAAAATTAGAACGACCTCTTTTACGCGGGTCTTTTTATTGACATATTCCCGATACTTTTTACACAGAGTAGTATATGTATTTATGTACAAAAAAATATGTGTTTGTGTAGTTTATCAACAATCTGGTATCCATAATACAAGCCTAGTTGCTTAGTGGTGTCGATTCGGATGTACACCAACTTAATTAAACTAAGCCCAGTTTTGGAGTGGTGCCGTCGCATCGTACTGTTCCAGGGAGAAAGAGAGAGTACTACTTTAAAACTGGTTTTAGTTTAGTTAGTGTACATCCGAATCGACACCAGTGTAGAACTATTTAGTTGTATTAGTGTGGCGCTGTGTGTGTGTATGTGCGCATGTGATCTTTTAACCGCCTCCGTGGCTCAATGTAACATTGGGTTTACGATTCGGAGGTCGCGGGTTCGATCCCCAGCGGGGTACATGTTTAAGTTCTCGGTTTGGTTGGTGGTAGGGCATTTTAAATGTCCGCCTGGCTAGCTACCACCATCTTATTTAAATCTGCCGCCAAGCAGCAATGTTAATGGCATTGTTGTGTTCCGGTTGTCAGAGATAATGATAGCCAGTCCCCCAAATGTGTTGGGGTTTCCGGGTCAGTACGCTTCCACCTTCGACCTCATCTTCAATTAACATCAGGTGTGATTGAGGTCAAGTGCTAACCCGTTGTGCATAAAAAAAAAATGTGCAAAGATATTTATTATAATTTACTGCTAGGGCGCTTACATAGTACCCAATTTAGCGATCGAATGTATGCATTTTTACGTGGTTCAGCTGCAGACTAGAACACGTTCTAATTTGCAGTGACGACATTATCTCCCTTGTTTTTATCGCTCAATTATTACTGTTATCGTTCGGCTATTACTTTTTTACTTGCAGCCGCCCGCGTGTTTACCCGGGATAGGGGCCGTCCATATATTACGTCATTCTAAATTAGGGGGGGGGGGGTTGGTCTGCGGATGGCGGTAAATGATAGATGGGGGGGGGGGTGTTTTGACGTCATTCTTATTTATTTATTTATAGTTTATTTTTCACATACAAAAAGATTATTTCTAAAAAGAAATTTCTTCCAGCACACCTAGTAAAATACTAGCTGTATTTATATTATATAATATAAGTAGTTATATTATATCAATGATTATTGCCAAAGTAAAAATAATAAAAGGTGATTCTATAACCAAGTGTTTTAATCATATAATACCCTATTTTTCTCAAATCTGCAATGTTTTATTTTGTCAAACTAGTAATGACGTCAATTTTGGGAGAAGGGGGGGGGGGTCATTAAGAAATGACGATAGGATGATTATAGGGGGGGGGGGGGGGGGGGGTCTAAAATCTGAAAAAATCGATGACGTAATTTATGGACGGCCCCATATAAAATTGCTGTGGTTTATTAAAAAATCACGTCTTTTCAATGCTCTTCTCCGATTTCAATAAAGTACAAATAAGTTTCATATTCATAATAATAGTATTGATTTATATATGAACATTACTTTGGCCGTTACATGCTTAATTATATTATAAGACAGTAAATGAGTTTCTGATGTTTGATTTTGAATTCTGTTTTATATTAAACATTTTACACTTACATATGAATTTTCATGCGTTTATATTACCTATTAGTATATCGCTTGTTTTCTGTTACACCCTGTATTATGTAATTAAGCGATCACTGCCATTTTTGCCATATGAAAATTTAATTTTACTATTGGTCAAATTTGGCAATTGGCGATACTGGGGACCAATCGCGCTAGTTTGAACGATAATACCATGTTACGTTAAGCACATTTCGTGTCGCGATAATCATTTGAACGGAAATTAGACTTTTATTTTTATATTTGTGGTAAGCTTTAAACGTTTTGCTTTCGGTTTTACTTTGACCACGTCAGATTTAATCGTTCAAAGAATGTTTTGATTTTTGAAAACCAAAAACGTTCCCTTAGAACTGTAAATAGCGCGTTCGGCCCCTGGTCATTACTATTGCAGTCAGACAATGAGGAGGCAGGTAGAGGCTTAATTTAACGTGTGTCTTCGTTTTATATTATGAGAGCAAGAATTTTGTAAAGAAAATCTATTATGGGTTGTTTTGCAGGTGCGCACGAGTGGCCTCTCCCCGGGTGATAAAACAAGACTTGAGCAGCTGGAGAACAAACTTGATAAGCTTTGTGGTAAGTCACCTAGGAGTGTTTCATATATATTGGAGCTTCATTTACGGAAAATATGTTATAAAACATTTTTTTTTTTTAATGTTTCATTAATTTTATGTTTCACATAATTTCGCCTCTTATTCTCTAGAGTCGAGGCAAGTTTCAAATTTTATTGGGTTTAAACTAGCCACTCTATCAGCACTCTCTGTGGCGTTAAGGAGGTCGTCAAAGGTGTTACATTTACATTTTGCCTGTTACACTGGCATGTAAATACTTTTTTATTTATTCCTGATACAAACAGTGTTAAACAAATATGAAATTTCAATTTTGAATTGCAAAAAGATCTAAATATCCATTTAGTTACTGCAATCACAAAAACGCTATAATATTTGCTTATACAATATTGAAATAAACTATCCATAAAATAGTTTAATTACTACCACAAATCGTAATCCTTCATTTTGATATAACCATCTACATTGGACAACACTGCACGAGTAGATATCAACATAGCTTAAGTATGCATAAGATCGTCTTATAACAGTAGTTCTTATAATTAGTATAACTAAATGGAATATAGAATTTGTCTTTCGAAATATACGCGGGATTTTAAATTTCAGTTTTTCTAAAAGGTAATTAAAATCTCCATATTGTTATCTTTAACTTTTACTTAAATATTTAACAATAGATGAATTATTAATACTAATTGCATCGTATTCGTACATAATAGTTCTTATTCAATAATAATTCGAGCAATGCGATGTCGAATATAATAACGAAACGAAATTACTGTTGTCGTTTTCGTCATCAGTTAATAAAAAAAAAAATGTGTAAATCTGCGTCACGTAAGTTTTATTATTTGATTGAGTCGATGGTCCCCCCCTAGACCTGGTGATGCAGCAGAGCCGCGAGCTGCGCAGCCTGCGCGGCGAGCTGTCCTCCCCGCGCGAGCTCATCGACGAGGCGCTGCATGCGCACGCGCAGCGCACCAGCGCCGCCATCGAGAGCGCGCTCGCCGACGGGTCAGTCACTCACTCACACCATATACTAACGCTACACATACACTACGTAGCTTACATATGTGCTATCCATACTTACATGTAAACATTTATAAAATATTTTACTTAGATACCTAGAACATTAAAAATAAAAAAACAAAATAGACGATTCAAAGAAACTATTGCTATGGATACGTCTCGCTTGTTGTTACGTTTATGATGATTATACGTCAATGCACTATCCGCCCGTGATATATCGTAACACAACGACAAGGACAACCAGTTCATTTTTTTTATTAAAAACTGGTTTCGCGTTTGGCTACAATCTCACCTGATGGAAAGTGACGATGTAGCCGAAGATGTATCACGCGCACCCAGTAAATGCCTATTCACTCTAGACTTGAAGATCCCAAGGTTGTAAGGTTCGGGAAAAACCGACGCGGGCAGTGAGTTCCATACCTTAGCAGTCCGCATTATAAATGATGAAGCAAAGAGCTTAGTGCGGATGTTCGGTATGTTGACAACATATGGATGGAAACCCCCACCCGCGCCTGGTTGGCCGAAGATGGAAAGGGGACGGTGGAATAAGATCATACAATTCCATCGCACACTCGCCGAAATGTCTCCTGTAAAAAACTGAAAGGCATGCGACCCTACGGCGGTATTTATTTATTTTATTTTATTTTATTTATTTTTGGAAAACTTACAGCTACAATAATGCTATGGATAACAATAATCGTATTCAAGGCTTATTAATTATTAATAATCGTATAAAGTATTCAAGGCCTTGCAATTTGCCGGTGACCGTTGAGTTTCTACAGCTTTCTTTCGCTACAGCTTAGGATTAGGCGGCAGAGCCCGTGGTAGTGTTGTGCCCTGGTAGTGACGGTGCTCCCTTGCCGCAGGTGGGAGCGCATCGCGCGCGTGGGCGAGGCGGCCAGCCAGCGCGCGGCCACGGCGGCCGGCGTGGGGGCCGCCAGGGCGCTGGAGCCGCTGGCCGCCGCGCTGCAGCACGAGCTGGCCGCCAAGCTGTCCGCCACCGACCACCTGCTGCGCGACAACATCGACAAGCTCGCCAACAGCAAGGTACCCGGTTCACATCGTTTCGCCTCGGGGTTGGCAGAATTATAAAATTTCTGACCGACTTCGCTGTTAAATGAGAAAAAAAAAACAAATATCAAATAATAACTTCCTCTTTTAGCAATCTTCGCAACTGTTTAGAACATTTTGTTATTATTTGTGTACATTTGTTTAAGTATACAACGCTAGTCGGAAAGGGGGTACTAAGCCGAAAGGCTGTAAAAGTACCCGTTATAACGAACAACTTTTGTTCTACAACTTTCCTCAAAACTCAATACATTTCGAGAAAATGCCCTTTAAACATGTCATAACAAAATACTACCAAGTAGCCCTAATCAGCTGTGTTTCATTCATAAAAATGGTTAACATAGAGTGTGAAACTTTTCACTATTACGATATTTTGCCTACAGCCTACACCCTCCGTGAGGCTTGGTAAGCTGGTAACCAAAAAAAAACTTTTCAGTATTTCTTTTAGGATTTCATAATTTATGCTGGCCCTAAATTAAGATTCCATAAGTAGGTTTGAACGCAAAAGTAAGAAGAAAAATTGACAAAACATTCGATTTCAGAAAGGTTCCATCTTCTACTCTGGAGTGGATCATTGGCGATTTACCCTTCTCAACCAAGAAATATTTTTTTAATCGGGTAAAAATTTACGAAGATATCGAGTCACAAACGGTCGAATTTAAAACCTTCTTTTTGGAAATCGGTTAATAAATCATACTTTGGAACTTCCACATACCACTAAGGGGCTGGAAATCCATGTAAAATGTCCACGTCAATGAAATGCTATTAAAACTAATTGGTAATTAATGTCATTCTGAATTTAAATCGAAACATGTTTACGTATTGCTACCTACTAACCCCTCTGCGTTTGCGCACATTACACAGTCTTGACTTGACACACACGCACATGCATGCGCAAGCCACGCCCAAGGAGCTTGATTACAAAGAGTGCTACAACTTGTGTAGTTATGTGGACACAAAGGCAGCGCGTGTTTGTGTTACGTACGGAATAACAACGTCATCATCAGAAAAGGTTAGTTGTTTCATTAAAAATTAAACCATCATTCTTGTTAAAAACCTAGGCTAGGTACCTAGGTACAGTAAGGTTCGAAAACGCGTATTTTTTTTTATGCACAACGGGTTTGTACTTGCCCTCAATCACACCTGATGTTAAGTGAAAATGAGGTCGAAGGTGGAAACGTACTGACCCGGAAACCCCAACACATTTGGGGGGACTGGCTATCTTATCTCTGACAACCGAAACACAACAATGCTATTAACATTGCTGCGTGGAGGCAGTTTTAGATAAGATGGTGGTAGAAAATGCGTATCCAGTAACAGCTCAAACGATTAAAATCTTTAGGTAGGTAAACTTCGATTTCAAACTAAAAGTAGTTTTGAAGCCCCGTTACATAAAAAATATGTAATAACCTTGAAGCCTATGTCTGTCTGTGTCTTTGTTGGGCCGAGGTGTTTGAAAACATTTAACACAGTTGCTTTGCTTACCTGGATGATTCAGTGGGGATTTCTGGAATAATTATTTGCCGTCAATACAAAATTTCAATAGTTTGAGGTGGAACTGGTTATGCACTTATGAACTTCATGAAAATTTGATGGAATGTATGGGGCTCTGGTCACCCATAATCCCGCCATACACGTAATCCACATTTCGGTAACTTCCGACGGCACACGCTATGTCGGTGTCCGACAAAGGGCGGGAGGCTCGTGTCAACAGACGGCGGCGCGTTTGACGGACCCGACGCACACGCAGGGCAAAATGGGCGGGGTCCGCGTCATTTTGGGCGTCGATTACTTTGTCTCTTTTCATTCATGAATTATAGGGTTGTACAAATTTTCTTAAATTAAATAATTTAATAACTTTGTATGGAAACAAAAATATGCGTTTTCCCCATTTATCTAATTGGCAATAAAACACTTATCGATGACACTATAACCAACTTTCGGCTTAGTACTCCCTTTCCGACTAACGTTGTATATCATATTTATTTATAGGTTTTGCATTTATTTTTATCATATTAGATTATATATTTTATTATATTTATTTATATTATAACAACACCATAATTTAAGTATGTATGTCATCGACATGGTTGTTATTTTCTCTATTTATTAGTTGTATGTTTGTTTATAACTACTGTTTTTGTAAGTGTACTCGCTGTCTACTTTTACGTTACCTCATCAATTTGTCTCCTCTCCTTACTGAGGTTTGCTGGAAGAGATCTCTTATAGAGATAAGCTCGCCTTTTGTATATTTTAATATTCTCCTGTTGTTTTTTTTTTGTTTTGTTTGACGTGTATGCTTATATACAATAAAGTATTAAATAAATAAAATAAATAAATTTGGCTGTTCGTGTTCAGCTGTTCAATGAATCAGCTGTTTTCACAATGCGTTTTGAGGTAAGCTTACGATTTCTAGGGAGGCACTATAAACTCCCTATGCCAATAACTTCTATTTCACTTATATAATGTGCCCTATTTTTTTTACCTTGCGGTAAAAAAAACACACCGGTATATACAGGCTGAAATTTAATTCGTGTATTTCCTGATTACTGGTGACTCCACTGCTGTTTACGAACAACTTTTTGGTGTAGTGTGACGACCTGTTTGGTGTAGTTTGGTTTGGTTAGCAACTCTGCTGCTATACCAAAAGGTCGCGGGTTCGAATAGGGGCATATGTTTGTATGATTGATACAGACATGTGTTCCCGAGTTATGGATGTTTTTCATTTATATGTGTATTTATTTACAAAAAAAAATGTATTTGTGTAGTTTATCAACCATCTGGTATCTATAATACAAGCCTAGCTGCTTAGTGTGGAACTAGATGGCGCTGTGTGTATGTGCAAAGATATTTATATTTTCACTAGAAACCATAGCCGAATTCAGCCCAAAATTGTTGAACTTCCATACTAAAGGTGGTTCCAGAATGGCTTACTTTGAATGGGTAAACGACATTTTTTTGACCGAATTCAACTATGGTTCCTTGGTGAAAATTGTTGGTAATCAAGACTGGCGTCACCAGTTAATGGGAATTACACGAATTCAAAGCAAAGAATTGAACCCTTTGGTTTTGAAAAAAAAAAACACTTCGATATGTTTGCTAACAAGGAACGAATTCTGGGAAGTAATGATATACAGCAAACTAATTTATAACAAAATACTTTTACATTTTTCTTACTTTATCTACCTATAACTTGGCTGGGAATATTGATTTTTTTTTTAAATCCAATGATGTAGGTTTAGTGTTTATGAAAATCGGCCCCGAGACTCCTTTGAGTACTTTTCTCTATTCCTCATAGTTTCCGATTTGGCCATGCACACCCACATGAAAAATTCACCCAACAAATGTATAATTTCCAAGTATAATTAATAAATCAATGAATTTTGTATTCAGACCGTGATGGAGCGACTGAGCACGTCGATCGCCAAGTCCTTATCCGACATGGTTCGCGAGCAGTTCCGTACTGCGATGTTTGACAGCGTGGTGCCCGTCATGGAGAAAGCGCACGCGCAACTCTTCCGGCAGATCAATCAGGCCTTCCAGAGCGGGACCAAGGAGTGTAAGTATTCCGGGGTTTATAATGCTGTCCAATGATTAGTGTTTTACACAATGGCCTGTCCCACGATACGATGAGAGTGTGTTTAAGGCAGAAAATGTTTCTTCGATCGCTCAGGCATAGGGGCAAGTTTTATTAAATAGTAAGATTGACAATACTTCGTGAATGTAGTATCATCCAGTTATAAGCAAAACACATTTTTTTATACTACATAGCGGCCGTACTGTTGCATTTGTATCGATTCAAATACGCGTTGAGTATTTTATTTTTTTACGTTTTTTCTTTAAAATAACCAGCGAAAGCAGTGTTGTTTCAACGGATATCATTGTATTACTATTGCGGAGATTTCTGTGTACGACTACGGCGCGTCTGTATCGCCGTATTATTTGCGAACGTGTGCGAAGCTTTACTGGCTGCGGCCGAATCTCGTTTAAAGCGCTTCATCTGCGCATAAGAAATACTCCGGATGCATAGGCTCTAACAGTACGCCGCTCGTTGCAGACGCGGCCAATACCGAGGCGGCAGCTCGAGCGGCCGCAGAGCGCGGGGGGGCCGCCGCCGTGGCCGGGCTCCGCGCGGCGCTGGAGCGGCACGCGGCGTTGCTGGCCGCCGCGCCCGCCGCCATCACCACGCCCTCCGCCGCGCTCGCCGACACGCTCGCCGAGCAGGCGCACAGGTACTGTGGGGGGGAGAGGGGGGGCTGGAACGGCACGCGGCCGCTACAAGACAGTTTCGACTACGTTGATTTTGTTTCTGAAAATTAACAAATAGAAGAGGCCCCAAAAGTGATCCTTGAGGCACACCAGAAGAAATCGACATGCACGTCGTGTAGTAAGTGTTTACAACCAGACTGCCTCAGAACGCTTTCAATAGAAGAAGCAAAACCATCTATTTATAAAAACAAATAAATTTCCCTGAATTCCGATAGAATGGAAGTTTTCAAGTGAGAAATGGTCTATGCGATCAAATGCTTTGCTAAAGTCGCTAAATCGACTAATGCTCCAGAATCCCTGATGGAAGTAACAAAATTATTTGCTAACAGCAGATTTGAATTTGTGGATCTTTTCTTTAAAACCTTCCTCATCATCACACAGGAATTTTCTATGTATGTTTCATGAAATCTCCGACATTTGTGAAACGATTTCAAGAATTATTATTTTGTTTAAAAGGGTAATCGCCAGCGTGATCCTATATAAATTTGATGGAGATCTGACGATGCACTCCAAAGATTGACAACGGAATCTTACCTGACACCGGAACCTTAATGAATCGGTTGTTGTGTTACTATAAATTTCAAACGCCCGGTAACTTTAAAAAAATGACTAGTTTGTAAGTGTAATTTTTATTTCTAAATCAGAAATACTGATTGATTGTCGCGGTATCGTGTTGGGCATAAAACCTATAATTATAATGTGTTGATGTTTTGGCTTAAATGAAAAAAAAATACTCAAATCGTAATGGCTTTTTTAAACCAATCGGAAAAGAATTGATAAATTTATATTCGTGCGGCGATAATCAGATCCAGAAACTGCGCTAAAGGAAGCGATAAAATTTGTTGAGATTTAATGTCAATAGTAATTGCAACAAAAATATACAACATTAGGATCTATTTTAATAAAGACTTCTCAGGATCGAGCTTGATTTGACACTTGAGACGTTATTTTACACGAAAACAATATCTCATGTGTCAGCTCAAATTCGAACAAAATCCTAATAGTTTTAATAATTATTTTTCTACCGGCGTCAGTCTTTCTGGAATCCTATAGTCTAGGGATCTTCAACAGCAGGGTGAATGATCTACTGAGACCGCGTGATCCATCTTCGACCACCCAACAGGTTGGATTATAGTCAAACGCGTATCCAAACATAAAAACAAAAATAATCTGCCATATTTGTGATTTGACATGGCTGTTGGTTTCCTTCTAAAATTAAAGGGCGGAACGAAGCTTTCGGGTTTCCACAAGAAGCCGCCAACATCTTTCGTAAAACATTCTGCCACTTTACTGAAGAATGACTTGACAGTGACTAGACTCTATATACGGCCAAGTATCCGACGAATGACTTGTTTTGACTGAGAAATAAGACATAGCTATATGGGCTTAGATCCTTTTGCCTTGTCCAAGAAACGAAAAAAAAGATTTCCTTTATGACATAGAAAACCTAACATCCGACCGGCTTTTTGACGGGATCTCGGCGAGTGAAGTTGCAATTTTCTTTATAATTTTTATAATTTCTGCATTCTGTGTTTTGAAACCTAATAATGGCAGGATATTGTGCTGCAAAAGTTAGTGATGGTGTACAAGTGAAGGGAAGTGTAAATTAAAGTGCGTAACGGAGCTTTCGGGTTCCCACAAGAAGCCGCCAAAATCTTTTGTAAAGCATTCTGCCACTTTACTGAAGAATGACTTGACCGTGACTAGACTCCTGTATACGCCAAGTATACGACGAATTACTTGTTTTGACTGAGACTGACTTATAAACTGAAGAAATAAGACATGACTGTTATGGGCTTAGATCCCTTTGCCTTCTCCGAGAGGAAAGAATAAAAAAAACTAACTTCCGATCCGTTATGAATAAAATTGTAATTCAGTTCAATCAATAGTTGACGTTGCATTCTGTATACACAGCGTGCTGGAGAAGGAGCTGTGCTGGTGGCGAGAGCACGTGCGAGCCCTCGCCTCGCAGCTGTCCCGCGCGCACTCGCCCGCGCCCTCGCAGGGCCACCACGGCGCCATGGACCGGCAGGTGAGTACCGCCCCTCCTATATCCTATAAGTTGACGACCTGTCTGGTGTTAGTGGTTAGAAACTCTCACTGCTTTCCAAAACGGTCGCGCGTTCGAATCCCGCTAGGGGCATATGTTTGATGAATACAGACATGTGTTCCCGAGTTATGGATGTTTTTCATTTATTTACAAAAAAAATTGTATTTGTTTGTAATTTGTGTAATTTATCAACCATCTGCTAAATGTAACACAAGTCTAGATGCTTACTGTGGACCTAGATGGCGCTGTGTGTATGTGCAAAGATATGCATTAAAAAAAAGTGTTGCAAGACCATAAAGCCTTGCCAAATATAAAACAGCTATTAATTGGGAAAAAATACATTACACAGACATAATTGATTTGGGAAAAATGTTTTCAGAGACCAACTCGGAACGTAACAAGGAACTGTGTACAGGAATCGTTGCCTTTCCTCTTACAAGTATATGCGTTCTTTTATGTTTAGTAACAGATAGTTATTGTCCTCGTGTAGAAGATAATCCATTAGTCATTTATTGTCTACAACGCGTAACCGAAAGGGTCGGAGACAATATCTACTCAGAGCCTTTGTGCATGATTTCAGACGACGCACCTTACTTTGAAAAAAAAGAAAAATTATCGATTATGATTTCATCTTAAAGAAAAACAAACGTCCCAACACTACGAGATCCTTAACGTTGGAACGTACACCGTCGTCAACTACCACTTATGTTAGTGTTGTGCAGATATCGACTTAAGACAACACTTGATAATTATAATTTCAAAATTGTACAACCAGGCGGTCTTATCGCTATTAAGCGTTTTCTACCAGACAACCTTTGGATAGATAAAAGAAATAGGAATAAAACACGTAGATTGTGTTCCAATAATTTAAAAATGTAATATATATATAAACATACGTACGTTAAATAAGACTTAAACATACATATAATGATAGTATAAAATATATCTACATATCGTAACGCTTAAACAACTAAAATGTGCTTCAGATTTTTTAGGCTTCCTTCATTTCGACTTGATATACCCTTTTCGTTACACATTGTATAGTAATAGTGGTACTGTAGGTATACTTTAGTAAATTATCGATTTTGTATCTTAATTTTTAACCTGGTTAAAGTATGTTAATGGTATACTTTGAAATTATCGAAAGTTACACCACAAAATTTAAGGGTTATACCCTATGAAATGATGATCGACAGTGTTGCCACTCAAGTAAATAATATCTCAGCCAGAACTCAGCGAAACAAGAACGTCAAGCTGTAGTTGGTTGACTGCAAATAGTTTTGTATTGCTCAGATTATCAACAATCATTAAAACTGATCACGGTGGCCACAGAAAATCGTCTTAACGATAGTAGGTTTGAATTTGAAACACTTTTGTGCTACTACACTTGACAACTACAGCTTGACATTTTTGTTTTCCCTGGTAGGGCTTTGTTTCATCGTCAGTTCGTAATCATCCCACTGCAGGGATATATACCTTCCCGCGTATTGAGGGAGTATGGGGCCCTAGTCCGCCACGCTGGCCCAATGCGGGTTGGGGACTTCACACGCCTTTGAATTTTTATTTCTCAGGCATGCAGGTTTCCTCACGATATTTTCCTTCACCGTTCAAGAGCAGTTGGATAAATGCACATGAGTAATTAAATTAAATTTAAAACTCATTGGCACATGGCCTGCCTGGGGATCGAACCGGGACCTTGTGGGTTTTGAGAATTGGGAGACTGTGTCTCCTCCACTGAGCCACCGACGCTCTTTGTATGCTTTGACGAGCTTTCTTTATGAGATACTAGTTTTCCGTCCGCGGCTTCGCCTGCGGTGAATAACTTTATCGCGTATATTATCCCGCGGGAATATTATCAGGATAAAATGTATCCTATGTTTTAATCCATGGTATGTTCTACCTGTGTACCAAATTTCATCCAAATCCGTTCATCCGTTTCGCCGTGATTGAGCAACAAACAAACATTCAAACTTTCGCATTTAGTTAGATATAATTATTTACTAAAGTAGCAGCACTGTCGACTGTCATTTGGTGAGGTGGCCCCTTAAATAACCTCACTGGGCTCTAGTAGTGTAGATTGGATAGACGTGGAAGCCTCAGTTAACCAGGTGTCAAGTTAAACCACTAACTTAACACCTGAGGCATGTAGATCGACGATTTCAAACCTGCTCATTTCGCGTAGAACCTAAAATTCATTCTAGCTATTTTAGGCATAGTGTAATGGCCTTAATAGTCCAATAAAATACGTAATTTTTGTGATATAACTTCTTAAAATCTTAAAGTTCCTGATTTCTTGTAGAAGGATAGTGTACCTGTCAGTAATGGAATAAAAATGATTTCTACCCATTCTGTAGCTTGCTTAATGTATAGTATAGGTGTTTAGTTAAACAACCTATAATGTTAAATTATACACACTGAGCTATGACCCATTTGTACGGCTGTAGCACACACATACTCTAGTGTACCCTGATGTTACTTTAATGAATTGTTATAAAATATGTTTGTCCAACTGCTTTGGAACTTATGGTATGTGTCTGACTGGAGATACAAACAATCGCCTTGATTCGCTTTCCTTACAAAGGGTCGTAGCATCTCTTACTGTTTTCTATCGGATTTACCATGGCGAGTGTTCCGAGGAATTGTTCGGTTTGATTTCTGCTGCTGAGTTCCATCATCGCACTACTAGGCATAAACTTAAATTCCACCAACACCACCTAGACAGTTGGAAATCCACCACGGTGCGGTTCAGTAGACATTTCCTTCCACGTACCGTTACTTTTTGGAATATGCTCCCAGCGGATGTCTTTCCGAACCGATACGATCTGGGAACCTTCAAGAAGCGAGCATATTCCTTCCTTAAAGGCCGGCAACGCCACTGCGGATCTTCCGTTTCCGTAGATGGTTATGGGCAGCGGTGACACTTACCATCAGGTGCGCCTCTTGCTCGTTTGCCCACCTCTTCGATAAAAAAAAAAAAAAAAAAAACGATTTATCTATCTATGAATCTATTAAATTAAAGTTACCACTGTGAACTTCATTGCGTTGTAGATGCTATATAATCTCATAAAACAATTTTCTAAATAATTAAACAGTGGTTACTTTATATTTTCTAAAAATAGTTTAAGTCATGATGGGGAAATTTTTCATAAATATAAAGAAGTTAATGATCGTTTTTTTTGAAAATATCTACAAGAATTCTAACTATAATCTCCGACGCCCTGAAATTCACAGTAGTAATTTTAATCTAATTCTCTACATTTTATTACTAAATACCTATACTATATCTAAAACAAGCTACCGATTTGTTAGAAAAACATTTTTATTCTATTACTGACAAGTACTCCATCCAAGTGCAAAAAATCACGGCCTTTAACCTTTAGGCGGAC